>LKCN02000006.1:2348010-2377720 GCA_001633055.2 Ophiocordyceps polyrhachis-furcata BCC 54312
GCATACTATAGGCCCTAGGGAATACGACTTTTACGAGCTAAGAGGGCAGTAAAGCGAGACTTAAACCGTTCCTAATATAGTTTTCCTTATATCTTGTTTGCTTTTATCTTTATTTAGGGTTTTGCTTATGCTCTTTTATATATACTGCTATTATTTCCGCGCGCGCCTTTATTTATGTTTTATTCTTATTATTTGACTTTTATTTCTATTCCTATTATTACTGCTTCCCCTTTTTTCTTTGCGGCTTTGCGCTTAGGGAGGAGTTTAGCAGTGCTAAAAGATATTCGAGAAAATAAGGGCAAACGACTATATCTAATTAAGTTAAAAGGGCTAGGAACTAATTAATTAAAAGGGTCTTTATTAGCTTCCTCTCTTAGGTAGCAGTAATAGGCGCGCTTATCTCGCTAATAGAAGGATAGCCTTTACTAGAATAAGAAAAGCAGTTCTTAAGATATATATATTAGGACTAGCTACTACTTTTAGATATAAAGATAAGCAAGTTTCGCCCTTAGACTTAGCTTTAAGCTATTACTAAAAGCTGTTTATTATACTTCTTTAGTCCTAGAGAAGACTATAAATAAAAACTCTGCCTTTTATTATCTTTAATAAATCGCTAAACCTTTAACCCTTATAAACATTTTAAGATATATTGCACTTTTTAAACCTTTTAATTAAATGCTTTTTATGCTTTATTATATTATTTTATTATCCCTTACCTACTTTTTAGACCTTATTGTTTTTAGAGTTTTTCCTGTTTATAATATCTATGCATACTAGTATATAGAGATCCCCTACGTGTTCTAACCGCTAATATAAGTATTACTAACGGAGTTATGCCCCTTAGAGTCGGCTGCGCGTGCTGTAAGTGCCTTCCTCCCCTTGCTAAACTAGCTCTATAGTTTATATAACTACGTTGCCTATATTAGTTCAACCTCGCCCTTATACTATATAGGATAAAGGGTATTACTACCCCCTAGGGGCAAACTGCTTTTTTATTTACTAACCCTACTCTAAAAGCACTAATAGCTCTACCTTTCTCCTAACGCTCTTCTGCTATAACTGCCCTAACCCCTATGCTTATAACTGCAACCCTGCTTAGGGGGGCGTCTAGGCCCTCGCCTTAGAGTCCCCGTTACTACTAGGGTTACGGCTAGGTCCCCTCCTCCTAGACTCTCTTCCCCCCCTCCTCCTGCTGCTACTACCCCCTCCTTTACTAATACCCTCTCCTCCTCTACTACTATTTCTAGCCTCTATCTTTTAGCTAGTACTTTTATAATATTACTATTACTATTACTATTATAGTTATAAGGAGCTAACCCTATTTAAATAGCCCCTAGCTCTTTTTTTACTTTTAGTAGCGTTAGGGCAGCTTTAGGCATATATACTATTAGCATGCCCCTAATATTAGGGTTAGTAACGTAAGGCTAGATTAGTCTATCTATATCTAGGGAGAAGTCCTCTACCCCCTAGGCCCTAGGGATATATATTTGCTTATTTAGGTCGATACTAAGAAGATTGCTAAGAATCCTGCTAAGGCGCTAACTATTATATATATAATACGTATTAATACTCCCCTAGTACGCTAACTATTTCTCCTAGATATAAAAAATTAATTCTTAGTATTAGTATACCTTTTAGCTTACTAAGGATCTCCTAGCTTATAGCCTCTATAAAGCCCTTTAGTACCTAGACTAGACTTATAATTATTATTATTATTATTAGTAAGTTCTTTATTACTATTAGCGTAGGCAGGACTACTATAGGCGTAGCTAGGGCTAGGGCAGGCATAACTAGGACTAAGGGGAGTGCAACTAGGGGAACTATAGCTTGCGCTATAAAACCCCTAGACTCCCTACTCTAGTACTAGTTTTACGCCTCCTATAGCTCCTAACTAAGTTAACGCTACTATTACTATTAGATCGAACTCCTGCTCTCCTAGCTTAGGACCCTAGGGTATACTTACTTTTACTACGTTAGTAGTTCCTCTTTCTATAATAAATTTAATAGCTACTCGCCCTTTTTCTATAATAGCAAAGTCTATAACCTAATACTATTAGTATTTCTCCCTTTTTATAAGCTTCCTGCTCCTAACTTACTATCTAGTATTTTTATTATAAAGTTGCGTAATAATAATAACTAGCTAAGCAAGTGCCTGCTACTAGTTAATTTTCGCTCCTACTATATAACCCTTAAGTATACTTACTAGTTTAATCCTAGCAAACCTGCCCTTTTTTAATAAGCCTATTAATATATACCCTATAGGGCACTGCCTATAGTCTATTAGGCTTAACTACTACTAGCGTTAGTTATATTAGGATTATAGTAGGGGGTAGGGCTGCTATTTTTCTTACTAAGTTACTATTATTATTAATATCTCGCTATTATTTAGTTACCTGCTAGGTTATATATTAGCATACTGCCTTATATAATTATATTAGTTAACTTAATAGCAGGCTAACCTCTTAAATCGAGGGGCCCTTACCTCTCGAGATAATAAAAAAGGAAAAAGGAAGGAGAAAAGGAGAAGGAGGAAGGAGAGGTTTATATACCCCCTTTAGAGCGGATTTACTATTATTCCGATTCTGCCGCCCCCTTTGCCCTTACCGCCCTTCCCTCCCCCTTCCCTACCTTCCGCGCTAATTTAGCGGGAGCGCTAGACACTCTTACACACACACAAGGCACCCGGCCGGAGGGCCTAGGAGGGTCACGTGACGCCGGGCCGGCTGCAGCCGGCCCGAGGCCGCCGTACGTTACAGAGGCTGTACGTTATAGCGGCTATACGTTATAACAATAAGTAGGAACGTTACAGAGGTAGGAACGGCATAATAACGTAGGAGGCGGCTACGGCACGGCTACTCCGTACAGCGGCTACGGCCGTACGGGCTGTACGGGCCGTACGAAGGAAGGAACGTAGGGTAGGTCAGGGAGCCTAGGAAGGGAGGTCAGCCGAGGCAGCCGAATTTTCTGTATATAAGGGTCCTATTCTACCCTTTTTAGAATAAGACAAGCAAGGCGTGCCTTCTTTAGCAATATAATCAGCCTCCGTATAAGCATTCTGCCTAGCCTAGGTACGGGTACCTACGGCTACGGCTTCTAAACCTTTCTGAATTTTCCCTGAATTTTTCTAAATTTTTCTTCCTTTCTTCTTCCTTCTTCTTTTTCCTCTTTTTTTCCTTCCTCTAGGCGGCTAGCCCGGTAGCCTGCTTAGAGTGTCGTTTTCCCTCCGCTAAACTAAGTTATTACCTCCCTTCCTTATCTCCCCCTATCTCCTTTATTTTACTAAGACTACCCTAGCGGGTAGCTGCCCTGTACCTTACTATACTACTGTATTCCCTGCCTTGCAACCCTTAGGGGCGCGAGGCCTTCCTTTTGCTCTGTTTGTAGGGGGGTTTTCCCCCTTTAGGGGTTTTTCCTACTCGACTTATATAGAGGTTCTAAATGCCTTTTACAGCCCCTAGCATATAATTAATAATAATATATAGTTATATAGCTATATAAGGCTTATAGGCTCTGTAGTAAATCTCGCTGCCTTGTTAACTATTAAATAATCTTTCTTAGTAAAAGCTAGCTATCTTATTTACCTGTAAAGGATCCAGGCTTTGCCCGGATCTTGTTATACTACGCAAGGATGACTTATCTATGCGTGCGGGCCGCGCGCATATAGCCCTACTTTCCTACTATATATTGCATCTTTCCTTTCTTTTCTTTATTTTTATTATTACTATTTAGGTCGCTATTCTGCAGTAGCACTAGGCTAAACCCTTATATTACCTTTAAAAAAACCTCTATAAATTTTATATATATAAAAAAAGGTTATTTTACTAGGAAAGACAAGGATAGAGCTCTTAGTTCTTTTATATATATACCTACTTTTAAATATATATATCTTACTCTTCTTTTTAATTCTAGCAGAAATCTCCTTTAGTTTCTAACAGTTAAAAGCCGTAGTTTTTAGTAAAAGTTAAAAACAGTTTTTTAAGGAATTATAGAGAAATAAAATAAGTACTATAAAGAAGAATATTATACTAATAAATAGCTCTAACTAAAAGCATAAAATATAATATTTATTAATAAAGCAGAAGAATCGGACTTCTAGGCTTAGATTTCTAAACCCGAGACTTTTCTAGAAGAACCTATAGTGCTTACTATAATTAACCCGGAGGAAATAGATAAATTAGTCTCTGCTAAACGCGACTAAAGGGTTCGGGAGTTTAATTTATACTATACGATTTATTAAGAGAAAAAAAAACCTAGGAGAAAAAGAAGAAATCCGTAAAAAAACTATAAGGGTGGATTAAAAATACTCTTAAAGCTTAATAGTATATAACTATTATTTTTTATTATAAGTATTAAATAGATTTTTATATTAATTTATTTTGCTATTTACTTAAAGTTAATAACTCCTTATATATATAATATAGTATATGTCTTTATAAGCCTTTTAGCCATATCGCTAAAACTTCATCGCGATTAGGCAGAGCTGTAACATAGCCGGCTTGACGATATTTTTGTTCTTCTGATTTACGTGCAATTGGGTCTGGTAACCTGTATATATCATGTGACATAGGCCCGGCTCCTACAGAGATCATGTCAATGCAGTCAATTCCGGCATCAACAATGGCAGCCGTTGCAACGGTTACACAACCGTCAAGTAGGTCATGACCCGATCTGTCGCTGCTTTCGATCACTGTGACAACTACTGCAACGCCGCTCTTAGGCGAGCGATCATTAATGACTGCCCCACGGAGAGCAACTTCCAATTGAGCGCTGAGGTCTTTGTCGGTCATGTCTCCAGGGCAATTCCTCCCAGGACTTGCGAAAGGCGTACATTTCGAATAGGTGGCAAGAATTGTAAAGTGCGAAAAAGGTGCTGTTCGGGGGAGGGACCTAGGGCCATGAACTATGCAGATGAGCTTCATTCCGAGGCTTAAAGGTGCTTGAGAATCGCCGTATTTCTGCTCTATTTCGAGGTATGCCGAGCCCGATGCCGAGGGTGAGATTCCAGTTCGAATATCTAACCCATATTAGCGCGGTCAGGGTCAGGAGCTTTCTAAATCTTACAGACTGCAGGAAGACCATCGATGTCTTGTTTGGGAGCAGACAATATAACAGTATCATCTGACTCTCGATATTGTGGGAGGGTAGTTAGGCCATTCGGCCCCGGAACCCTACGACGTTCGGTCATACTCTGTACGCTACCTGAGCAGGTACTAGAAACGCCAGTATGCAAGGTGATTGATTGTAAGGCCTTCGAGCGAGGGAAAATATTAAGGTATTCCGTAAATATTACCTATAACACGGCATATAATACGTAAATCTATTTCGCTTATAAAAACTACTAATATAAAAACTTTTAAAGTATTATAACTTTATTTAATATCTTTTTATTTATATTTAATAGAAAAATAAAAAAACCGCTCTTTATTTTTATAGTAGTAAAAAAATTGCCTTTATTTAATATATTTTTATAACAAAATTAAGTAAAAATTATTAAGAAAATACTTATATAAAAAATCCAAAATCTTTAAAATAGTATATATTAAAGCTTTATAAATACAACTACGTATAATGCAAATCGTCTATATATTCTAGGGAAATAACTTAAGATAAGTATATATAGATAAAGCATTTAATTACGCAATAGGGCTATATTTAGGTTAATTTTAATTAAAAATTAGAAGCAGATTATAAAGAGATTAGGAAAATAAAGCAGAAAAAAAGGATTAGAATTAAAATAGCATATATATAAACTCTAGCTTTTTCTTTTAAGGAAAAAAAAACTATATAAAAATATAAAAATATATAAAGGACTCAGGCTATTTAGAGCAGAGTTCTTTTCTATTATATACTAAGATATATTAATACTATACATATACTAATTAGTATTTACTATTATCTATTAATATAAGTCCTATATTTAATAAAATATAAATTAGCTAGGAATAAATACCTAGACTTAAGCTAGGAAATAATAATTACCCTAAAAAGAAATAGACCCTTATTATAAAGGATTAAGTCTATAACCTAATTATATTTATATAAAGGGTTTATTAAGTCCTTAAATAGCAGGCTATCTAGTATAGCAGGGATATAATAGGCTTATATTAGCGCGGGCTTATTACTAATAGCTAATATTATATAGTATATACCTAGCTAGCAGAGAGCTTTTCTCCTATTCTTTCTCTTTCTCCTTATTAGTTCTATTTATTGCTTTTTTTAGTTCGACTTAGTATTATATCTTTATTAACTCCTTTATATTAAATAAAACTTCTTTTTATTAATAACTATAACACAGAAAGTATAACTTTAAAACGCTATTAAATTTTGCCTGCTTTTAATATATAAAGTCCTATTCTGGGCTTTTTAATATAGCTAGCCTTTTTTTAAGCAAAGTTTACTATTAATAGAGTTATAATTTACTATACTGCTGCGTTCCCCGCCTCGCGACCCTTTAAGGTGCAAGGCCTTTTTTTGCCCTATTTGCTAGGGGTTTTTCCCCCTTTAGGGCCTTTTTCCTACTCGACCTAAATAAGAGTTCTAGATGCCTATTACGGCCCCTAGTGTATAATTAATAATAATAATAATAATTATATATTCGTTAGAATCAGGGACTTAATTATAGAATACGGAATAACCTATTTCTATATAAGCTCCTTTTCTATAACTAACTTAGCGATTATTATAGTTATAATACACATAAACCCCTTTTTGCTAGATATTTAATATTATCCCTATTAAAGTATATATTGCCCCTTTTAGTATAAGTATCGTGCCCTTTTAAACAAGAGATAGGAGTATAATAGGAGCAGTATAAAAGGGGAAGTAGATTACCCCTAAACTTAGTATAAGGAGTATATAATATTATAATAAGTTTATACTAGAATCATAGCAATAATAGTTTAAAGGAGAAAAAAGGCGGCTATATATTCGGATTATATAGAGTTTAGGATAATTATATATTATCTCTAGTTTAACCTAGATGCCTTTAGGATTATATATATATTTTATTTTCCTTTTTAAAAAATAAAGAAAAGAGATAAATATAAGCAGATATTAATAGATTAAGGACCTAAGCTAACTTAAGCAGAGTCCTCTTTTATATTATCTTAATAGATATTAATACCCTATTTATACTAATTAGTATTACTATTAGCTATTAATATAAGTCTTATATCTAAAAATATATAGATTAGCTAGACTAGGTTGCTTATTTCTAAGCTAAGAAAGCTAATAGACCTCTTAAATATAAATAGACTCCTAGAGTTTATAGTTTTAACTATCTAGGAACTTACTGCTATATCGACTATTTAGAGGAGCAATATTAAGACTAAGGAGGAATAGACTCTTATAGCCTGCGGTTTTAATCCCTTAGAAATCTATCTTAATACTAGATAAAAAATACCTATAAAATTAATACGAATTTTATTAATAATAACTAGGATATTAGCAGAAATTACTATAGAAGGTAATCGCTAATAACCCTAAAATACCGAGTTTGCTTAGGAAATTATATAGATTAACTTCTAGGATTTTATAAGAAAGATAAAAAACGCCTTAATTAAGCAAATTAAAAACTAGGATAAACTTATCCTAAATTTATATTAAGATCTAACTAATATTAAATTATAAATCTTATATTTTATAAAATTATCTAGAAGCTCTAGTGTTTTTCTCCTTAAGAATTTTTAGAATACTTTTAAGGGCTAGGATAAAAATATCTAGGGATTAGCGGATCTTAGAGTAATAAAATTACTAAAAAGTTTCCTTTAAGGCAGAGGATTCTTTCTAGGACCTAGGAACGCAAGAATAGGACCCCTTTTTATACGGATCTTAAACTAGAAATAACTCGAGCAATAGCCGCTCTTAATATATTAATAAGCATAATTCGAAAAAAGCACTTAACTATCTTACTATGCCCTTTTATAGGGGATATAATAACCCTTAACTAGAAACTCCCTAAATTTAAATCTATTCTAATCGCTAACTAGAGGGCAAACGCTCTTAATTTAAAACCCTTTACTACTATATTAGAGAGAACCTTTACTTATACCCTAACTAAACCCCTAAAAAACCCCTTTTATAAAACCTATAATAGATAAGGATATTCCCTAGGGATAAACCTTATAGGTAGGGCATTATTATATATTAGTATAATATAAGAAAGGACTCTACTTAAGTTAGCTCGGGTCCTTAATCTATTAATATCTGCTTATATCTATTTCTCCTCTTTCTTCCTTAAGGGAAGAAGGCAGAGTTTATATATATATTTCCCTAATCCTAATCCTCTTCTTCTGCTTTGTTTTCCTAATCTCCCTGCAATCCGCTTCTAATCTCGGACTAAGTTCGATCTAATTATACTACGAGTACTGCCTAAATATAGCCCTATTATATAATTAAATGCTTCGTCTATACGTACCTATCCCTAGTTATTTCCTTTAGGGGCAGACACGCGTTAAAACGCGTAAATAATTTGTATTGTGCATAGTTGTATTTATATAAACCTAATATCTAATATTATACTAATTTTAAAACGCACTTATATAGGATATAGCCTTTTCTAAAAGCAACTAGAATAATATATAAACTCTATAAGAAATCGCTTTAAGTTCGATCTAACTTTAGAAAAAGCCTAAAATAATCCCTTTTAAATTTTATATTTAGTTACCCCTAAAATCGACTTCTAACTTGCCTATTAATAATAATATTATAAGTAAATTTACTAAAGTCTAGTATAAGATAAAGAACTTTATAGGGAAACTATATAATTTGCTTAATAATATTATCTTTTTATTTTTAAATATTTATTTTTTTATTAAAAATTACTCCTAGTTATTTCTATTTAATTTTCCCTTATATTTAGACTAGTCGCGTATAAAAATATTTTATAGATTATATTAAGTAGTATAATAAATTTAAAACGCAATATAACTAACTTAAGACTTATTTTAAATCTATAAAGGATCCGGGCTTTGCCTAGATCTTGTTATACTATGCGAGGATAACTTATCTACGCATACAGGCCGCGCGCATATAGCCCTACCCCCTACTATATATTATATCTTTCCTTTCTTTTTCTTTATCTTTATTATTACTATTTAGGTCGCTATTCTATAGCAGTACTAGGCTAAACCCTTATAAATAATAAAAATTAATTCCTTTTTTACTTTCTTTTTTCTACTATAGCAGACCCTAATATATACTTTTAATTATCTTAGCAGGTAGCTAAGCTCTAATAAATCGTCTTATAGTAATAAGATTGTTAAGTAGTTACGTGCTGTCACGTGGTCAGGCCGCTCAGGCCTCTACTCCTCTTTCCTCTATAGTCTCTATAGCCTAGCACAGCATAATCTCAGCATTACAGGGATGACCCCTGTACTTGTGTAACGTTCCTTCTTCTATAGGTTATATCGCCCTCCTAGCTTCTACTGCTGCATAGTTCACCCAGACTCACCGTGAGCCTTACTAACACTATCGTGAGAATTAACTGTTAGGTCTTTAATTAGGCATTTTAAGGGCAAAAGTCCTTCCTAATCGACTAGTAGAAAAATTCTTTACGAATAGCAAAATTAATAGATTATTAAAATTATTAATAATAATAATAAGAACAATAATAATTATTAAACAAACTATTATATTATTATTATTATATAGTTAGCTTTCTCTAGTATAAAGCTTTAGGGCTCTGCTACCCTTATAGAATAGCAGGGAGCCTTAATAGCGAGTGCCCTAATTTACGAAGTTAGTAATTATATTCTCGAAGATATTATGCTACCTTTAAATAAGTCTCCCGATTACGCTAAATAGCTAAAGGCAGATAAAAAGGCTATTAGTATCGTGCTATAATCGCTCTCTAGTAAAGCTATCTCGGGCATTATACGCCTAGGTTAGCACTATAAGAAGACGGCTTAAGAGATATATAAATTCGCGGAATAATATACTAAGGTAATAGTAAAGATGCAGCCCCGATATATTCTACAGCAATAGTATTATCTTATCCTTAAGGATAATACTATCTAGGGCTGGAAAGCCTTCTATAAAGAACTCTAGACCCTATAGAATTAACTTACGGCCGATAAGAAGCTTAGCCCTGCCTATAGGACGATGCCTTAAGTATACGCCTATAAGACAATCGACGCTATCTAATATATCCGCGAGGATCTCGCTACGTAGTGGGCCCGCGAGGCCGATAGCGATACGGGCCTATCCCTTAAGATAGCTAATAGGTATATCTCTTCTGTTATTGCTAACGCTAAGGTCCGAAAGGCCTCGGGCAAAGCCCTTTCCGTGCTAAAGAAAGGAGATAATAATAACAACAATAATAATAATAATAATAATAACAATTATAAGAATAAAAAGAGGAATAAGAAGAAGGCATAGAAGGAATAATAGGAAGAGCCTTCCTCTACGCTAAAGCTCCTTCTAGCGCCTCCTCGTCGCACTAACACGACGAACGAAATAATAGTCCTGCCCTGCTATAGCTATAACGTCCTTCCTAGTAGGAATATTTATTCTAAAGAGAATTATTAGAAGCTCTATCCGGAACTTCGTCCTTAATAATTTAGAGGCAGATAAAGAAGGAATAGCTCCTCTAGCGCTGCTAGCAGCAGCGATATTATAGCCGCGGGAAGGGGCACTATTGCTTGTATCGTTAATACCGCACTTTAGGTTCAGGATTATAACGCCCCTATCTCTTCTAACAATATTATCGTCGATACAGGATATGCGTTATATATCTTTAATAATAAAGCCTGGTTTAGTAATATATACGAAGAATTCCTTAGCCCGATCTGTCTTACGGCTTTTAATAGTATGCCTCTTTATTATCTCGGCAAAGGCATAGCGATTGTTAAATCTAAGGATAGCTATTCGATTACCTTTAAGGAGGCTTTCTATAGCACCGACGTTCCCGCCAACCTAATTAGCGCCGATCTTCTTAATTATAAGGATATACGTATTAATAGCGAGAAGATAAGACTCTAATAACGAGGCCGTATAGTATGCTATCTTATCTAGAAGGGTAGTATCGCGACTATTTAAGATGCTAGGCCTTAACGGCCTCTTATAATGCCTGCCCTACCTGTTAAAGAAAAGGCTATCGACTTTTCGGTCCTCTATTATCGACTCGGATATCTTAGCAATAATCGGCTACTGCAAGCCTGCAAAAAGAGTAGTATTAACGTCCGTATAGAGGATATTTCTAACTTCTATTATCGCTCTTATTATCTCGGCAAAGCAGATGCTATTATTTGCTGCGATCTATCTATATAGACGACTTCTTTCCTTTAATATATCTTCTAGGACTTTATCGCCTATATACCTATCTCTTTAGAGGGGTATCGTTATATACTTTATAGCATTAATGCCTATACTAACTATTATTAGGTCCTTTTTACGAAGACTAGAGGGGAAGCCTTTTAACGCCTTTAAGCCTGGAAAAAGAGTGTCGACGCTACGGCTGGCGGATACTACGTTTAAGTTATAGCCTTCGATAACGCTCTCGAATTTACCTAGCAAAAGCTCGTTAATTAGGCAGCCTAAGATAGCTTTATCGTTAGGACCTATGCCCTATATACTCCTGCCTAGCATAGCCGAGCCGAACGCGCTAGCCGTACCCTTATAGATGCCGCTAGATCTATCTGCATCGAGACTAGCCTTCCTAAGAAGCTGTGGCCTTATTTTATAAATACTAGCGCCTACGTTTAGAACCTCCTCCTATCTTCTGCTAACGCTAATAGAAAAAGCCCTATCGAGATAGTTATAGAAGCTATCCGTATGCCCTATAAATACGATATCTTATACCTTTGCTCGTAGGGATATCGAGCGTACGTTTCTATCCCTCCGGCCTATAGGATCTAGAGCGCTAAAATAGCCCCTAGGGCTAAGGAGGGTTATCTCGTTAGCATAGAGGGCCTTTATAGGCATATCTATAAGGTATTCCTTCTAGACGAAGATAAGATTGTTAGGGCCTGCAACGTCCGATTCTATAATCTAGCTAATACGAACCTCGATAAGTCCGTTACGCATATCGCGAACGTCTCTAAAGACAACGATCCCTTCGACCCTAACGACTTCTTTTACTACTATATTTAACAGACTATACGCCCTAAAGACTAAGGAGAGAGTTAACGGATACCTAATGCGGAACACCTACCTACTTTTAGTAGCGCTACTGTATCTAACCCCCCGAAAGACACCGTCTCTATACCTCCGATAATAGCATCTTCTCTTCTAACCCCGGACCTTATACTAGAAGGCATTAATTTAGAGGACCTTAAAAATAGGGAGGCACTAACTATTATAAAGCCTAAGAATAAGGCAGTAGTACCCTCTTCTAATCGAGTCCTTTGCTCCCGATCTAAGGCCCTTATAGCCTTTAGAGAGGTCGATAAAAAAGAACCTAAAATTCCCGACTTCGTAATCCCTATCTAGGCCGTTCTTAACGTCCTTAATCTATAGGTCCTAAAGGGCTAGTAGGACGTTAGGAAACGCTCCGACTACCTGACTTATTAGCGCCCTGCGATATCTCTTAAATTAGAAGCTCTCGCGAAGCGTTAAACCTAGGATCTTATCGACTAACCTGCCGCTAAATAGGTCCTTCCTAGCAAATAGGTATTTACTATAAAGCATCTAGTAAATAAACCCGCGATAGCTAAGGCTCGCTAGTGCATTCGTAGGGATAAGGAAGAATAGCTTTATTCCGTCGAGGATTTATACGCCGCTATCGCCTATCTTACGTCCGTACGAGTATTCCTATCTATTATCGCTACCTTAGATCTCGAATAGCTATAATTTAATATTATTAACGCCTTTATTAACGCTCCTTATAGCGAAGAATTTTACGTTAACTAGCTATATTTATTCTAAGACAGCACTAATCGGGTCTATTAACTTAATCGTGCCCTCTATAGACTTAAGATATCTCCCGCGATATAGTTTACACACGTAAGTGCCGCCTTAAAAAGACGCGGCTAGAGATAACTCTCGTCTAAATTCTGCATTTACACCTATCCTAAAGGTCTTATTATGCTTCTTTATATCGATAATACTATTATCGCTGCTAATACGACTTCTCTTCTGTAATAAGGCCGGGCTATTCTTTAAGGCGTTTAGGAATTAAGGGAAATAGGCGAGCTATCTATATTTCTAGGCCTATAGTTTATTAGGAATAGAGCCTCTTGTACTATTTACGTCTATTAATAACCCTATGCTGAGAAGATTATCTAATTATTCGGAGAGGGGGTTAAGAATCCCGTATAAACGCCTTAGCTAGCAGATATAAAAATCCTAGCCGACTAGAAGATATAAGACGCCGCAATGCTATTAATATAATAGCTTAAACGGACTAGGTCTATAAATTATCTTACGAATAATATAAGACCCGACCTTGCCTTTACTAATAGTAAGTTATATAAGGCTAATTTAAATCTAATAGCGACGCATCTTGCAATCTAGAAAAATCTTATACGCTATCTCGTTAGCATAAAGGCCCTAGGCCTGACCCTTAGCAGTGCCTGCGACCTAAAGGATTTAAAACTCCGCGTCTATGCAGATGCTTCTTTCGCTAACGATCTCTATACAAGGTGCTCGATAGCTAGCTACGTCGTTTTTATCGGCCTTGGCCCTGTATACTAGAAATCCAAGAGACAGACTATCGTAACTCTATCCTCTACGGAGGCAGAGTTTATTAACCTTACGCCTGCGGGTATAAGCATTATCTAGATTAATAAGATATTGCGGGAATTAGGGCTTCTATAAGGAACCCCGTTCCTTTTATTTACTAATAGCCTTAATACTAGGGCTTACGCCTTTAATAAATATAAAGCCGCCCGAACCCGATATATCGATAACTGCTATAAATAGGTATATAATCGGGTAGAGAGCTAATTCTTTACGATATCTTATATCGGCACGGCTAATATAGCCGCCAACAGCCTTACAAAAGGCCTCGCCTATCTCTAATATGCTAAATTCGTTAAGATATTATATCTTTCCAACGCTACTATCGCGACTAAGCTAGCTAATAGCATTCGGACCCTATTTCGACTATATAATACTCGTATCGCTAGTCCGACCGAAGCTCGAGATAGTTACGATAGCCTCCCTAACTCGTTACAGGCTACCTAATATAGTATAAGGTTCGTAGATATAACCCGGAAAGGGGGCATTGCAAGACCTAAAGAAGAAGAGGATCGCTAAGTCTATTTAGCCGGCTAAACGCCTCCGCTATCGCCCTCTTAGTCTAGGGATAACACCCTTACTATTAAGACTAAGGTAGACGGAAGTCGCCTTGCAGATCGCCTTTATTTAGCAGGGAATGCCCGCTAATTATAGGCATCTAATAAGTCCCCGAACGCCAGGGGCCGTCTTGCTCAATATGCTGAGAAGCGGCCTTAAGAGGCTACTCTATGCCTCTAGCCGCCTCTGGCCGCTAAGAAGCGGTCTTAAAAGGCTACTCTATGCCTCCGGCCGCCTCTAGCCGCTTAATCTAACACTCTAAAGACGTCTATTTCCGCTATTTTTCGGTTATTTCCGCGCCTTTACGCCGACTTCGGAATAGATTAACCCGATCCGAACGCGCCTTTAAGCGCTATAATAGCACCTTTCCTCTCTTTTTCGACGTCTTTAAGCCTCTTTAAAAGAGCTTAAATACGTACTTTTCCGCTCTTTCCTTTATTTCGCGCGACTTGGAGGAGGGTCTTCTATTATTCCGGCCTATAGCCGGCCTAAGAGGGGGTGTTAAGTAGTCACGTGCTGTTACGTAGTTAGGCCGCTTAGGCCTCTACTCCTCTTTCCTCTATAGTCTCTATAGCCTAGCATAGCATAATCTTAGCATTATAGGGATAACCCCTGCACTTGTATAACGTTCCTTCTTCTATAAAGATACTATACTATAGTTAGAGCAATAGGCAATAGTATAGTTAAGCCGCCCTAAGCATAAGCCGCTACTGCCTAGATTGCTATTTAACAGAGATAAGACGTTATTCCTAGTATAGCGCTCCCTTATAGCGTATAAACTAGTTGCTAACTAGGAGTTTATTATTACTGCTTATAACTAGTAGATGTTTTTATACTAGCACTTTGCGCTATCTATATAGGCTAAGGTAGCCCTTTTTTTAAATAAGGGGAAAAATATAGCTATAATATAGAGCACTTTCTTAACTACCTTAATAGCGTTTTTATAGACCCCTACTATTAGCAGATAGCTATAGCAGAGCTAGAAAAACTCGTATAGCGCCTTACTAAGTCTTTTTTAGATTTTTTTATTCGCTTTAAGGCTAAGTTATCCCTATTAGGTAAGGCCTTATAGAATAAAGTTATTAAAGTCTAATGCTTTTATTGCTCTTTTTTATCCGAGTTATATTAATACTATATTAGGCGTAATATCTCCTATAATAACTATACTAGGGCGGTAACGCGTATTAGGTCTATTGCTATTAATATCGAAGCCTTCTGCCTTAAGGCTTATTTAAATGCTAAAAGGTCTCCTCTAGCTAGCTAGACGCATCTACGCTTAAATACCCTAATAATAGATATCTATAGCGCGGGCACTTCCTCTTAACCTACTGCCTGCTATCTATAATAGTCTAATACCCGCTGCTAAGTAATATAGGATAGCTCGGATATAATTAAGCAGCGCTGCGTTAATAATATATGCCTTTGCTATAGTATCCCTAGGCATTTCCTAAAGTCCTATAACTTTTATCTAGTATATTTCTTATCTATATTACGTATGCGTTTTATAAATATAATAGATGCTTCTAATACTTCTCCGGGCTAGGCGGGAAATATACTGCCCTTATAATAAGTCTCTTACTAGGGGCAAGTAGTCGCGTTAAGGATATTAATAGTAGTTTAGCAATATAATTTAAGGAAATTAGAAGGTGTAACGGCCTTAAAATAACAAGTAAATATATTATAAGCACTATAAACAAAGATTCTAAGATAAAGAGAAAAGAGGAAAAAGGGGCCTAAAACTATACGCACTAAGAAAGACTATATATACTGCTACACGTAATTCTAAGGTCTATTAGGGCTATAATTAAATAGTTAGTGCCCTCGTAACTAGTCTTATAGATATATAGCCTAAGAGTTAGTATATATATATAGCGCGTAATACTACCCCCCGACTAAGGCCTTACTATGCCTATTAAGGTAGATATCTACAGACGCGTAGGCTATTGCTAACTGCTACTATATAGTCGTCGTTATTATTATTGTTATATAGTTTATCTGCTATAGTAGCCTCGATCTATCTAGTTAAGTTTATAGGGGGTCTAGGTGCGTTAATATAATAGTCGTAGTATTTCTTTAAGGCAATAGGCGCGTTCCTAAAATTCCTAGCAGGATACTATATATCGTTAGGATTATAGCCTTACTACTATACCTAATACTCTAGCCGCTTATTCCGTCCTATAATATAAGAATAGAGGACGTAATCGACTTCCTACTCGGGCGTACTATAGATTTTTTTAGGTTTAGGAGCAGGGACTATTTAATTAGGCATTAGGTTATCTAGGGCTTTATAGGGTTAGTTAGCATAGAATAAATTAGTTATTTTATAGCTATCTAGTCGGTTAAAAATATAGCTAAAACCTTTCTTAGCTATAATTATAAACGGACTAGACTACTAAGCGTTGAGACAAGTTATTAGGGCAATTATGCTAAATCCCTTCTGCTATAAGAAGACTTTATTGCTAATAGTAAAGTCTATAAGGCGTCTTTTTTTATTAGCTTATTGCTTCTGCTATTCCTAGGCTCGAGCTACGGCGTTATAAGCCTATTACTGCACCTTCTATATACAGGCAATAAGGCGAGAGGCAATATAAGCAGGGTCTATAGAGTTATTAGGGGTCGAGGAACTACTTAATCGAGGCAGAGAGAAAGGGTTCCTAACTACTATTCCGAGTACTACTATTAAGGGGGCTATGCTAATAGAGGCGTGCTAGGATAAGTTATACGCAAAGTCTAGCGCTAGTAGATAATTGCTTTAATTATCTTAGTGCTTATCGATATAGAAGCGTAGCCTTTAATCTAGATACTAATTTATAACCTCGATACTGCTTTATATCTATAGGTAAAGGGCGCTACTATAATAATGCTTTATACTAGTAAGGTAGTTAATTCTCTTTAGGAATAATAAAATAAAAGGGCTAGTATTATTTATAATCTAAGCAGTTAGTAGGCTAAAAAAGCAGTATAAGTGCTAGAAGTAATAGCTAGCAAGGGTCTTTAAGGTATTATTCTTCTTTCTAGGCAATATAGCAATAATCCGGCTAAGCTTGCAGATAAAAGTCTAAACGTAGTTATACCTATAGCGATCTATAAGCATAGTTTTTCTATTGCAAGCAACGTATTCCTAAATAGCAGTTAGTACTAGCAGAGGATATAGGAGTCTAGGGGTTTTATTACGCGGGGTCTTATTTCTATAATAGTTATAGCAGTTGCAGATATACCTTTAGACGTCCTGCTTTATCTAGGGCTAGTAGTAGTCCTATTATAGTACTTTAATTATTTTATTTTAGCCTCTATAAGCAAAGATCGGAGGTTTATAGGCCTTGTAAATTAGGGCTATACGGAGGAATAGTCGTCTATTAGCAGTCTATTCTAGGACGATTAAGTACTTATTATAATAGCTAAGTTTTTAAATCGCGTTCTCTTCTTAGATAAGCGTAGCAAAGTTAGTACTATAAGGGGTTATAGCGTTAAGTATATAAATCGGGGCGATTATAGGGGTAACTTCTAGGAGGTCGAAACTAAGAGACTCTAGCTTAATTAATTAGTTTATCCGTTTTTCTTTCTCTCTAGCTTTAACTATAGGGAGTTCGACTATCTTACGCAAGAGAGCATTAGCAGCTATATTTAGTCGGCTAGGGCAATAGAGGAAATAGATATCGAATTAAGCTAGGAAGTCTAACTAGCGGATTTAGCGGATCGAGAGCAGCTTTTTTGTTAAGAAATATATTAGGGCCTTATAGTCTATAATAATATCGAACTTCTAACCGAGGAGTTCTAGGTAGAAGTGCTCGAGACTCTATATAATAGCAAGGAGCTTATAGTCTTAGATTAGGTAGGCGCGTTTAGTAGGGGATATAGTTTTAGAAAAGAAGCCTATAGGCTTCTAGGTTAAGTCGGTCTGCTATTGCTATAGAATACTAGCGGTTGCGTTTCAGGAGGCGTTAGTTTTAAGTCGGGTTAGTAGTTTAGGGCAGCAAAAAGCTAGAATAGGAGCTTTAGTTACGAGCTTTTTTATTTAATTAAATGCTTTACGCTATTCTAGTCCGAGTTTAAAAGGCATATCCTTCTTAAGTAGTTAGTTTAGGGGTTTAGCTGCTACGCTAGCGTAGTAGCAGAAGATCCGGATAAAGTTATAGAGACCTATAAAAAAGCGTATAGCTTTATAGTCTCTAAGGTCTTCGAATTTCTAATCCGTAATAGCTTATACTTTATAGGGGTTAATACTAAGTCTTATACTAGCGTATAGCATTACGCTAAGGTAGTTAACCTTAGTAATATTAAACTAGGACTTCTTAATATTACCCTATAGATTAGCCTAATAAAGGCGCTAGATAACTTTATAGTATTCGATCTAATAGTCTTTTTCGTTATTATTATCCGTATAGATTAAACTTATATACTTCTCTTTATTAATATTCGCTACAGCGACAATAAAACGCTCGCTGTAATCTCTACTTGCGACTGCAAGTCTTCGCCTTTTAGCTCTCCTTCCCTCCTTCTTGTCCAGCATGGCGCCGTCCGCGGCGCCCCTGGATAGGGCCCCCAGGGACACCATCGGGGTCCCGATAGTAATTAATAGGGGTCCTAAGGGGATTGCGCAGTTACGATAGCACCCGCATGCAGGTGCCGGCTAATTTAATATTATCGATACACCTAATAAGGACCCGTTTGTAAAGACGTTGCGAGCGCTGACTAATCCTATTATAAAAGACGCTTTTAACAGTCTCGCTAGGGTAGTCTTACACGAAAATTTCAGGGCTGTATAATCTCCCCTTATCTCCTTTGTTTTACCAAGACTACCCTGGCGGGCAGCTGCCCCGCACCTTACTACACTACTGCGTTCCCCGCCCCGCGACCCCTAGGGGCGCGGGGCCTTCCTTTTGCTCTGTTTGCTAGGGGGTTTTCCCCCTTAGGGGGGTTTTTCCTACTCGACTTATATAGAGGTTCTAGATGCCTTTTACGGCCCCTAGTATATAATTAATAATAATAATCCATATAGATTAGGACGTTATTTATATACGTACTAGCATATCGATTAAGGAGGTTATATAGTTAGGCATTAATAAAGTTCTAGAACTAAGCAGGGCTAACCTTTAATCTAAATAGGAGGACTAACTAATAAAATATACTAAACTTAGTACGGAACGCTATTAAGTATTCGGAGGCCGGGTCGAGACGGAGATAGTAGAACGCCTAGATAATGTTAATCTTCGAGAAGCGTTTTGCAGATTAGCAGTTAAAAGCAGTACTATTAAGCAAGAGGGCAGGCAAGATACGACTCTTTAAGTAGTTATTTATCTAATAGTAGTCGATATAAAAGCGCTAGGCTATAGAGTACGGCTTTAGCGCGAATAGGATAGAGGCAGTATATAGGCTAGCGTTAGGTTTAATAAACCCTATTTTAAGCAAGTAGTCT
The DNA here is from genome assembly GCA_001633055.2 of Ophiocordyceps polyrhachis-furcata BCC 54312. Taxonomy (NCBI): domain Eukaryota; kingdom Fungi; phylum Ascomycota; class Sordariomycetes; order Hypocreales; family Ophiocordycipitaceae; genus Ophiocordyceps; species Ophiocordyceps polyrhachis-furcata. Next base: position 2,367,662 of record LKCN02000006.1, read on the forward strand.
ATAGTTTTTTTCTCTAATAGCAAGTATTTAATTAGAGTATAATAAAATAGGGGACTAGCTAGAGAGAGGGGTTTTTTAAGTTTAAGCGTAATATTATAACTAAGATAAGGGCTTATAAGGGTATATGCTTCCTTCTTACTAAAGAAGCCTTCTATATACGCGAGGGGCTATAGGATTAGGCTGCGGATTAGGGTAACGTGCTCGGGGTCTTCTCCTGCTAGGAACGGGATCTCTTAACCTTAGTACGTACGACTCGCAGGGCTAAGCTTTGCAATTAATATCTCGGGCAGGTCGGGAATATCTTCTAGGGGTATAGGCTAAGTTAGTATTAAAGGAGTTAGTTCTTTCTATTATGCCTATTAGGGATCCTCTTAGACTGCTTAGATTAATTAGTTTTAGCAGTCCTAGTTGTTTTCCTAGGGTTTAGTCGGGTTAGGGGTCTTAGTCTAGGTTAGGGTTAGGGCTAGCTTCTTTTTCTTTGCAGGCTATACGAAGTTATCGTTCCTCTATAAGCGTTAGAGGATCTTATACTTCCTTTTATCTGCTTTAATTAATTAGTTCCGGCGTTCTGCGTTAGCCTAAATAGCTAGGTTAATCTGCCTATTAAGCAAAAGCGTCCTAGGCAGCAGGATCGAGGGGGAGTACTTAGCAAGAGCGGGGAGATTATTAGGCTAGATAAGCTTCTAAGCAGTATAGTCGAGTAGTAGTTTCTTTTTAGCTAGCTAGTATAAGCTAATAAAGAAATCCTAGGCATAATTAGTAACTTAAAAGGTCTCCTAGGGAAAGGACTAGCTATTAATTATAAGAGTCGTAATTAACTGCTTATATACTAGACTAGCTAAGCAGCCTTAGAAATTAACTAGGGGGATAGGGCTAATAGGGACTAGCTTAGCATCGAGGCGTTTAACGGCTTGCTTAGCGAATTAGCAACTAATAAGGGGACGGGCATCTGCTCTAGTATTATAGAGAGATAAGGCTTAAAGAGCGATTTTATTAATCTAAACTTAACTATTAATAGTAAATAACTTTCTAACCTTTTTCTCTATACGTAAGACTTTTAGGACTATTAAGGAGCCTTATAATAGTCCTACTCTGTTCCCGAATCCGAGTCTTTAGAGGCAGTAGGCAGTAGCGTTAGCGTTCTCCTTATACTAGAGATCCGGATATAGTAGGAATAGTCTTTAGCTATATAGCCCTTTTTTCTATAGATAAAGCACGTACTATTATCCTAGTAGACCTTCTTTTTATCCTTAGAGAAAGCCTTGCCCTTTTCCTTAGACGTTATTATTAGGGTTTTCTTAGTTTCTCCTGCTAACTTATTTTTACGGCGGGGAGTATAACTACTTAATCGCTAGGTCTCTTAGCAGGCGGCATCCCTCTTTTAGCAGTAGACTGAGTCCTTAATATAGCCGCAAAAGTCTTTATAGGAGAGGCTATTATCCTTAGTCCGGGTTAATAAGCTAGAGTCTAGATTAGTTAGAAGGTAGTCCTAAAGCATATACTTTATTTAATTAAATAGTATATATATCTTAGCGGCTAGGTTATCGAACTCTGTAATAAATTCCTAGATCTCCTACTTACTAGAAATCGAGAAGTTTAGGCGGCGGAGATATTTAGCGGCCTCTATAAACTCGTTAGGATTGCTATAGGCGGACTCGAGATACTAAATTATCTCGGCTAGTCTAGAAAAGGGTCGTTTTATTAAGTTATACTAGGTCTCGAGGGTCTTACGGGCCTTGCTATTAAGGGAGCGAAATAAAAAGCCTATCCTGTTTTCCTTATCCCGAAAAGTAGCCTTATTAGTCCTTATCTTATCTTTTAGGTTAGTTAGAAAAGCGCTAAACTCGCCCTTTTTTCTAGAGAACGTTTTAATATCCTTATAGCGAGTCTTAGCTAAGTCGGAGTAAGCCGGGTTTGGCTATCTAATAGCGGCAAAGATAGGCTATACGGCCTTTCTAGAGGGGATAAAAGTAGTAGATCGATCTGCGAAGGCTATCGAGGCTTTTCTATAGCGGGCAGGCTTAGGGGTCTATTAGCTCTATAAGTCGGCAATCTGCCGCTAAAGAGCCGCTAACTAGGACTATAGGTCCTAGTTAGTTAAGGTTATTAAGGAAGAAGCTATAATTAAATAGTCTTTGCTCTTAATATTGTAGTCTTAGTCTTAGGAGTTATAGTCTAATTCTCTCGAGGCTAATCTTGCAGAGCGTTAAGGAAAGGTCTAGTCTTAGCTTCTAGATATATATTAGAAAGCGGGTCTTAGTCTTAGGTCTTATTCCTCGGAGCCTAATTAAATAGTTTATAGGGTCTAGGAGTCTTCTAGGGTCTTTAGCTGCCTATCTTAGCAACGGAAGGTTGTAGTCTAGTCTTAAGTCGTATTATACGGGTATTTTGCGTCTTCGTATAAGACGTAAGGTCGATACGTATTTATAAACCGCTTATTAGCGATATTTAATCTTAGAATAGTATAACGGCCTTAAAATAATAAGTAAATATATTATAGGCACTATAAATAAAGATTCTAAGATAAAGAGAAAAAAGGAAAAAGGGGCCTAAAGCTGTGCGTACTAAGAAAGACTATATACACTGCTATACGTAATCCTAGGGTCTATTAGGGCTATAATTAAATAGTTAGTGCCCTCGTAACTAGTCTTATAGATACGTGGCCTGAGAGTTAGTATGTGTGTATAGCGCGTAACAGAAGGGATATAAATACTATGCCCCTTTTTTTTCTATACTTATAAACTCTACTACTTTTATCGACGCGTAAGCAGACTATAGCTATAATTACTACGCTGCTATAAGCGAATCGCTAGTTTAATATTGCTAGCTTAAAAGAGTGCGTTTTCCCTAGCTATATATAGTCTAGATAGCTATATTAATTAGTCGAGATTAGGATAGTTGTTTTAAGGAGATATTATTAATTTAGGATATTATGCGTTTTATTGCTAATATTAATAAGTAGCTTACGCTTATTATTGCGTACTTAATCCCTAGGCTAACGCAGAAATTTATTCTTAACACCCTATAGCTTATACGTTATAATATATTAGTCCGCGCTAGCTAGCGCGAGTTAATTATCTATTCTATAAACGACTTAGTTATTTATAGCAGCGCTGCCTGCTAGGTTTCTAACCCTATAGTCGCTATTATAAGTTCTACTTTTACTAGCCTTATTTGCTAGAAAACATATTATTTTAAGGGTTTCTAATTCCTTGCGACTAGCCTATGCGAGATTTAGTTAGCGCTCTGTATTACCCTAACTTATAAAGCGCCCCCTGTTATTTCCCTCCTATTTAAAGTCTCTAACTTTGCTAACCTCTTTAGCAAGGAGAAGGCTAGCGCTTTGCTGCCTTACTATAGCAGCTAGGATTACTATATTCGCCTGCGTTATAACCCGGATAGTTTCTTGCCTGCTCTCTTATAAGGCCCTTTATATAATATACTATAGGAATACCTTCTCGAGGTTTGCTAGCAAATTACTAACCTAATAGATAAGGGGTAGATTCGTATAAGCTTATTATTAGCAGCTACTCCTATCCTTCTCGCTAAGAAGCCTAGGGGTAGCTAGCGTTTTTATATCGATTATTACGCCTTAAACTAAGTTATAGAGCAGGACTACTACTTGCTTCCCTTAATTAAAGAGATATTATATAGCTTTTCTAGCGCTTATTAGTTTATAAAGTTAGATATCCGCGCTGCTTTTTATAAGCTATGTATTATAAAGGGTAATAAATACCTAACTGCGTTCTATACCTAGTTTAGGCTTTTTAAATAGCCTATTTGCCCCTTTAGCCTTATTAGAGCGCTTGCTTCTTTTTAGCAATATATTAATAACGTATTAGGCATATTTCTAGGCGACTTCGTTATAGCGTATCTTAATAATATTTTAATCTATTCTAGGGGATTGCGTGCTAACTACTAGGGTAAGGTCTAGGCTATTATAGATAAGTTATAGGCTATAGGTTTATTTTTAGATATTAATAAGTATGCTTTTATAGTTAAAAAAGTTAAGTACCTAGGATTTATTATATATACTAGCTATAAGATACGTTCTAACCTAGATAAAGTAGCCGTAATACGTAACTAGGAGGCGCCTTCCTATATTCGAGGTATCTATAGTTTCCTTAGCTTTATAAACTTCTATTGCGACTTTATCCCTTGCTTTTTATATATTATAGCCCTTTTTATTAATCTAACTCGTTATAATATACCCTTCTAGTAGATAGCCGAGTATTAGGCAGCCTTTCACTACTTTAAGGCCGTGTTTATTACTTATCCTATCCTAGTATAGTAGGATCCTTGCTAGCTAATAGTTATTAAAATAGACTACTCTAGCAAGGCACTTAGTAGCTGCTTATTATAGATAGGGAAGGATAAAATCCTCTGCTCTATTGCGTACTTTTCTTAAAAGCTTTAACCTATAGAAAGGCAAGAAATACATACAGAATATTTGCTATAGTAACGACGAAACGCTCGCTATAATCTCTACTTGCGACTGCTAGTCTTTGTATTTAGTTCCCCTTCTCTCCTTCTTATTTAGCATAGCGCTATCCGCAGCGCCCCTAGAAACACCGTCGGGGTCCTGATAGTAATCTATAGGGGTCCTAAGGGGATCGCGCAGTTACGATAGCACCTGTATACAAGTGCTAGCTAATTTAATATTATTAATACACCTAATAAGGACCTATTTATAGAGACGTTACGAGCGCTAACTAATCCTATTATAAAAAACGCTTTTAATAGTCTTGCTAGAGTAGTCTTATACAAAAATTTTAGGGCTATATAGGCTATTTTAGATATAGTTTAGAAGAAGCTTTAGAAGCGCGCCTCTGCTATAACTAAGATAGATAAGACTTCCCTTCCTGCTACTATTACCTATATAATCTAGAAATCCGTTAAATTAGCTATATAGAAGGCTCTATAACCCTATGCGTCTAGGTTAAAACCGTCCTAGGCCGCTATGCTCGCTGCCCCTACTACTATACTAACCTTAGGACTACCTCTTATCCGACTAGTACTAGCTCGATAGGAACGCGAGATACTTATCTTAGTTTAAGGCATCCTAGTTATTAAGGGGATACCCTCCTTTACTCCTATTAAAATCGTTACTAAAGCTAATTCCGCTATAGGCGACCCTGCTATAGTTGCTGCTAGGCGCCTACTAAGCAGCGATATTATACTTACCTTCGACCCTAATAAGATATTATACGCCTATCCTAAAGGATAGATTTAAGCGGCTTTTAGCAAGGAAGCAGTGCTTACTTAACGCTCGTACGCTATAATCGCTAAGGGCATCCATACTATAGCCGCCCTCTAAAATAGAGATAAGTTGCTTTAGGGTATTAAGAATATTAATAAAATCGACGTTATTCGAGCTTAGGCTATTAAGCCTTATAAAAGACCCTAGGGGGTTATACTTCGGACTTGCCTTATCCTTAGTATTAGCAGCATTGCTAATACTAATCGACTCTATATAAATAGGTTAATTATTAATACCGAGATTATTTACTGCAAACCCTATAAGGATACTATCCGCCCTAAATAATACTATTAATATTTCTAGTTCGGTTATATAGCTAAATACTGCAAAGATACCTTATATTACAAGCACTATAGGTCCTCCTTATATAAGAGAGGGGAAACTAACTGCCCTGCCTTTAAAGGTAAACGTTAACGCTACTATATCCTATATAAAGGGAACTATGCTTTATAGTCCTAGGACTGCAAAGTATCCCGCTAGTACTAGGATAGAGCTAGATCCGTATACCCTACGCAACCCTATTGCTTCTAGGACTACTATTAGGACTACTTACTAAACTATAGCTAAATACTAACTACTTTTTAATAACTACTCGCTTCTTAGCCCGCACCTACTACTAATAAGGACGGCTTTACCTAGGTTTTGCTATAGAAGCGGGCCTACTATAGCTCCCTAGGCGATATAGAAATTCCCCCTATTAACCCCCTAATTAGATACTCGCTATAAACTAGAAGCGGCCTCTATAGCTATTCCCGCCCTATAGTAGGACGATAAGGCTATATATAGCGCAGTACTGCCCCTGCGTCTACCCCTTCCTATACTTAGCTTATGCTAACGTCTTAATTACTATTTACTATCCCCTTTATATAACTTAATAAAAATTAAGGCCCTTATATAGAATATATAGAAATCGAACTATTTTATCTACCTTGCTCTTTTTTCTAAATATAGCTATAACGTAATAGCTATTTAGGAGGCTTAGCTTAATACTAATAGCTAACTACTACTCCTAGGCCTTGCCCTTTACTATCTTATTTAGGGCAAGGGTAGGGCCCTCCTCTATATATATAAACGCTATAATCTTTATACTTAAATACCTATTCTTAGCTAGGATATTATAAAAGCCTCCTTTGCCTATAGCCCTTAAATCCTATTAGTTTACTCCCCTTTTATTAGTATTATAATAGGCCCCCTTTTTTTTATAAGACTAGCTCGACCTAAATACCCCTTACGTTCTCTTTAGTAACCTTAACGCCTATTATCCTTCTTAGGATCTCTATAAATAATCCTTACTATAGGTCCTTAAGTTCCTCTAGGTAGTAGGATAGCTATGCCTTAAACTCGTTACTCCCTTATATAAGGTTACTTAGGAAATATATAGCTGCTAATCGAGCACTATTAACTTTATCTAGGTATCTCCTAGCTGCTTCCTAACTTTCCTCGGCCTTAACCTCGACCTAAAGGGTTCTAATTATATACTATAATCCGCTTTTTTTAACCTTAATCCCCCTTTTAATATAGCCCCTACTAGGCGTTAGAAATTATTAAATAGGGATATCCTTATTACTAAGGCACGCAATAAGCTCCTGCCTTTCTAGGCGCTTATAGGTTTACTAGATTAAATAAACGCTACTCTAGACTAGCTATACTAGGAACTCGATACTATAGTAACTATTATAGTCCTATCTCTCCCCTAGTAACTCGGCCCTAGGTTATACCCTTAGTAAATATAGAAGGTTAGCAAGGCAGTACGCAATGCAAAGCAAGCTAGGCGGGTATAGTAAGCGAACCCTAGCCTATCTTAATAGCAGGCCTTAGGAGATAAAACTATTATTTAAAAGGCCGCTATCCGTAAGGCGAAACGCAATAACTAGCAGGACTTTCTTAATAGCGTATCTAGTAACCCTTAGACCCTATAGTCTATAACTAAATAGGCTAGCTTGCAAAGCTAGACCCCCCTAGAACTAACTTATATACCTGCCTTATAATATAATATTTCTAGCAGCCTATAGTTATTCTATAAGGGAAAGACTAAGCTGCTTGCTAATAAGTTCTTTCCTCTAAATCTAGCGAATACTCCCCTTTATTCCTTCTAAGACCCTTTCCTAGCTATTAGCATCGCCCCTAAAGTTAGCGAATCTAAGGTATACTCCGCCTTTTTTAGTATTACCTCCTAGAAATTAGCTAGTCTTAATAGGATCCTAGTTAGCTTCCTTAAAGGGTGCGGCCTATTATTAGTCTCCTTCCTTACCTTAGTCCTCTATAGTTATATTGCGTATAGCTACTTCCCTGCTCGATATAAAGAGTCGAACGTTATAGTGCTTTAGAAGGCAGGCAAGAGCCTAGAAGTCCTATAAACCCCTAGGGGTTATAGACTAATCTTACTACTAAATATAGTTAGGAAGGTCCTAAAAACTATTTTAGTATAAAAACTATCCTGCGCTACTAAGACTATTATAGTTCTCCCTTTTAAGCAAATAAGTAATAGACCTTGCTATTCTACTAATAGTATACTATTTATGCTTACTAAAATAGTGCGCGCGGCTTAGGCCTAATAGGGCTCTATATTGCTCTTTATGCTTAATATAACTAGCGCCTTTAACTATATTTTATATAGCAAGCTTATTACTACTCTTAACCTCTTTAGCTTTCCCCCCTAGCTTATTGCGCTTATCTATAGCTACCTTACTAGCTATAGATCTAGGCTTAAAGTCGATAGCTGCTTATCCGAACCCTTTGCTATTAAAAAGGGAGTCTTCTAAAAGTCCCTAATATCTCTAATCCTATTTATCTTATATATCTCCTCCCTCTACTACTAACTCGAATAATAAATCGGAATTATTTCTATTAGGTTTATAGATAATACGAATATTATTAGCACTAGCTATACGCTATAATAGGTCTAGGACTAGTTAGTCCAAGTATAGGAAGTCTGCTAGGATTAGGCCTATAAGTATAAGATATTATTTTAACCCCTTAAAAGCGAACTCTTTTACTTTATACGCGCCTATATAGCTAATATAAGCTCTCTTACCCTTAATAGCTTTATAGTAGTCCCTATATAGGAGGCCTATATACTTAGCGTCTAGATCTATTAGAAGCTTAAGTAAAAGGCTTACTTGCGCTAACTTATATAAAAGCTCTAAAAATAGCAGCTTATACTAACTAATATTGCTATATTTATATAGGGTTTTTCTTTTATCCGTGCTTATAAGATTTATATAAAGGTTATCCGCTTAGCAATCGCTTATAGCGCTGCTTACTTCGCTCTTATTATAGTTCTATTAAGCCCCCCCTATAGTCCTATTTATAAGGAATTATCTAAGGTCTAATTAAAATGCCTTAGGGTTATTACTAGAGCCTATAGGGCTACTCCCCTATATTATATAGAGTCTGAAGCTTTCGTCCCTCTACTCGACTTCTACCTCTCCTACTGCTTTGCCTATACTTTTTAGCTCCTCGAGGCTAATAGTATTATAGCTAGAATTTAAGCCGTATATGCCCGGGTCTCCTAGCGTCTCTAGCCCTACTATAATTAACCCCCTGCCCCCTATATTATACTTTAGTTACTAAGGGACTCTATAATATATTAGGCAGGGTTATCTAACCTTAGCTTATAGTTATATTAGGACTTATAGGAGCGCTTTTAGGCTAAATAGCTCCTCTAATAGGATTCCTAGGAGGGCTGCCTTAAGTACTATAAATAGTCTTATAGATAAGCAACTAATAAACGCCCCTAATTTAAACTGCGCCTTGCCCTTAACTTATATACTGCCTTTCCTAAATTCCTTAGTAGCATCCTAATATAGCTTTAGTCTAGCAGAATTAGGCTAAACTATTTTTTCTATATATACTGCATCCCTAATATACTATCCCTATATTACCCCTATAGTATTAGCGAGGATAAGACTGCTAAGTACTTATTTTTCTACTACTTTTATATAAGCACCTAGAAACTCCTGCTTTCTAACCTAGGCCCCCTAAAAGACTAGGCCGACTTTATTTATCTACTTAGCTATAAGGTCTCTGCTAGTAAGCTAGCTCTATAGTTTATATAACTATATTACCTATATTAGTTCGACCTTGCTCTTATATTATATAGGATAAAAGGTATTACTGCCTTTTAAAGGCAGACTGCTTTTTTATTTACTAACCCTACTCTAAAAGCACTAATAACTATACTTGCCTTTTAATACTCCCCTGCTATAATTGCCCTAACCCCTATGCTTACGACTATAACCCTGCTTAGGGGGGCGTCTAGGCCCTTGCCTTAAAGTCCTTATTACTACTAGGGTCGCGGCTAGGTTCCCTCTTCTCGGACTCTCCTCCCCCCCCCTTTTACTACTACTACCCCCTCCTCTACTAATACCCTCTCCTCTTTTACTACTACCTCTAGCCTTTATCTCTTAGCTAGTACTTCTATAATATTCCTATTACTATTGCTATTATAGTTATAAGGAGTAGCCCTTATTTAATTAGCCCTTAGCCTTTTTTCCGCCTTTAATAGTATTAGGGCAGCTTTAGGCATATATATTATTAGCTCGCCCCTAATATTAGGGTTTATAATATAGGGCTAGATTAGTCTATTTATATTTAAGGGGAGGTTTTTTGCTCCTTAGGCCCTAGGGATATATATTTGCTTATTCGAGTTAATACTAAAAAGATTACTAAGGATCTTGCTAAAGCGCTAACTATTATATATATAATACGTATTAATACTCCCCTAGTATACTAACTATTTTTCCTAAATGCAAAAAATTGCTTCCTAGTATTAGCGCATTTTACTTAGCTCCCTAAGG
>LKCN02000006.1:2377972-2400338 GCA_001633055.2 Ophiocordyceps polyrhachis-furcata BCC 54312
AGATTACTAAGGATCTTGCTAAAGCGCTAACTATTATATATATAATACGTATTAATACTCCCCTAGTATACTAACTATTTTTCCTAAATGCAAAAAATTGCTTCCTAATATTAGCGCATTTTACTTAGCTTCCTAAGGATCTCCTAGCCTATAGCCTTTATAAAGCCCTCTAGTACTTAGACTAGACTCGTAATTATTATTATTATTATTAGCAAATTCTTTATTACTATTAGCGCGGGTAGGATAACTATAGGCGTAGCTAGGGCTAGGGCAGGCATACCTAGGACTAGGGGGAGTGCGACTAAGGGGATTATAGCTTGCGCTATAAAACCCCTAGACTCCCTACTCTAGTACTAGTTCTACGCCTCTTATAGCTCCTAACTAAGTTAACGCTACTATTACTATTAGATTAAACTCCTACTCTCTTAGCTTAGGACCCTAAGATATACTTACTTTTACTATATTAATAGTTCCTCCTTTAATAATAAATTTAATAGCTGCCTACCCTTTTTTTATAATAATAAAGTCTATTACTTATTCTTATTAGCTTTTTTCCCTCCCTATAAGCCTCCTGCTCCTAACTTACTATTTAGTATTTTTATTATAAGGTTATATAATAATAATAACTAGCTAAGCAAGTGCCTGCTACTAGTTAATTTTTGCTCCTATTATATAACTGTAAGAGTATATATAAAATACAGCTATAAAAAAGCTTAATAAAAAAATAAAATAGGTACTTTTATAAGACAAGACCTATACCATTTTATAGCCCCTTTAAAACGCTTCAATATGCATATCTTTTTACCTTAAACGGATAAGAAATAAGCTTATAATTAGACTTGAAACATATACTACAAATACGGCCTGATCCGTACCCACACCCCCCTGAGCACAGCGCTTACAGCGGGGTAGGGTACGTACCTACAGGGGCTATAGCGGGCGCGTCATAGCGGTCATAGCGGGTGTCATGGGGTCAGATCGATCAGATCGATCGGATTGACACGTACAAGTCTTCCTCCAAATCACCGATCTTCTAAGTCAAATATCTAAAGAAGGAAAATACCTAAAAATAAGGGGGAAGTGGTGACGTATAGGTACGTCAGAGTACTACAAGTAGGGACTTTGAAGTATCTCGAGAAGTACCTTTATTCCTGAGAAATTGTCTATAAAAGAAGGAGGGTTTTCCCACCTACTTGGAAGAATCATCAGCATCAGCTTTTCTCACCTTCTCAATACAAACACCTCTCCTGCCTCCAATTCTTCTTCAATTGCCTCTTTCAGACCATCACGTGATTCCTCTTCTTCTTCTCTATCACGTGATCACCTTCCCGATTCGTCAACTCTTCATCCACTGCTTATATAACCTTTTAAATAACCCCTAGGCGTATTTACTAGTTTAATCCTAGCAAACCTAGCCTTTCTCGATAAGCCTATTAATATATACCCTATAAAGTACTGCTTATAGTCTATTAGGCTTAACTACTACTAGCATTAGTTAAGTAAGGATTATAGTAAAGGGTAGGGCTATTATTTTTCGCTAAGTTATTATTATTATTATTATCTTGCTATTACTTAGTTATTTATAGGGTTATATATTAATATACTACTCTATATAATTATATTAGTCGATTTAATAGCAGGCCGACCTTTTAAGTTAAAAGGCCTTTACTTTTTAAAATAATAAAAAAGGAAAAAAGAAGGAGAAAGGGAAAAGGAGGAAAGAGAGGTTTATATACCCCCCCTAGAGCGGATTTACTATTATTCCGATTCTACTGCCCCCTCTGCCCTTACTGCCTTTCCCTCCCCCTCTCCTACTTTTTGCGCTAAGTTATTACCTCCTTTCCTTATCTCCCTTTATCTCCTTTATTTTCCTAAGACTACCCTAGCAGGCAGCTGCCTTATACCTTACTATACTACTACGTTCCCCGCCTCGCGACCCCTAGGGGCGCGAGGCCTTTCTTTTGCTCTATTTGCTAGGGGGTTTTCCCCCTTAGGGGGGTTTTTCCTACTCGACTTATATAGAGGTTCTAAATGCCTTTTACGGCCCCTAGCGTACGATTAAATAAATAAAACCTATAGAGAGGAACTATACTATTTATAATAAGGAGCTTCTTGCTATTATTGCCTGCTTAAAAGCCTAGTTAGCTAAGCTATATAATATAGCCGAGCTTTTTATAATCCTTATAGACTATAAGGCCTTTAAGTATTTTACTATCCCTAAGGAGATATTAGAACGTTAAGCATAATAGGCTAAGATATTATTTTTATTTAACTTTTACCTTTATTACTGCCCTAGCTTATAGGCAGCGTATCTTAATACTCTTTCCTAGCGTAATTAGGAGTACTGCAATATGCCCTTTTATTTTAGCTAGATTATATAGCCTTTCTTAATTCGTGCTTTTTAGATAGCTCTGCTATAAGCGAGCGTTCCTCGTAAGTAGGCGCGTATTCCTTGCTAGCCTGCGTCTAGGGTTCTTTCTCTGCCTTCTATAATAGACTCCTTGCTAGACTATCCTTCTTCCTTATTAGTAGCTTTTATTCCTCCCCTTAATATTACTAATTCCCTTATACTTTTCCCTAACGCATATTTATAGGAGTTATAGCGTTCTGCTTTATAGTACGACCTATTATATACTATCTACTTTAATACGTTACGCTTAGTAGCGAGGAAGTTTCCCCCTAAGGCTTATACCCGTAAATAGGTAGCGGATTATACTATCTCTGCTACTAGCTTCCTATAATTCTATAGCTATCTCTAAGTCCCCTATTAGGAACCTCTTACTATATCCTTAATCTAGCGTATTTATAATTCGCCTCTTGCTAGCTACCCTAGGAAGAATATTATATTTAAACTCCTCTAACGCGACTTTTACTAGAAGGGGATATCTATAGATATTGCGTACTTTATACGCAATTATTATTACTATAGGGATTACGTCTGCTATTATTATTATTAGGGCCTTCTCTAACCTTTTCTAATTGCTAACTATTTTTAGTCTATAATCTTAATTAATTTTATAACTAACTTTTCTACTAACTCTCCTAACTCCCTGCGTTTCCTTATAGTTATTATAGACTAGCTTTTTAAGTACGTTTAGCTTAAAGCTATTATATTTATAAACGCTAAGGCTTATATGCGTTATTTTATTTCTACTTAGTAGCGCTTCTATAGCTTCCTTATATAGTTAATCTCGGATTGCGGCTCGAATTAGATAAGGAGTTTCTAGTCTAAACTCTACTATATTATTAGAATCTAGTAGCTCTTATTTATATCCTATTACCTATAGATAAATAGCAGTATAGAGTATACTAACTAAAAAGTATAAGCTATCCTCTGCTATATAGTAGCCTTTTCTTAGTTAGATTAGCCTAATTACCTCCCTGCTTACTAGCTTGCATTAAATAACTACGAGTCGTTAGTTACTAGGCTTAGCCTAAATCGCCTCTTATATAGGTTTAATACTCTTTTAATTAAAATTAAGCAGTCTTTATTAGCTTCCTCTGCCTTGCCTAAAAGGCATGCTATTACCTTCCTCTAGCACTTTAAGGAGGGGATAGACCTAGTATAGGCTAGTATTGCATAAGTATAATAGTATTAGCAGGACTCCTCTAATACTATATATTAGCTAGCTAAGAAGTTCTAGGTTAGTAATTATATTTAGCTAAATATATGCTATATTTGCTCTAATTGCCTTTTTAAAAAGCTTAACTATTTCTAGGCTAAATACTATATTATTGCTATCCTATCTTTTCTAACTATTATACTTAATACGCTATAGGGTATTTACCCTATTTTTTATAATAACTTAATCGAGTATATTATATTAGACTTATTACCCTTATAGTTATATATAGACTCCTAGCTAGACCCTTTTCTCTATTTATTTAATAATAACCCGTTTTTTAATAAGTAAGAGGTAGAGGAAGTGCTTGCTACTAAGAATGCTTAAGGATAGGGCATAGCAAACTTACCCCTGCGCTATTCTATCCTTATTAAGTAGTATAGCTATATAACGCCTACCTAGGAGCCTTTAGAAAATATATAGGATTATAAGGCGTTATTATAGTTCGAGGATAAGTTTAGCAATACGCATATATATAATAGACCCTAGTATATTTAGCTATATACTCTTATACTATTGCCCCTTCTCTTTCTATTATTTACTGCTTCTGCTTTATTCTTTTTCCCCCCCTCTCCCCCCTTTACGCCTTCTTTACCTTATCCTCCTCTAGCTATATCTAGTAACCCTATAGGTTTAGATTGCTTATCTAGCAGGCGCAGGTTAGTATATTAAGCAAACCGCGGCAGATATAGCTATATATAATACTAGTAATAATAGTAGTTAAGCGTTATAGGGCAGGGGAAGGCTGCGTTAGGGAGTTAGCTAAAAAAGATAGTATAAACCTAGACCTAGCTAACGCTAGCAGAGATAAAATAGCTATAAGCCCTTATAGAGCAGTAGGTATTATAGCGTTAGCCTAGCGTATATTAGCCTGCTACTGCTCCTAGTTATCTAGGATTGCCTATTAAATATCCGCTTAATAGCAGAGAGCCTTCTCTTACTAAGTAGCGAAGCTATTTAGCCTATAGGTAACTAAACCCTATTACTACTACTGCTATTAGTGCATTGCTACTATAGCCGGGTTTATTCCGCGCTAGGGGGTAGTAGGGTAAGCGGGTATTATAATAGCAGTAGAGGCTAGGACTAGTATATTACTATTATTATTATTATTATTACTAGGCAAGGCTAGGGGGGCGAATATATCTTAAGTTAGCTAAGGTGCAAGATAGGCTATAGCAAGCATATTCTATAGCCTTTCTACGCAGGCCTAAAATACTAGCGTTAAAACGGCGCGCTAACTAGGGGTATTATTACTACGAACTCGGGCTAGGACTAAAATAGCTCGGCCTGCCTATAATATCTCCTATAGGTTATAAACTAGCTACTGCAAATATATATTAGTAGCGAAAAAGTGCCTTTTCTATAAGCATTATTTCTGCCGCTAATAGCACGTTATATAGGCGGCTCCCTAGCTATATATATATTCGGCCTTGCTATTATTATATAAATCCCCTATATATAGGGTATATAGATAAGCAACCTCCTTAGAGCTAGTATTATTATTATTATCTAAATCCCCTTCTATAATAAAGGTCCCTATTGCTTATATAAGCGTTAGGCTAGGGGTTATTAATATTATTCTTATCTTATAGTAAGCGCGGGTTATTATAAGTAAGTTTTTTAATTTATATAATTCTAGTAATACTCTATATCCGTTATAGTATATAGATATTATAAAAGTTACAGGGGGTGCGTGTTTATATTATTTTATTTTAATCCCTATATTATAGTAAGTTAGGGCGATATACGGATTTTATTTTTTCCGCCCTTTTATATTAAGCATAGTAACTATAGCTAGGAGGGTATATAAAGGATCCGGGCTTTGCCCGGATTTTATTATACTACGCGAGGATAACTTATCCACGCGTACGGGCTGCGCGCATATAGCCCTACCTCCTACTATATATTATATCTTTCCTTTCTTTTTCTTTATCTTTATTATTACTATTAAGGTCGCTATTCTGCAGTAGCACTAGGCCAGACCCTTATAAAATCGGATATTAATTATACCTACTATTTTACTAACTAGATATTAACCTCCTTTTAATTTATTTGCTAAGCAAATTCGGAACTATCCCTATATAATATTCTCTAGAAACTATTAATTAAACTAGAGTTATATTAACAGGCCTTTAGCAAGGGATAGAAAGGAGATACCCCTTTGCGTATAATAATTATTAATATATACTAAGGAGTACTAGAACTTAAGTTTGCGTTATTCTAACTAGCTAAAGATATTAAGAACTTGCGAGTAGATCTGCAATTTATACTAGAAATATTAAATATAAAAAAAAGCTAAATAAATATTATAATAAAGCATAATTTATTACCTAGACTAAAGATATTAGAATAATATATAAAATTAATCTAAAAATAGTTTAAAAATAACCTAAGTCTAATCCGATTTTAGACTAAATAAGAATTAGACTTAGAAGTATTTTATATATAGCAAGGTTAGTTACTAGTCAACTAAATACTCGCCTAAAGAATAAAAGCAGGCAAAGACCTTATATATAGCATACTACGAATTTTTAGAAAATAGTCCTAAGGACTTTATAGCCTATATTATAGTATTCGAAGGACTTAAGTTATATAACGAAAAATAGTTCTATATATATTTCGACTACTAGACGAAATTAAGTTAAAGCCTTATAAAAAATAATACTATACCTTATAGTTAATAAATTAATAGTTAGTACTAATTCTATTAAATTTAGCAAAGGATAAAGTATACTAACGCTTAGTAATATAACTATTAAAACTTTATTTAGAAATATTACTTTTTATATTCTTACTTTGCCTACCTTTTTTCTTCTTTCTTTAGCAAATATAGATTGCTTAAAGATTTTCTTCTAGAATAAATAAGCTTATAAGCTAGGATAAAATACTACTAGTTATTTATAAATAGAGGCACCCTTAGTTCTTCCTTTAACTAGAAAACGCAGCGATTTCGTTTTAACCGAGTCCGAAATTAGGATAATCTATTATTAGTTTAGATATCTTATAGCATAACAACTATACTAACTGCTAGCTAGAGCCGGATATAAAATACTAATAACTACTCTTAAAAGCATTTCGAAGTTCTGCTAATATAATTAGTTATATAGCAAGGCACCTAGCCGATTTAAGTTTACGCTTTATAATAATAAGGAATTTAATTTCAAGATTATTATAGACGTTATATACGTAAGTAGTAAACTAGTTCTCTATATTATTAACGCTATAATATTTTTTAGGCTGCTTAATTCCTGCGTTCGATATCTACTAAGGATACCTAGGAAGCCTTAAGGATAATATAGATTAATACGTACTTAGGGCCCCTAGATTTGCTTTAGTATAATATAAAAACGAATTTTTTATTTAAGGAATTCTAGACTAAATTAAGCTAAATCGGAATTACCTGCTAATAAGTGCTAGTAAAGCATATTAGTCTATAGGGAAGGTTAAAAAATACTATGCCCTTTTTTGCTAGGTATATAAAATCCTTAGTACTAAAATCGGAGCAATAATAGGACGAGATATAATCCTCTAAATAGCAGTTAAAGCCGTTAATAATACTGCTAGCCTAGATAAACTAGTTTTAACTCTCCTTATATTTAGAGCATATCTATAGATTAATTAGGATTCTCCCTTATTAAAAACTACTCGAGATTAGGCTAAAGCCGTTTAAAAGGCAATAATAAGTCTTTGAAAATTTATAGTATCTCGATAACTAAAAAAGGCGCTATCTACTAGGAATAGCCTAGATATAATAACGCTCTTTTAACTCCTATTATAGAGCTAGGTTAAAGTATAGAGAGAAAAGGACGGCTAGACTAGTCCTTTTACCCTTAAGGCTATTAATAGCTATAATATTATAATCTAGTCCCTAGCAGGTCTTTAGGTATTTTAGTTAATATATATATAGCCTTACTTTTTAAAGGATCCCTAACTAAAGGCTATCTAGGAATAGGATAAAAATAACTCGAAACCTGCCTAAAAATAGACTTAGTTCTTATAGTATCTAGAAGTTTAACTACTATAATTACTAAAAACCTTAACCTAATTTATATCTAAAAAAGAATAGGATAACTTTGCGCTTTTTTTTTATTTTTATAGTAAAGGCAAGATTATAACCCCTAGACCCCTATTTAAAGCATTAGACTAAAAGGAGATTATAGACCTTATAGGCTAAGGTATTTTCTCTTTCGAATAGTTTATTCCTGCCTAGTATAGAGGAGTTTGGATTTTTTATGCCTAACTTATCCGTAAAGTTAAGGATAAGATAAATAATTGCCTATACGAAAAATCGAGACTTATTATTATAGGATATAATAATAATAGTAAGAAAGAGATCCTAACTTAGTCTCCTCTAATCTAATAAGTTAGCTAATAGTTGCTTTTAGCTCTAGCTCTAATATATATCGATTAGGAGATAAAGTTATGCCTTTGCGATATTACTTAGGCATATCTATAATCCTAATCTATACTTAAATAAATAATCCTTGCAAGCTTTCTAAAAGAACTCTAGGATAAGTACCCTTTTTAGACGATTATCCGAGTTATTAAGCCGTTATATAGTATTATAGAATCTAGCGTTTATTAGTTCTAAACCTATTTCGAGTATTATATTTAATAGCTTTATATATAACTCTTAACGTTTAATAACTGCCTTCTCCTTTTATATTCTAGCTATACTTATTTTAGTCTTATTAGGATATAAACTAATAATATAATTATTCTTAGTACTAATTCTTTCTATAATTAAAAAAAGGCTAAACTAACTTCCGCCCGAATTCGCTCTAAACCCTAAGTAAACTTAGCCCTAGGTAGTATTATAGATTTTAATAGTTTATAGTTATATCTCGAGTCGAATTTGCAAGTAATTTAATAGAAAGGCTAGGCTGCTAAGATTAAGGTTATTAATTATTTCTAATCGGATTTAGCTTAATACTACCTCGAATAACGTACGCGAGAAGGCTATATTGCGTCCGTTTGCTAACTAGAGGCTGCGTTTAATCTATCTATTACTACCTAGTAATACTAACCTACTATAGAAAACTGCTAGAAGTTAAATAAGCAGCTATAATAGCAAAAGGATAATTAGCAGTAGGGACTAAAATATATCCCCTTTAATTTTTTAGCACTTAAATTATTTATCTTTATAGACGGATTACTTATAAATAATAATAACTTATCCTTATAGATTAGATATATTATTATCCTAGGCAATAAAAATAGGATAGCAAATAAGTTCGTAATAAAAGAAAACGTTATCTACTAGAGTTCTATAAAGTGCAAGAGGATTACCTAGAGTATCCTTGCTTTAAAAATATATAGTATATTATTAAGATTCGATATTAGAATCTCTCTAGCAATAATACTAAATTATATTATAACCGAGCTAGAATTAGCCCGAGTTCCTATTTTATTATATATAGATTTTAACTCGCTCTATAAATGCCTTATTAAGCTTAAAATAACGAAAAACAAACGACTTATAATTAATATTATTATAAAGGACTAGGTTTTTAACCTAGTTATATTTATATAGGGGGATTATAAGTACGTAACTAGCAGGCTCTCTAGCTTAGCTAGAATATAATAGGCTTGTCTTAATACGGGCTTATTATTAATAGCCGACCTCGTAAGGTATATAGCTAGCTAGTAGGGAGCTTCTCTCCCTTCCCCTCTCTCTCTTCTTAGTAGTTCTATTTATTACTCCTCTTTAGTTTAACTTAGTATTATCTCTTCGTTAATTCCTTTATATTAAATAGAACTCCTTTCTATTTATAACTATTACGCGGAAAGTATAACCTTAGAATGCTATTAAATTTTGCCTACCCCTAATGCGCTAGAGTCTTGCTCTAGACTTCTAATATAGCTAGCCTCTTTTTAGGCGAAGTTTGCTATTAATAGAGTTATAATTAGGGATAGTCGTTCCTAGTTCTTCTATATTTATTTGCAACTTAGCATTTTCTAGCTAAGTTTCCTTCTATACGTATTATATATTAATAATTTTACTAATTAGCCTAATTTCTTTCTAGTATATATTAATAAGACTCTTAGCAAATTGTATAAGGAGCAATATATAGGTCTTTCTTTAGTTGCCTTATTATAGGAGATATTAGAGTCCCTTAGCGCGTATATTACGCAATAGGAATATATTCTCTTTAAGGCCGGATAGTAATACTAGTCCGACTATACTAAGATTATTCTATTAGCTTCTAGTTTTGTTAAAAGCCTAAAAAGCGACTAGATTAGGAGATAATATAGCCTATAACGTATTAAGCTTTTGCATTACTCTTAAGGAGCTTTAATAGTATATTTAACTCTAGGGATATATTTTAGGTAATATTTAATCTTCTGCCTTATACTAAGGCCGACTTAATAGATATTAGTTCTATTAAATCTAGCGCTTTTAGCATGCCCTAGCGCAAGCATTACTATAAATACAACTAAGTCGGTTACTTCTAATATAACTGCCTTTAGCTATACGCGTAATCTTGGATTATTAGGTTAGTATTAGATTCTAAGCTAGTAGAAAGGACTAGGGGTAAGGCAGAGATTTTTAACTTAGGTAATAAGGCGTAAGGGATTTATAAATCGGCTATAAGGGTTATAGTCTAGGATAGGCTAGGTAATTAGTACGTATATATCCCGCCTCTATCTTATATGCGTTAATTTATTATTAGCGCGCAATATAGGGCAGGGCAGTACGTATTAATACTAATTGCGCTAGGCTAGAAAAACAACCCTTACTGCTAGGCAATATAGCATATACTTAAGGCTAGGTTAGTCGTTATAGCAAAGGGCCCCTTTAAGGCTACTCCGCTCTAATAGGACCCCTTTAAAGCATGCGCTAGTTATATAGTATTCCTTTTATTTACTGCTTGGGTAGCTGCTTTCCTGCCTTAATTTAGGCGATATAACTCTATATTCTACAGACTCCCCCTTTCTAGGAGGGACCAGCTAGCAGTTAGCCGCTTATAGCGGGCCTTTATAGTTTCTATATAGCTTTACGCTAGCATAACGTATAGCTATTATAGCGTTAACTATATAGCGTTAACTAGCTTACGCTTCTAAACTCTTCTAGGGGATAAAGGGTATATAAAGGACTAGGTCTTTAACCTAGTTATATCTATATAGGGGGATTATAAGTATATAACTAGCAGGGTCTCTAGCTTAGCTAGGATATAATAGGCTCGTATTAATACGGGCTTATTACTAATAGCCGACCTTGTAAGGTATATAGCTAGCTAGCAGAGAGCTTCTCTCCCTTCCTCTCTCTCTCTTCTTAGTAGTTCTATTTATTACTCCTTTTTAGTTTAACTTAGTATTATCTCTTCGTCGATTCCTTTATAATTATATCTATCTAAGAGTTATATAAGGGGCGAGAAATTAACAATATCTAATAGATCGCGGGAAAAAATAATCCCGCTAATACTATAATAAAAGCGACCCTAAATAAGACGCTAGAACGTTTTATTAATATAAATAAGGCTATAATCTCTTTAGAGGGATTCGTAATAAGGAAGGAAAGAAACTAGCAAGATATTAGATTAAATCTAAATAAAATTTAATTCGATAAAGAAAGAACTGCTAGTATATATTTATTAGAATTAAGGACGCAACTATAGAATATAAAATAACCTATTTCTATATAAGCCCTTTTTCTATAACTAACTTAGCGATTATTATAGTTATAATGCATGCAAACCCCTTTCTGCTAGATATTTAATATTATCCCTATTATAGTATATATTACCCCTTTTAGCATAAGTATCGTGCCCCTTTAGATAGGAGATAGGAGTATAATAAGGGCAGTTTAAAAGGGGAAGTAGATTACCCTTAAACTTAGCACGAGGAGTATATAATATTATAATAAGTTTATACTAAGATTATAGCAATAACGGTTTAAAGGAGAAAGGAGGCAGCTATATATTCGGATTATACGGAGTTTAAGATAATTATATATTATCTCTAGTTTAACCTAGATGCTTTTAAGATTATATATATATTTTGTTTTCCTCTTTAATAGAGGAAGAGAAGAGATAGATATAAGCAGATATTTATAGATTAAGGACCCGAGCTAACTTAAGCAGAGTCCTTTTTTATATTATACTAATATATATTAATGCCCTACTTATAATAATAGAGTTATAATTAAGGATAGTTGCTCCTAGGTCTTTTATATTTATTTGCGGCTTAGTATTTTCTAGTAAAGTTTCCTTTTATATATATTATATATAAATAATTTTACTAATTAGCTTAATTCCTCTTTAGTATATATTAATAAGACTCTTAGCAAATTATATAAAGAGCAACGTATAAGTTTTTCTTTAGTTATATTACTATAGGAGATATTAGAGTCCTTTAGTATATACGTTACTTTAGCGGAGGGAAAATTACACTCTAGGCAGGCTACTAGGCTAGCAGCCTAGAGGAAGGAAAAAAAGAAAAAAAGAAAAAAAGAAAGAAGGAGGAAAAAAAAGGAAAAAAAAGAAGGAAAAAAAGGGAAAAATTTAGGAAAATAGCAAAAAAGCAAGGAGAAGGTTTAAAAAGACTATAGCCTAGATACCCGTACCTAGGCCTAGAAGGAATACTTATACAGAGGCTAATTGTATTCTTAAAAAAGGCATGCCTTGCTTGTCTTGTTCTAAAGAAGGTAAAATAAAGCCCTTTATATACAGAAATCCAGCTGCCTTGGCTAACCTCCCTTCCTAGGCTCCCAGACCTACCCTACGTACCTTCCTTCGTACGGCCGTACGACCTGTACGGCCGTAGCCGCTATATAGCGTAGCTATAGCTATAGCTGTAACCGCCTCCTACGTTATTATGCTATTCCTACTTCTATAACGTTCCTACCTATTGTTATAACATACAGCCGCTATAACGTACAGCCTCTATAACGTATAGCAGCCTCGGGCCGGCTGTAGCCGGCCCGGCGTTACGTAACCCTCCTAGGCCCTCTGGCCAGGTGCCTTGTATATGTATGTAAGAGTGTTTAGCGCTCCTGCTAAATTACGTAATAGGAATATATCCTTTTTAAAGCTAGATAGTAGTACTAGTTTAACTATGTTAAGATTATCTTATTAGCTTCTAGTCTTTATTCTAAACTTAAGAAGCAGCTAGATTAGGAGATAATATAGCTTATAATATACTAGGCTTTTATATTACTTTTAAAAAGCTTTAATAGCATATATAACTCTAGGGATATATTTTAAGTAATATTTAATATTCTTAATACAGGATAAGCTATACTTAGTCTTATCCTATATAACTCTTTTATTTTTCTTTTTTAATATTTATTTAATCTTATCCTTAGGAAATCTTCTCTAAAAATTACTAGGAAATCCCCTCTGGAAATCTCTAGGAAATCCCCTTTAGAAATCTCTAGGAAATCCCCTCCGGAAATCCCTAGGAAATCCCCTCCGGAAATCCCTAGGAAATCCCCTCCGGAAATCCCTAGGAAATCCCTTCTAGAAATCCCTAGGAAATCCCCTCTAAAAATCCCTAGGAAATCCCCTGTAGAAACCTCTTATAAAAACTCTGCTAGTATACGCGCTAGGAGATTTCTATAAATATTCTTTACTTAGGATACTTATATCCCTAATATTCCTTAAATAAAAAAATAATCTTTTTTAATTTTTATAATATTTATTTTTAAAAGATCCTTACTTATACTTATAATACTTATAGTAGCTAAACTATACTTTATAACTAGTAGCTAGCCTATTATTTTTATTTACCTAGATATCTATACGTTTAAACGCATATTAACTAGTAGTGCAAGGGATTCGGGCTATGTCCGGATCTGCGCTATACTATAGTATGCTAAGTTATACCCGCGCCTAGTAATAAGTTATCTCCGCGCCTAGTCCGCGAGCATAAACCCTATATCCTATAACGGGTTTCTATTATATCTTTCCTTTCCTTATTACTTTTATTACCTTTTAGGATACTTATAGCAGAGGCCTTAGGCCTATTTCTTTATATATAAAAGTAATTAATTTTTCCTTTTTCTTTCTTCTAATACTATAGAGGACTCTATTACGCACTAGTAACTGCTCTAGCAGGTATTAGAGTTATAGCAGGTTATTATATATTAGCGTAATGCGCTTATATAGATAGAATAACGCATAGCGTTATACCTTAAATAGAAGCGGCGTAAGCCCCTCCCTTTTAAGTCCCCTTTTAATAGCAATAAGTCTTTTTTCCCTATATAGCAATCTTTAATAGTATAAAAACTTATTGCTAACTAGGTTTTTATTAACAATGCGTATAACTAATAGGTCTTCCTATACTAATACTTAGCGCCTACTATCTAGGCTAAAGTAGGCCTGTTTTTCGAATAGGGCGAGGATTATATATATAATACTAATGCCTTTTTATAATATTTTAATAGTATTTTTTCTAACCCCTACTGCTATTAGACTGCTATAGCAGAGCTTAAGCGACTCTTATAATACTCTGCCGAATTCTTTTCTAATTACCTTATCCGATTTAAGGCTAATTTATCCCTTATAGGAGGGGTTATTTAGACTAAGGACGTTAAGGTTTAACGCCTTTACTACTCTATTGCCCTTAAGTTACGCTAATACTATATTAGCTATAATATCCCCTAAAATAACTACGCAAGTGCTATCTTCTATATCTATTCTATTATAGTAGATATTAAGTTATTTTGCCCTAACTTATATAATAGCCCCTTATATAGTAACCCTCCTGCTAGTCCTCTATGCTTGTTTCCTAATACTCTAATAATAGGCGTTTATTAGGCTAGTACTTCTTCTCGCCCTTCCGCCTATAGCTAGCCCTTCTCTAATACGCGCTAGCAAGCAATATAGGTTAGCTAGGACGTGCTAGCCTAGCGTTGCGTTAATAGCGTATGCTTGCGTTATAGCGTTCTAGGCTATTACTTAAATAAGTATAGCCTTTGCCCTGCCTACTGCCCTCCTAAGTTATTAATTCGTTTTATTAATACTATAGAGGACTCTAATATAGACTTAGAGTAAGCGGGAAAAAAAATACCCCTATACTAAGTCTTATACTAAGGGCGGGTTGCTGCGTTAAGGAGTTTAAGGATAGTTTAATAATATAATTTAAGGAAATTAAATAGCGTATAGATATAGCGCTTCTTTTTTTCCTATGCTTATAAATTCTACCTCCTTTCTTAACGCATAGGCGGATAGTAGCTAGAATTGCTATACTGCTATAAGCAAGTCGCTAGTTTAATAATACTAGCTTAAAAAAGTGCGTCTTCTATAGCTGCCTAAGGTTTAGATAGGTTAGCAGTGCTAGAGGACATTCGAGAAAATAAGGGCGAACGACTATATCTAATTAAGTTAAAAAGGGCCGGGAATTAATTAATTAAAAAGGTCTCTATTAGCTTCCTCTTTTAAGTAGCAGTAAAAGGCGCGCTTATCTCGCTAATAGAAGTATAAGTAGGGCATTAACATATATTAGTATAATATAAGAGAGGACTCTGCTTAAGTTAGCTTAGGTCCTTAATCTATTAATATCTGCTTATATCTATTTCTCTTCTATCTTCCTTATAGGAAGAAGGCAGAGTTTATATATATAGTTCCCTAATCCTAATCCTCTTCTTCTGCTTTATTTTCCTAATCTCCCTATAATCCGCTTTTAATCTCGGACTAAGTTCGATCCGATTATGCTACGAGCACTGCTTAAATATAGCCCTATCGTATAATTAAATGCTTCGTCTATGCGTACCTATCCCTAGTTATTTCCTTTAGGGGCAGACACGCGTTAAGACGCGTAGACGATTCGTATCGTGCATAGTTGTATTTATATAAGAAGGATAGCCTTTACTAAAACAAGAAAAGCAGTTCTTAAGATATATATATTAGGACTAGCTACTACTTTTAAATATAAAAATAAGCAAGTTTCGCCCTTAGACTTAGCTTTAAGCTATTATTAAAAGCCGTTTATTGCACTTCTTTAGTCCTAGAGAAGACTATAAATAAAAACTCTGCCTTTTATTATCTTTAATAAATTACTAAACCTTTAACCCTTATAAATATTTTAAGATATATTATACCTCTTAAACCTTTTAATTAAATGCTTTTTATGCTTTATTATATTATTTTGTTCTCTCTTACCTACTTTTTAGACTTTATTATTTTTAGAGTCTTTTCTGTTTACGATATCTGTGCATACTAGTATATAGAGATCCCCTACGTGTTCTAACCGCTAATATAAGTATTACTAATAGAGTTACGCCCCTTAGAGTTGGCTGCGCGTGCTATAGGTGCCTTCCTCCCCTTGCTAAAATAGCAGTAACTATAAGTTACTACGATTACTGCTATTTTAAGAAAACGTTATTAATCCGAGAAATTGTGCGCTTTATTGCTAATATTAATAGGTAGCTTACGCCTATAGTAGCGTATTTAATCTTAGGGCTAACGCAAGACCTTATTCTTAGCACTCCGTAGTTCGCATATTATAATATATCTATTCGTGCTTATTAGCACGAGCTAATTATTTATTAAGCTAATAATTTAGTTATTTAGGGTAGTATAGGTAGGGCATTAATATATATTAGTATAATATAAGAGAGGACTCTGCTTAAGTTAGCTCGGGTCCTTAATCTATTAATATCTGCTTATATCTATCTCTCTCTTCTTTTATTAGAGAGGAAGATAAAATATATACAAAGTCTTAAAGGCATCTAGGTTAAACTAGAGGTAATATATAATTATCCTAAACTCCGTATAATCCGAATATATAGCCGCCCCTTTTCTCCTTTAAACTATTATTGCTACGATCTTAGTATAAACTTATTATAATATTATATACTTATTATGCTAAGTTTAGGGGTAATCTACTTCCCCTTTTATACTACCCCTATTATATTCCTATCTCCTATTTAAAGGGGCATAATACTTATATAGAAAGGGGTAATATGCACTATAATAGGGATAATATTAAATATCTAGCAAAAAGGGGTTTATATATATTATAACTAAAACTATTATCGAGTTAGTTATAAGAAAGGGGCTTATATAGAAACAGGTTATTCCTGTTAAGGGGCTAGCTATAAGGAAGCGCACTTAGGCTAGACTAAGTATATTTAATTATGCATGCTGCTCTAAAGGAAGCGGGCTACCTAGGGCTATATATATATATCTAGGTCCGATCTTAGGGAGCGGGCTATATACTTATAGCTGCGTATCTTAGGGGGATGCTGCGCGTAATAAGGGCGTAGCCGAGATAAGGGAACTATCGTAAGATAAGTGTATTATATAGGCAGGGGGGCGGAGTCTATAGCCGTATAGGCGCCTTTCCTAAGGTTAGGAGGTAAGTTTAGGTTATATAACTAGAACTATACTAAGGTCGAAGACCCTTATATAAGGGCCGCCCCTAGGCGCACGTAACTACTACCTGGCTAGCAGGGCCTATAGAAAAAAAAAGGCGTAAATACTAGAAAAAATTCCTCCGTAATTACTAGAAGAAGAAGAAGAAAAATAATAAGAATAATAGCAATAATAATAGCGATAGCAATAATACGTACAGAGGACTGCGGCGTTAGGAGGGGGAGCGCAGGCTAATAGTAAATAGATACTGCTAGCCTTATTAGAGCAGGGGGGCAGCAGTAGCAGTAGTCGTAGCAATAGCAGCCGTAGTAGTAGCTATAGCAATGCCTAGCCTAGGGGGGAGGGCGGGCGGGCGAGCCCGCCGCCTATAATAGAGGGCGAGGAGGGGAGGAAAAGGGCTAAGCTAGCGCAGAAGGCCGCAGCAGCGGCCGCCCTAATAGCGGCTACCGCTAGTACTAACGACTTCGCCTGGAATAAGGCAGAAGTAAAAAGCAAGAAGTCGATAGGGGGTTCGATAGGGCAAAGGTGCTAATAATAGGAAGTTTAAGCTTTAGTTAAGCAAGCTCGCCGCGCTAGAGCATAAGCTCTAGTATAGCAGGGGCAGTAATAATAATAATAACTAGAACGCTAACGCTAATAGCAATAATAAGCACTATACTAACGCTATTGCTAATAATAATAATCGCCTAGCTAATACTACTGCTAATAGCAATAATAATTACTATATTAATACTGCTGCTAAGGTTAATAACTACGCTAATAGAGCCGCTAATATAAGTAGGGTAGAGGCAGTAGTAGCCGCAGCTATAGCTATAGCTAATACTGCTACTGCCTGCGAGGCGAAGAAGGCTGTATTTACGGCAGCAATGCGCGCGAAGCAGCGCGAGGAGGCCTATCGGGCCGCTAAGAGGGCAGTAGCGCCCGCTCGGGCGCGGGCGGCGCTCGCTGCCCTAGATAAGGAACTAGCAGTAGTATTAGGCAAGGGGGGGGGGGAGAGGGTATCTAGCGGTATTATAGTAGCAGCTATAGCGCTAGTCGAGGCAGAACTAGCAGTTGCGCAAGGCAGGGGGGGAGGGGGGCCTAGCAATATCGTAGTAGCAGCTATAGCGCTAGCCATAGTATAATACTAATAAGAAGAAGAAGAAGGAGATAATAAGGATAGTAGTAGTACTAGCGCTAATAATAATAACGATAGCAATAGCGAGGATAAAAAGGAAGAGGATAATAATATTAATAATAATAATAACTATAACGATAAGCTAGCCCCCTAGGCTAAAAAGACTAAGAAGATAGAGAAAAAGAAAGCAGTAGGAGCGGTTTACGCCTACCCCTGCGTGCGTTATATATTGCAGCAGCAGGAGTACTGCAACTAAAAACAGACGTTAAAGCGCAGTATACTATAAAAAGCACGTACTAGCTATACTAGGTGCGCGGGGGCCTATTAGCCCTGCCTAGCGGCTCCCGCCCTCCTAGTGCAGGCCTTCCGTGCTTAGGAAGCAGAGGCCGGCTAGGATAGCGAGGAAAGCTAGCGGGCTAACGCGGCGTTAAAGGCCGTATTAGCAGTAGTAAGGGGGCTAGCAGTGCTAGGGAAGGGGGGGAAGTGCCCTAGGGGGGAGGCCCTCGTAATAGAGTAAGTCGACCCTAGAGAAGGAGATATAGGTCTAGCTAACGCAAGAGAATAGGGCGGTAGTAGTAGTAGTATTAGAGGGGAGGGGGGAGGAGAGGGAGGGAGGAGGGGGCTTAATAGGGAGGATAGCGGCCCTAGAGGGGCGGGTAGCAGCGTTAAAGGCACGGGGGGGGGAAGGGGTAATAATAATAGCGATAATAAAAACGGCGGCAATAAGGGCGACGATAATAACGCTAATAACGAGGAAGAGGAAGGCGCTGCTAGACGCAGCGCTAGCAACGCTAATAAAGCGCCCCTGCGGCTAGGCGACGCGTAGCCGCAAGGCCTAGAAGAGGCAGAAAAAGAATAAAGAGGAGATATATACGGGATACCTATATAGCCGCTATAGGGGAGGTGCAATGCGCTATTATAGGTCCGAGAGGTAGGCTATCGTTATGCATAGCTAGGCTATAGAGTGCTTCGAATCGTTATAGAGTATCCGTACTATTAAGCTCAGCTAGGGGTTCCTAGGTAGGGTCGAGGTATCTAGTCTATTTAACGAGGACCTTACGTTACTAACTGCGTCTAACCTTCTTCTAGCAGGCAGAGAGAATATTATCTACCTCCTATTTATCTTCCCTATTTACTCGAATTGCTAGAGGCTAAGGATTAGCGACTATCTAGCCCGGGATAGGGTTATTTATAGCATATTAAAGGAGGTTAACGTTAAAGCGATTATATACGCTAGAGGGAAGGTTAAGCAGCTTAATAATATCTAGGGATATAATATAACTAATAGTATACTTAGCGTAGCGCTAGTTAAGCTTCTTTTTTAGATAGTAGGAGGCAAAGTTTTGCAGGTCGAGCTAGACTTTATTGCTAGGCTAGAAGCGTTTAGCTAGCTAGCGCAATATATTAGCCTAAGCTTCGCTAGCTTAGGCTATAGCAGTATCCGCGGACTAGTAGAAGTCTAAGACCTATTATAACTTAGCAATAAAAGCCTATGCTCGACTAGCAGGCGTATACACGGAAGCAGGAGGGGCGTTATTAATAGCGGGAGCGATAAATAAGGCGTAGAAGCCGTAAGTAGCAAAGAAAGGAGATATGCTAATAGCTATATATTTACGGCTATTAAGGGCTATTTAAGCAGCAGGGAGCTAAAGGTTCTAATCGTCCTAGTTATAAGCAATAATAATATAGAGGTAAGCCTAAACCTCCTAGTTAATACGCTTACTGCTGCTATTAGTTTAGGGGTAGTAAGCAGTGCTAAGGAGGCGGGAGATATAATAGAGGCGGCAAAAATAGGCCTAGAAGTCCCCTATCTAGTTAGATCCGCAATTACTTATAATAAACGCTAGCTACTAGTAGAAGCGAACAAAATACTAGAGGAAACATTCCGCATAGAGGTTAGTATCTATAAATAGCATAGGCTCGAGGAGGATTTCCTTGCTAAGTTAGTCCTAGATAACCTAGAGGTAGTAGTTACCCTTTATTATTAGGGGAAAATTAACTATAAAATCTATTTAAAAGTAATAGTAGAACTAGTCTAGAGTAGGCAGAGAGCGGAGGAGCATTGCATAATAGGAGCACTAGACTTTAGAACATCCGTATATATCGCAATTATAAAGGAAGCGATATATAAACTGCTACTATAAAGGCTAGAAGAAGTCCCGCGCGACTAGGGCCGCAGTGCTATCCCTGCTAGGGTGCCTAATAAGGTAGGAGTTGTAGATAAGTTAGATAAAGCAGCCACGTAATTAATTAAGGCCCTAAAAGTCGAGGGGGGCGTATTAGGCGTCTACGTCTATAGCAGCGGGAGAACTAGGGACCTAGAGGCGGTTACGAAAGCAGAGGCGGCCGCAGGAGTCGATATAGCAGTCCGCGATTTAGACCTTAAGGCAGAGGGCAGGAGGGAAGGCGCAGTTACTGCAGGTTACGCAGTAGAGGACTTCCTAGAATATAGTATCCTAGGCAGCAGTAATAAGCTATAAGGAGTAGAGTTTATTATTAGAAAAGACCTAAGGGGTAGAAGATAAGTCCGTATAAAGAGGGGCGGGGTCCGGCAAGTCGGAAGCAGTAGGCAAATCAGGGGGTAAGGAATTATTAGGGTCTAGGAGAGAGAAATTAAGATAGAATTAGAGGGCATCCTAAGGAAGAAGTTAAGCAACGCGGTTATCTAGGTTATTAGAGGTCGGCTAGTCTTATTCTTGCTATAAAAAGGCGTTAGGGATAGTAGCCTGCTTGCTAGGGCGATACTTAATCTAGAAATTAAAGCAAGAAAGGTATTTAGCCTACTACGCTTGCTATTTAGAGAGGCGTTAGCAGGTTATAAAGTATTCGAGGTTCTAGTAATTAGTAATAATATTAAAGGACTAGTAACTATAGAGTTCCGCCTGCTATTGCTCGAGGCAGCGAATAATAGCGAGTATTTCCTTATTATAGATAGGGTAGTTACGTTTAGCTAGGGATAGCTTCTAAGAGTAGAAAGCGACTAGGCAAAGCTAGCTATCCTGTTCCTAGGAAACTACGCCGCTAGTAGCAAATCTACTATAATCTATCTTAAGTTAAGTAGGCAGGTCGAAATCCTATTTAATAAGGACTAGGGCCTAGAGGAAGAGTTATTTAACGTACTAAAAGGCGGTCTCCTATTTAGGACCCTAGGAAAACAGTCTGCTAGACCTAGTTAGGTCCGTAAGGGGGGCAATAATAGAGGCATAGTCGGAAATAAATATGCAATAGAAGTTAGCAAAGCTAAGGAAACTTCGGAGGCCCTTAACTATAGAAGGTCGAGCCTAGTTAGAGATAGCCTAGATTTTTGCAGGATCCGCTTAAATCCTAACGCTAGCAATAAGGATAAACCCTAGATACTTAACTCGAGAGATAAGAAAATTATACTTATTAAGGTTAATATAAAGGCTGTATTCCTAGAGGCGTTAGAGGACTTGGCGGACTTTGCGGAAGTAATTTTAGCGGGAGCTAGAGGAGTAGATAATAATATTATCGATATAGGCTAAATAGAATTCGTTAAAGAGGTTACTAAGAATCTAGTTAATATAACGCTAGAAAGTAGCAGGGGCTTTATAAAGGCTAAAAGGAGTAACTATCTACTTAAAAAGTCTATACTGCATATAGAAGGCCGTCTTCTACTCCTCTCCTTTTGCAATATAGACCTTATAAAAGGCTTAAACGATATCGAGCTTAGTAAACTACTTAGCTCGAGCTATAGTGCAGAGCGTATTACTAAATAGGTTAAAAGGTTATTTGCGGCAGTGGAAATGATAATAAGTAATCAAGGTGTGGATCACGTAATAGAGAAGAAGAAGACAAATCACGTGATAGTGGTTTTGTGAGGATTGAAGAAGAATTGAAGGCAGGAGAGGTGATTGTATTGAAGAAGTGATGAAGTTGAAGCTGATAATGAACTGGAAGTAGGTGGGAAAACCTCCTTCCTTTATAGACAAATTTCTTAACAACAAAGGTACTTCTAAAGGTACTGTAAAGTCCTGTATTATAGTACAATAACGTGGCTATACGTTACACCTTTCCGTTCGTTAGTATGTATTTTCCTTCTTTAGATATTTGACTTAGAAGATAGGTAATTTGGAGGAAGACTTCAACGTTATAGATCAACCTGACGATCTGACTTTGGTACGACTATCGAGGTCGGGCGCTATGACCGCTATTAGTACAGCGCGTCGATCGCTGTAACGATCACTGTGATGACCGCTGTGACGACTGATCGAGCGTTATGACCGCTATTAGTACAGCGCGCCGATCGATGTGACGGCTGCCTTGTGCCGAGATCAATCGGGTGCTAT
>LKCN02000006.1:2401231-2463813 GCA_001633055.2 Ophiocordyceps polyrhachis-furcata BCC 54312
TAAGGAAAAATACTAGTTTTATATAGAGGAAAAGTCTGAAAGCATAAAGACTTGAAAAACCTCTATTATTATAAGGAATATATATATTTATTTAACCTAGTAAAAGGCGACGGAATTTATTAAATTTGCCTGCTTCTAGCTCCTTAGTAAATATATCAGCTATGTTATCTTCAGACCTTATATAATATATCTGTATATCGTTATTTCGTATGCTATCCCTTGTAAAGAAGTAAGCTAAGTCTATATGCTTTGTTCTTTTATAAAATTCAGGATTTTCAGCTAATTTAATAGCAGCCTGGTTATCTGTTAATATAGGAGGTATTGTATCTATTATTTTTATACTTAGAAGCTTATTTATTGTTATAAAAAGCCTTTGTATATATATAGCTTCTTTTGTAGCCTCTCTTAGGCCTATAAATTCTGCTTTACAAGTAGATAAGGCTGTGGATTTCTGTTTTTCACAGCCCCAACTTATTAAGTTATTATATATATAAAAACAGTAGCTGGAAACGGATCTTCGATCTGTTAAATCAGAAGCCCAGCTTGCATCTGTGTAACCTCTTATAAAGTTATTATTATACGGGATATTATAGTTATAAGTTAGTTTTAAATCCGGGTATTTATTTAAGTATTTCCAGATTGTATTTAACGCTGCTATATGTGTTATATCTGGCTTAGAAGCAAATCTAGCATAGGAAATAACAGCGTATAGTATATCAGGTCTTGTTTTTATAGCAGGGTATAGTAGGGATCCTATTTCCTTCTAATATTGTAGTATAACGTCTTTTCCAGGTTCTATAGTAGCCTTCTTAAGCTTAATTCCTGGTTTAGAAGGTATTTCAGACATTCCTAAAGATTCTTTATTGTATTCCTTTATCTTATTCCTTATATATTTTTCCTGAGAGATATATAGTATCTTATTTGCTCTGTTTATAGATATATTCATACCTAGAAAGTCTTCTAAGTTTCCTAAATCTTGCAGGGCTAGGTATTTCCCTATTTGGCCAAATAGATCACTTATTATAGTATCCGTAGCACCTGTAACAAGGAAGTCATCCACGTGGATAGCTATAGCTATATTGTTATTATTATGTATAAAAACCCCTTCGTCTATAGGTAAGGCTTTAAAGCCTACCTTTTCGAGAGTATTAGATAGGTAGTTATACCAGAGCTTAGGACTTTGTTTTAGGCCGTATAAAGCTTTCTTTAATTTTATTATAAGGTCTTTATCTTTATACAAAGGATTTTGTTTATTATTATGTTTATAGTATTGTTTTATTATATAGTCTTTAAAACCTTCTGGAAATTTCACGTATATGTCTGTATCTATATCTGCGTGAACAAAGGCATTCTTTATATCGTATTGTTTAATAGGCCAGTTGTTTTTAACTGCTATATTAAGAAGTATTCTTATAGATTCAGGCCTAGCAGTTGTAGAGAAGGTATCTATATAATCTAGTCCTTGTATTTGGTTAAAACCTTGAACAACGAATCTAGATTTGTATTTTAATATGTTATTATTATTATCCTTTTTAATCTTATAGACCCAGCGGCTTCCTAGAGCCTCCCTGTCCCTTGGAAGGTCTGTTATTTCCCAGGTTTTTTGTCTTATTAACTCTTCTAATTCTAGAAGCATAGATTTATTCCATTCTGTAGCTTCTGAACTTTTTATAGCCTGTTTATAATTCTTAGGCTCT
Organism: Ophiocordyceps polyrhachis-furcata BCC 54312; assembly: GCA_001633055.2. Classification (NCBI taxonomy): domain Eukaryota; kingdom Fungi; phylum Ascomycota; class Sordariomycetes; order Hypocreales; family Ophiocordycipitaceae; genus Ophiocordyceps; species Ophiocordyceps polyrhachis-furcata. Next base: position 2,402,929 of record LKCN02000006.1, read on the forward strand.
GTAGGATCTGTATTTTCCAGCATATGTAATATAAGTTCTGGATTTGTTTGTATTATAGTGTTTATTTCGGGGTATTCTTTATATTCGTTATAAAACTCTGCCGGCTTTCTAGGTATTTGTATTTCGACTTGAGTTTTTAGATCCTTATCCTTATCTTTATCTTTATTAGAAGAGTCTTTGTTATCTTTGTTATTATCTTTATTATTTTTGTTATTTATAGGTTCCTTTATACTCTGTTCTGGTATTTTATTTACAGAAGGTATAGTATTAAAGTCTATATCTTTATAGTTATTGTTATCTGTATTGTTATTTATAAAGTTATTCTCTAGAATAGTTATATCTCGAGAAACAACAACTTTCCTTCTAGAAAAGTCCCAGATTTTATAGGCGTTTTCAGAGTAACCTATTATAATACCTTTAAAAGCTCTTGTTTCTAGCTTATCTACAGGTAGTTTATTTTTGTAGTATATTATACTTCCGAATACCTTTATATTATCTAATTCAGGAAGTGAAATAGGCTTATTATATTTCTTTTCTAAAGGACTACAGCCTAAAGAAGTGTGATAAGACCTATTATATATATATACAGCAGCTAAAACAGCTTCCCCCCAAAGGTATTTAGGTAGGTTTGCTGTATAAAGGATAGCCCGTGCCTTATTTAGTATAGTACGGTTTATACGTTCTATTCGACCGTTAGGTTCAGGGGTATTTTCAGGACTTGTATTATATTTTATACCGTTTTTTATACAGTAATCCCTTATAGGGTATATAAATTCCTTAGCATTATCTGAAAAGACTTCTTTTATAGTAATCTTATCTGTATTATTTTCTAATAAGGCTTTTACCTCTAGAAACTTGTTATATGCTTCGGATTTTTCTTTTAGAAGAGATATATGTAATTCCCTACTATATACGTCTAAAAACGTTATAAAGTACCTGAATTTATTATATGTAGGAGTGCTTATAGGTCCCCAGATATCTAGAACAACCTTATCAAGGTATTTATAGTCCTTTTTAACTGCTNAGGTCTTTATCTTTATACAAAGGATTTTGTTTATTATTATGTTTATAGTATTGTTTTATTATATAGTCTTTAAAACCTTCTGGAAATTTCACGTATATGTCTGTATCTATATCTGCGTGAACAAAGGCATTCTTTATATCGTATTGTTTAATAGGCCAGTTGTTTTTAACTGCTATATTAAGAAGTATTCTTATAGATTCAGGCCTAGCAGTTGTAGAGAAGGTATCTATATAATCTAGTCCTTGTATTTGGTTAAAACCTTGAACAACGAATCTAGATTTGTATTTTAATATGTTATTATTATTATCCTTTTTAATCTTATAGACCCAGCGGCTTCCTAGAGCCTCCCTGTCCCTTGGAAGGTCTGTTATTTCCCAGGTTTTTTGTCTTATTAACTCTTCTAATTCTAGAAGCATAGATTTATTCCATTCTGTAGCTTCTGAACTTTTTATAGCCTGTTTATAATTCTTAGGCTCTGTAGGATCTGTATTTTCCAGCATATGTAATATAAGTTCTGGATTTGTTTGTATTATAGTGTTTATTTCGGGGTATTCTTTATATTCGTTATAAAACTCTGCCGGCTTTCTAGGTATTTGTATTTCGACTTGAGTTTTTAGATCCTTATCCTTATCTTTATCTTTATTAGAAGAGTCTTTGTTATCTTTGTTATTATCTTTATTATTTTTGTTATTTATAGGTTCCTTTATACTCTGTTCTGGTATTTTATTTACAGAAGGTATAGTATTAAAGTCTATATCTTTATAGTTATTGTTATCTGTATTGTTATTTATAAAGTTATTCTCTAGAATAGTTATATCTCGAGAAACAACAACTTTCCTTCTAGAAAAGTCCCAGATTTTATAGGCGTTTTCAGAGTAACCTATTATAATACCTTTAAAAGCTCTTGTTTCTAGCTTATCTACAGGTAGTTTATTTTTGTAGTATATTATACTTCCGAATACCTTTATATTATCTAATTCAGGAAGTGAAATAGGCTTATTATATTTCTTTTCTAAAGGACTACAGCCTAAAGAAGTGTGATAAGACCTATTATATATATATACAGCAGCTAAAACAGCTTCCCCCCAAAGGTATTTAGGTAGGTTTGCTGTATAAAGGATAGCCCGTGCCTTATTTAGTATAGTACGGTTTATACGTTCTATTCGACCGTTAGGTTCAGGGGTATTTTCAGGACTTGTATTATATTTTATACCGTTTTTTATACAGTAATCCCTTATAGGGTATATAAATTCCTTAGCATTATCTGAAAAGACTTCTTTTATAGTAATCTTATCTGTATTATTTTCTAATAAGGCTTTTACCTCTAGAAACTTGTTATATGCTTCGGATTTTTCTTTTAGAAGAGATATATGTAATTCCCTACTATATACGTCTAAAAACGTTATAAAGTACCTGAATTTATTATATGTAGGAGTGCTTATAGGTCCCCAGATATCTAGAACAACCTTATCAAGGTATTTATAGTCCTTTTTAACTGCTTCTTTATTTATCTTATTCGTGGCTTTTGCCTTTATACAGATTTCACAAAGTTTAACCTTATTTTTATCCTTTTCGCTAATAATAGCATTCTTATTATAACGTCTTATTGTTTTTATTAAAGAACGTAAGGATAGATGTCCTAGCCGAAGATGCCAGAGGTATATATCTATCTTATCTTTATTTTTAGGTTGTTTTCCTTGTAAAATAGTATTGTCTATTATAGTATTGTTTATTGTAGTATTGTTTATTGTATTAGGTATAGAAAAGTGAACTTTCTTCCCTATCTGAATAGAAAGGGGTATATAGTACAATCCATTGTTTGTTATAGCCTGAACCAGAGGTTTATACAAAGAATTATACAAAGAAAGGGTATTATCTTTTATTATAGTAATAACGTTCTTTAAACAAGACTGACTTATTATATTAACACCTAATTCTGGTATAAATAGGCAGTTCTTTAGTACAGTTTTCTTGTCTAGGGTAGGAAACTTAAAAATAACGTCTCTAGAACCACAAACATTTATAAAGGAAGCTTTTCCCCAGTTAACTCTAGTATTTATAGTCTTATAATTAGATAGTAAATTTTTATTAGCTACTATATGCCTTGTAGCAGCCGTATTAAGTATAAAATGTGTATATTTCTTACTATCTAAGGAGCTATCTATATGTAAAGACTGATGTGTTTGTATAATACGTTGTATAGCGTTATAGGATGTCTTTAAAGCTCCTGTTAAATTATTAGAGTTGTTTATAGCGTTATATGTTATGTTATAGCATACCTCTGCTTCTGATTCTGTATCTTCTACTATCCCCCCAGGCGTAGGGGCAGAAGGAAGATCTGGAATATCGATTTCCATAGGTGCGGTATCGATATCGGTCGTTATAAAAATCTTCTTAGCCCTGTCCTCTTCTGTGGCCTTTATATCAGAGGAACCGAAGGTCCCCTGAGTCTTCCGGAGGGCCTTTTCCTTTCTAGGCCTCTTTGTTATCTTATTAGACTTCTTTACTTTAAAGTGCTTAGGAGCCTTCTCCGGGTGTAGGAAATAGCAGTCTTTATTAAAATGCCCCGGGAGTTTACAGTAGGAGCATTTCAGGGCCTTTTTCTGCTTTTTCCAGGGCTTCTTAGTGCCCGTAAAAAGGGCCTGCCCTTCTTCTGGGTGATTCGACTTATAGCGCTTGGCTTCGTCGAGTATATAGGCAAAAAGCTTACCCAGGTTATAAGATCCCTCGTTATTGCGAAGGTCCTGTGTTATATGGGTTATAAAGCCCTGGAAGGGCTCGGAGAGGTTATTCAGGACCCACGTTATAAGGACTATTTCCGGGATTTTTATCTCCCAGGCCTTTAGCTCCTCCTCGATCGCTTTTATACGATTTAGGTAAGCCTCTATGTTATAAGGCGTGGCCTTACCCATTTCTAGTAACTCCTTAGTAAGCAGGAAGTTGCTAGTAAAGGAAACGGGGTTATATAGCTCCTTAAGTCTGTTCCAGGCCTCTGAAGCCGTTTTTATGTGCATAATTTGGGTTAGCGGCCCATCCTCAAGCTGTAGCCTTATAAGGGCCAACGCTTCTTCGGATTTATTGTGGGTCTCAGAGCCCAGAGCCCCCTGAAGCTTTTCCCTAATTAGGAGGGAATCCATGCGCAAAGCCCAATGGGTATAGTTATCGCCGCCCGAGAGCTTGGCAAAAGTGATTTTCTCAGTGTTGGGCATGATTTCTCAATGAGGAAAAATGTGGGGAAAAAGTGGGTATGTTTGCTGAAAAGCGTCGGAAAAGTGGAATCGAATAAGGTATTTTGTGGGGCGGTGGAGGAAGAGGAAGGCGGTGAAAAGTTGGTTGAAAGTTTGTTAGTATCCCGGATCAGATGGCTGAATCCGGGCTTATAACCTCAAAAGGTTATTTGCGGCAGTGGAAATGATGATAAGTAATCAAGGTGTGGATCACGTGATAGAGAAGAAGAAGACGAATCACGTAATAGTGGTTTTGTGAGGATTGAAGAAGAATTGAAGGCAGGAGAGGTGATTGTATTGAAGAAGTGATAAAGTTGAAGCTGATGATGAACTGGAAGTAGGTGGGAAAACCTCCTTCCTTTATAGACAAATTTCTCAACAACAAAGGTACTTCTAAAGGTACTGTAAAGTCCTGTATTATAGTACAATGACGTGGCTATACGTCATACCTTTCCGTTCGTTAGTATGTATTTTCCTTCTTTAGATATTTGACTTGGAAGATAGGTGATTTGGAGGAAGACTTTAACGTTATAGATCAACCTGACGATCTGACTTTAGTACGACCATCGAGGTCGGGCGCTATGACCGCTATTGGTACAGCGCGTCGATCGCTGTGACGATCACTGTGATGACCGCTGTGACGACTGATCGAGCGCTATAACCGCTATTAGTACAGCGCGCCGATCGATGTAACGGCTGCCTTGTGCCGAGATTAATCGGGTGCTATGACCGCTATAGGTACAGCGCGCCGATCGCTGTGACGATCGCTGTAACGAGTCGATTCGGGCGCTATGACCGCTATAGCCCCACTGTGACTCAGGGCGTTGTGGCGGGCCTTAGGCCTAATTGGTACAATTTGTTCCAAGTGGCCTTACAGGCTTATTTCTTATCCGTTCAAGATGAAAAAATATGCGTTATATAGCTCTTGAAAAGGGCTATCGAATAGTATAGGTCACGTGTTATAGAAGTCTCCTTATTATATAATATAAGTCTTTATAGTTATTTTTAAGCTGTATTTTTATATACTCTTACACTTATAGACGTCCTGCTTTATCTAGGGCTAGTAGTAGTCCTATTATAGTACTTTAATTGTTTTATTTTATCCTCTATAGGCGAAGATCGAAGGTTTATAGGCTTTGCGAATTAGGGCTATATAGAGGAATAGCTATCTATTAGTAGTCTATTTAGGGATAATTAAGTACTTATTATAGTAGCCGAGTTTTTAAATCGCGTTCTCTTTTTAGATAAGCATAGCGAGGTTAGCACTATAAGGGGTTGCAGTATTAGGTATATAAATTAGGGCAATTATAAGAGTAACTTCTAGGAGTTCGAAACTAAGAGACTCTAGCTTAATTAATTAGTTTATCCGTTCTTTTTTCTCTCTAGCCTTAACTATAAGGAGTTCGACTATTTTATACAAGAGAGTATTAATAGTTATATTTAGTCGGCTAGGGCAATAGAGGAAATAGATATCGAATTAAGCTAGGAAGTCTAACTAGCGGACTTAGCGGATTAAGAGCAGCCTTTTTATTAAGAAATATATTAGGGCCTTATAGTCTATAATAACGTCAAACTTCTAACTAAGGAGTTCTAAGTAAAAGTACTCGAGACTCTATATAATAGCGAGGAGCTTATAGTCTTAGATTAGGTAGGCGCGTTCTATAAGGGATATAGTCTTAAAAAAGAAGCCTATAGGCTTCTAGGTCGAGTTAGTCTACTATTATTATAGAATACTAGTAGTTGTATTTTAGGAGGCGTTAGTTTTAAGTCGGGTTAGTAGTTTAGGATAAAAGAAAGCAAGAATAAGAGCTTTAGTCGCAAGCTTCTTTATTTAATTAAATGCTTTACGCTATTCTAGTTCGAGTTTAAAGGGCGTATTCTTTTTAAGCAGTTAGTTTAGGGGTTTAGCTGCTATACTAGCATAGTAGTAGAAGATCCGGATAAAGTTATATAGACTTATAAAAAAGCATATAGCTTTATAGTCTCTAAGGTCTTCGAACTTCTAATCTATAATAGCTTATACCTTATAGGGGTCGATACTAAGTCCTATGCTAGTATATAGTATAACGCTAAGGTAGTTAATTAGCAGTTAGTTTAGGGGTTTAGCTGCTATACTAGCATAGTAGTAGAAGATCCGGATAAAGTTATATAGACTTATAAAAAAGCATATAGCTTTATAGTCTCTAAGGTCTTCGAACTTCTAATCTATAATAGCTTATACCTTATAGGGGTCGATACTAAGTCCTATGCTAGTATATAGTATAACGCTAAGGTAGTTAACCTTAGTAACGTTAAACTTAGACTTTTTAATATTGCCTTATAGATTAGCCTAATAAAGGCGCTAGATAACTTTATAGTATTTAATCTAATAGTCTTTTTTATTATTATTATCTATATAGATTAGGACGTTATCTATATATGCACTAGCATATTAATTAAGGAGGTCGTATAGTTAGGCATTAATAAAGTTCTAGAACTAAGCAGGGCTAACCTTTAATCTAAATAGGAGGACTAACTAATAGAATATACTAAACCTAGTATAGAACGCTATTAGGTATTTAGAGGCCGGGTCGAGGCGGAGGTAGTAAAATGCCTAGATAACGTCGATTTTCGAGAAACGTTTTACGGATTAGCAGTTAAAGGCAGTATTATTAAGCAAGGGGGCTAGCGAGATACGACTCTTTAGGTAGTCGTTTATCTAATAGTAGTTGATATAAAAGCGCTAGGCTATAAAATACGGCTTTAGCGCGAATAGGATAGAGGCGGCATACAGGCTAGCATTAGGTTTAATAAATCCTATCTTAAGCAAGTAGTCTATAGTTTCTTTCTCTAATAGCAAGTATTTAATTAGAGTATAATAAGATAGGGGACTAGCTAGAGAAAGAGGTTTCTTAAGTTTAAGCATAACGTTATAACTAGAATAGGGGCTCGCTAGGGTATATGCTTCCTTCTTACTAAAAAAGCCTTCTATATACGCAAGGAGCTATAGGATTAGGCTGCGGATTAGGGCAATATAATTAGGGTCTTCTCCTGCTAGGAATAGGATCTCTTAGCCTTAGTACGTATAGCTTGCGGGGCTAAGCTTTGCGATTAATATCTCGGGCAGGTTAGGGTTATCTTTTAGGGGTATAGGCTAAGTTAGTATTAAGAGAGTTAGTTCCTTCTATTATACCTATTAGGAATCCTCTTAGACTGCTCGGATTAATTAGTTTCGGCAGTCCTAGTCGTTTTCCTAGGGTTTAGTCGGGTTAGGGGTCTTAATCTAGGTCGGGGTTAGGGCTAGCTTCTTTTTCTTCGCAGGCTATATAAAGTTATTATTCCTCTATAAGCGTTAGAGGATCTTATACTTCCTTTTATCTGCCTTAATTAATTAGTTCTAACGTTCTGTATTAGCCTAAATAGCCGGGTTAATCTGCCCCTTAAGTAGAGGCGTCTTAGGCAGAAGGATTAAGGGGGAGTACTTAGTAAGAGCAGGGAGATTATTAGGCTAGATAAGCTTCTAAGCAGTATAGTCGAGTAGTAGTTTCTTTTTAGCTAGCTAGTATAGGCCGATAAAGAGATCCTAGGCATAATTAGTAACTTAGAAGGTCTCCTAGGAGAAGGACTAGCTATCGATTATAAGAGTCGCAATTAACTACTTATATACTAAACTAGCTAGGCGACCTTAGAAATTAACTAGAGGGATAGGGTAGACGAGGACTAGTTTAGTATTAAGGCGTTTAATAGCCTACTTAGCGAATTAGCAACTAATAAGGAGACAGGTATCTGCTCTAGTATTATAGAGAGATAAGGCTTAAAGAGCAATTCTATTAATTTAAACTTAACTATTAATAGTAAACGACTCTCTAACCTTCTTCTTTATATATAATACCTTTAGGACTATTAAGGAGCCTTATAATAGTCCTACTCTTTTCCCGAATCCGAGTCTTTAGAGGCAGCTAGTAGCAGCGTTAGCGTTCTCTTTATACTAGAGATCCGGATATAATTAGAGCAGTCTTTAGCTATATAGCCTTTTTTTCTATAAATAAAGCACGTACTATTATCCTAGTAGACCTTCTTTTTATCCTTAGAGAGAGCCTTGCCCTTCTCCTTAGATATTATTATTAGGGTTTTTTTAGTTTTTCCTGCTAACTTATCCTTATAGCAGGGAGATCGACTACTTAATTGCTAGGTCTCTTAGCAGGCAGCGTCTCTCTTTTAGTAGTAGACTAAGTCCTTAACGTAGCTGCAAAAGTCTTTATAGAAGAGGCTATTATCCTTAGTCTTAGTTAATAGGCTAGAGTCTAGGTTAGTCGGAAAGTAGTCCTAAAGCGTATACTTTATTTAATTAAATAGTATACGGGTCTTAGCGGCTAGGTTATCGAACTCTGCAATAAATTCCTAGATCTCCTACTTACTAGAAATCGAGAAGTTTAAATAGCGGAGGCGTTTAGCGGCCTCTATAAACTCGTTAGGATTGCTATAGGTAGACTCGAGGTACTAGATTATCTTAGCTAGTCTAGAGAAAAGTTATTCCGTTAAGTTATACTAGGTCTCGAGGGTTTTATAGGCCTTGCTATTAAGGGAGCGAAATAAAAAGCCTATCCTATCTTTTTTATCCTAAAAAGTAGCCTTATTAGTCCTTATTTTATCTTTTAGGTTAGTTAGAAAGGCGCTAAACTCGCCTTTCTTTCTAGAGAACGTTCTAATATCCTTATAGCGAGTCTTAGCTAAGTCGGAGTAAGCTAGGTTTAGCTATCTAATAGCGGCAAAGATAGGCTATACGGCCTTTCTAGAGGGGATAAAAGTAGTAAATCGATCCGCAAAGGCTATTAAGGCTTCTCTGCGGTAGGCGGGCTTAGGGGTCTATTAGCTCTGCAAGCTAGCAATTTGCTGCTAAAGAGCCGCTAACTAGGACTATAGGTCCTAGTTAGTTAGGGTTATTAAGGAAGAAGCTATAATTAAATAGTCTTTGCTCTTAATATTATAGTCTTAGTCTTAGGGGTTATAGTCTAATTCTCTCGAGGCTAATCTTATAGAGCGTCGAGGAAAGGTCTAGTTTTAGCTTCTAGATATATATTAGGAAGCGGGTCTTAGTCTTAGGTCTTATTCCTCGGAACCTAATTAAATAGTTTATAGGGTCTGGGAGTCTTCTAGGGTCTTTAGCTGCCTGTCTTAGCAATAAAGGGTTATAGTTTAGTCTTAAGTCGTATTATACGGGTATTTTGCGTCTTTATATAGGACGTAAGGCTAATACGTATTTATAAACTGCTTGTTAGTAATATATAATCTTAGAATAGTATAACGGCCTTAGAATAATAAGTAAATATATTATAGGCACTATAAATAAAGATTCTAAAATAAAGAGAAAAGAGAAAAAGAGGCATAAAGCTATGCGCACTAAGAAAGACTATATATACTACTATACGTAATCCAGGGTCTATTAGGGCTATAATTAAATAGTTAGTGCCCTTGTAACTAGTCTTATAGATACGTAGCCTAAAGAGTTAGTATATATGCAGCGCGTAATAGCTATAGCCGTACGGGCTGTACAGGCCGTACGAAGGAAGGAATATAGGGTAGGTTAGGGAGCCTAGGAAGGGAGGTTAGCCGAGGCAGCCGAATTTTCTGTATATAAGGGTCCTATTCCACCCTCTTTAGAATAAGACAAGCAAGGCATGCCTTTTTTAGCAATATAATTAGCCTCTGTATAAGCATTTTGCCTAGCCTAGGTACAAGTACCTATAGCTATAGTGTAATAACCTAGGATATAAATACTAGTTAAAAGTACTATCTTATTAGATAAGCTGCTTACTAAACCGCTTAGTAAGATATCTTATATAATACTTTTAAGTAATAGGATATCTATACTTAAGTCCTAGTTAAACTTTAGATACTAAGATAAGGAATAATAAATAAGATTCTTAGGATAAGAATAATAAATAAGAGTCTTAGAATAAGAATAACAAATAGGATTCTTAGGATAAAAAGACGGCTAGAGAAGGCTAGCAACGGACAATGCATTGTAAGTTACACAGTAAATTATACAGTGCAGTACTGTGTGAGTTATAGCGTGGAATATAACGGAAGATAAAAGAATAAGACAAAGCTATTCTATTTGCTAGAACTTAGTATAGATTTAAAATTAGAATGTAACGGAATGCAATAGAATGTAATAAAGCTATTTTATTCGCTAGTAGATTTAAAATTAAAGGTTCTATAGGATTCTATAGGTTTATACGTAGCTTATATAAGTAGATAGTTTTCTTAGGGAAGAAAAAGTATATAAGGAAGTCTTCCTTCCCTTAAAGGACCTTCCCTCTTCTTCTTTCTTCTCTAAGCTTTTAATCCAAACATACTTGCACCTAAAAGCCTACTCTCTCTATACCTACCTCTGCCTTATAGGATATTCCTAATTAGGAAGTCTACTTATAACGTGCTTTGTAACTTTCCTCTCTTGTTTACTTATTAGCCTAGCAAAGAAAGTAAGTAAACCCTTTATCCTTTTACTACCCCCTTTCTCTTATCTTTAAAAGCTTAGATTAAAGGCTATCAGGTAATAATCGGATAATTACGATTACCGTATTCTATAAGGGTACAGTTTGTAACACGTTAAAAGCTTCTTACTTTTTTAGTTACTATATAAGTTATGAGAAAGGAAGAGAGTGTGCTAAAAATCCCTTTTCTAGCAAAATCAAAAAATTAGAAAAAATACTATACTTTTAACCTTATATATTTCTACGATAAAATAAAGTATAGACCTACTTTTTTCAATCCTAATTAGGAAAAAGCTAGCGCTTCCTTATAGTATATAATATAGCTACTTTATATGCTCCTGCCCCCCCCCTATACTGCTAACCTTAGACCTGTAATCGATATTAGCAAAGTTCTAAGACCTAAGTTTTTTAGTAGAAAAGATTACGACCTATAGGCCTTCTTAACTAATATAAAGGCTTATTTTAGGCTCTACGCTTCTGCGTTTACGAGTAAACCTTTAAAAGTAATCTATACTTCTACTTGTCTAGAAGGTATAGTATTAGACTAGTTCGAGCCTATACTACGGAACTATTTAGCGTCTAATAACGAGCACAAAGAAGATATAGAACTTATCTTTGCTAATTTCGAGCACTTCGAAGAAAAAATACAGGAAGTTTTCGGTTAATAAGACGAAGCTAGGACTGCCAAACATAAGTTAAAGACCCTATAGCAAAAGGGTTCTGCTTCTAGCTACGCTGCTAGCTTCCGATAAATTATAAGTAAGCTAGACTAGGAAGACGAAGCCCTAATAGCTATATTTTACAAAGGACTAAAAGACAAAGTTAAAGACGAAATATATAAGCTAGATTAGCCGGACGACCTATCTACTTATATAGCTTCTGCAATTAAAATCGACGATCGACTATTCGAAAGAAGACAATAAAGATATAGCAGTAAGAATAATTCTTCTTATATTAATAAGGGAAAAAGGAATACTAAAAAAGGAAATTATAACTACGCTAATAGAGGTAATCCTATAGATCTAGATATAGTTTCCTCTAAGCTAGTTATCTGCTTCTTTTATAAGAAAGAAGGGCATATTGCAAAAAACTGCTTTAAAAAGCAGGGTAAAGGAAAAGGTCGACCTACGAGTAAGACGATTAGCACTATTACTGCTTTTCCTATTACAAAAAAGGTTGCTAAATATATTCTAGGTCCGAGTAGTAAGAATACTACTATTTGTTCTGCGAATTAGGGAAAGAACCTAGCGAAGGAAAAGAAATAACTCAAAGCCTACGCTACTATAGATAGGCTATAGAAAGAAGTTTAGGATTACGAAAAGCCTTCGACTAGTGCTAATAATACTAATAAGATAGCTAATATTCTATACCTAAGCGGTTAGAATACAGTTCGACGAACTAATAGGCCTATAGAACCTATAAGCCTAATCGAATATCCTATAGAATTCGATTCGGAAGGCAAATACTATCTAGTTTTGGATATTAATCCTATAAAATCTTATAAGTATATTACGGAAGAATAGTATAAGAATCGATAGAAAGGATTTCGAGGAGTACCCTATACTCTCGACGAAGTAGATTATAGCCCTTCGATTAGCGATATAGTCTCGACTATTACGCTAGACGACTATATACGAGATTGCAATAACAATTTGCTAATTCCGGAAGAGGAAATAAAGAAAGAAAACGAAGATATCAACGTTAAAATAGATTTACTACTCCTTACGGCAGAAAACCTATACTCGATTTAAGACAAAGCAAACGAAAAATTTAAAAATAAAGTCGAATAACGTTTTATTAGGGTTAAAGACGCTATTCTCGAGGAATTCGAAGAATAAAAACACAGCAGTACTAATAAATATTATCCTAATACCTATATTTTCGGATATTTAGCTATTCTAGAAGGATATCTAGAAAGGTGTTAGAACGCATATAAAGCTACTAGTATAAAGGATCCGGGCTTTGCCCAGATCTTATTATACTACGCGAGGATAACTTATCTACGCGTACGGGCCGCGCGCATATAGCCCTACCCCCTACTATATATTATATCCTTTCTTTCTTTTTCTTTATTTTTATTATTACTATTTAGGTCGCTATTCTGCAGCAGCACTAGGCCAGACCCTTATAAATAATAAAGATTAATTCCCTTTTTGCTTTCTTTTTCTACTATAGCGGACCCTAATATGCACCTTTAATTATCTTAGCAGGTAGCTAAGCTTTAATAAATCGTTTTGCAGCAGTAGGATGCTATACTATAGTTAGAGCAATAGGCGATAGCGTAGTCGAGCCGCCCTAAGCGCAAGCCGCTGCCGCCTAGATTGCTATTCGATAGAGATAAGATACTATTCCTAGTATAGCGCTCCCTTATAGCGCATAAGCTCGTTGCTAACTAGGAGTTTATTAGCACTGCCTACGACTAGTAGGTATTTTTATACTAGCATTTTGCGCTATCCGTATAGGCTAAGGTAGCCCCCTTTTTCGAGCAAGGGGAGGAATATAGATATAATATAGAGTATTTCCTTAACTACCTCGATAGTATTTTTACGGACCCCTACTATTAGCAGATAGCTATAGCAGAGCTAGAGAAACTCGTATAGCGCCCTACTAAGTCCTTTTTAGATTTTCTTATTCGATTTAAGGCTAAGTTATCCCTATTAGGTAGGGCTTTATAAAACGAGGTTATTAAGGTCTAACGCCTTTATTGCTCCCTCTCCTCTAAGTTACGTTAATACTATATTAGGCGTAATATCCCCTACGACGACTATACTAGGGCGGTAACGTATATTAAGTCCGTTGCTATTAATATTAAAGCTTTCTGCCTTAAGGCTTATTCTAATACTAAAGGGGCTCCTCTAGCTAGCTAGACGCGTCTACGCCCTAATACCCTAATAACGGATATCTATAGCGCGGGCACTTCCTCTTAACCTGCTGCCCGCTATCTATAATAGTCTAATACCTGCTACTAAGCAACGTAGGTTAGCTTAGATATAATTAAGCAGTACTATATTAATAGTATATGCCTTTGCTATAGTATCTCTAAGTACTTCTTAAAGTCCTATAACCTTTATCTAGCGCATTGCTTATCTATATTACGCGTACGTTTTATAGATATAGTAGATACTTCTAATGCTTCTCTAGACTAGGCAGGAAATATACTGCCCTTATAATAAGTCTTTTGCTAGGGGCAAGTAGTTGCGTTAAGGATATTAATAGTAGTTTAGTAACGCAATTTAAGGAAATTAAAAGGGATATAAATACTATACTTTTTCTTTTTCCTATACTCGTAAACTCTACTACTTTTATCGACGCGTAAGCAGACTATAGCTATAATTACTACGCTACTATAAGCAAATTGCTAGTTTAACGTTATTAGCTTAAGAGAGTACGTTTTCCCTAGCCGCGTATAGTCTAGACGGCTATTTCGATTAGTCGAGATTAGGATAGTTATTTTAAAAAGACGTTATTAATTTAGGATATTATGCGTTTTATTGCTAATATTAATAAGTAGCTTATACCTATTATTATATACCTAATCCCTAAGCTAACGCAGGAATTTATTTTTAGCACCCTATAGCTTATGTATTATAACGTATTAGTCCGCGCTAGTAGGCGCGAGTTAATTATCTATTTTATAAATAACCTAGTTATTTATAGTAGCGCTGCCTACTAGGTTTCTAACCCTATAGTTGCTATTATAGGCTCTACTTTTGCTAGCCTTATTCGCTAGGAAACCCGTTATCCTAAAGGTTTCTAGTTCCTTGCGACTAGCCTGCGCGAAATCTTATTAGCGCTCTATATTACCCCTACTCCTAAAGCGCCCCCTATAATTTCCCTCCTATCTAAAGTCTCTAACTTTGCTAACCTTTTTAGCAAGGAGAAGACTAGCGCCCTGCTACCTTACTATAATAGCTAGGATTATTATATTCGCCTGCGTTATAACCTAGATAGTTCCTTGCCTGCTCTCTTATAGGGCTCTTTATATAATATACTGCAGGAATACCTTCTCGAGGTTTGCTAGCAAATTACTAACTTAATAGATAAGGGGTAGATTTATATAAGCTTATTATTAGCAGCCGTTCCTATCCTTTTTGCTAAAAAGCCTAGGGGTAGCTAGCGTTTTTATATCGATTATTGCGCTTTAAACTAAGTTATGGAGCAGGATTACTACCCGCTTCCCTTAATTAAAGAGACGTTATATAGCCTTTCTAGCGCCTGTAACGGCCTTAAAAGAATAAGTAAATGTATTATAGGCACTATAAATAAAGATTCTAAGATAAAAAGGAAAGAGAAAAAGGGGCATAAAGCTATGCGTACTAAGAAAGACTATATATACTGCTATACATAATCCAGGGTCTATTAGGGCTATAATTAAATAGTTAGTGCCCTTATAACTAGTTTTATAAATACGTAGCCTAAAGAGTTAGTATATATGCAGCGCGTAATACTACCCCCTAACTAAGGCCTTAATATGCCTATTAAGGTAGATATCTGCAGACTCGTAGGCTATTGCTAACTACTACTGCACGGTTATTATTATTATTATTATTATATACTTTATTTAATATAGCCGCTTCGATCTACTTAGTTAAGTTAATAGGGGGTCCTAGTATATTAATATAATAGTCGTAGTATTCCTTTAAGGCAATAGGCGCGTTCTTAAAATTCCTAGCAGAATACTATATATTATTAGGATTATAGCCTTACTACTATACCTAATACTCTAGACGCTTATTCCTCCCTATAATACAAGAACGGAGGATATAATTAACTTCTTACTTAGGCGTACTATAGATTTCTTTAAGTTCGGGAGCAGGGACTATTTAATTAGGCATTAGGTTATCTAGGGCTTTACGGAGTCGGTTAGCATAGAATAAGTTAGTTATCTTATAGCTATTTAGCAGGTCGAGAATATAGCTAAAACCTTTCTTAGCTATAATCGTTAATAGACTAGATTACTAAGTATTAAGATAAGTCGTTAGGGCAATCGTGCTAAACCCCTTCTATTATAGGAAGACTTTATTACTAATAGTAAAGTCTATAAGGCGTCTCTTCTTATTAGCCTATTATTTTTGCTATTTCTAGGTTCGCGCTATAGCGTTATAAGCCTATTACTATACCTTCTATACGCGGGCAATAAGGCGGGAGGCAATATAGGCAGGGTTTATAGAGTTATTAAGGGTCGAGGAATTACTTAATCGAGGCAGAGAGAGAGGGTTCCTAACTTCTATTCCGAGTACTACTATTAAAGGGGCTATACTAATAGAGGCGTGCTAGGACGAGTTATACGCAAAGTCTAGCGCTAGTAGATAATCGCTCTAGTCGTCTTAATACTTATTAATATAGAAGTATAGCCTTTAATCTAGATACTAATTAGTAACCTTAACGCTGCTTTATATCTATAGGTAGAGGGCGCTACTATAATAATACTTAGTGCTAGTAAGGTAGTTAATCCTCTTTAGGAATAACGAGATAAAAGGGCTAGCATTATCCGTAATCTAAGCAGTTAGCAGGCTAAAAAAGCAGTATAAGTACTAGAAGTAATAGCTAGCAAGGGTCTCTAAGGTATTATTCTTCTTTCTAGGCAACGTAGCAATAATCTAGCTAAGCTTGCAGATAAAGGTCTAAACGTAGTCGTATCCGTAGCAATCCGTAGGCATAGTTTTTCTATTGCAAGCAACGTATTCCTAAATAGCGGTTAGTACTAGCAGAGGATATAGGAGTCCTAGGGTTTTATTACGCGGGGTCTTATTTCTATAATA
Organism: Ophiocordyceps polyrhachis-furcata BCC 54312; assembly: GCA_001633055.2. Lineage (NCBI taxonomy): Eukaryota > Fungi > Ascomycota > Sordariomycetes > Hypocreales > Ophiocordycipitaceae > Ophiocordyceps > Ophiocordyceps polyrhachis-furcata. Next base: position 2,419,418 of record LKCN02000006.1, read on the forward strand.
GTTATAGTAGTTGCGGATATACTTATAGACGTCCTGCTTTATCTAGGGCTAGTAGTAGTCCTATTATAGTACTTTAATTATCTTATTTTATCCTCTATAAGCAAAGATTAAAAGTTCGTAGGCTTTATAAATTAGGGCTATATAGAGGAATAGCCGTCTATTAGCAGTCTATTCGGGGATAATTAATAGCTTGCTATAGTAGCCGAGTTTTTAAATCGCGTTCTTTTCTCGGATAAGCATAGCGAGGTTAGCACTATAAGGGGTTGCAGTATTAAGTATACGGATTAGGGCGATTATAAGGGTAACTTCTAGGAGTTTAAAACCGAGAGACTCTAGCTTAATTAATTAGTTTATCCGTTCTTCTTTCTCTCTAGCCTTAACTATAGGGAGTTCGACTATCTTGTGCAAGAGAGTATTAGCGGCTATATTTAGTCGGCTAGGGCAATAGAGGAAACGGATATTAAATTAAGCTAGGAAGTCTAACTAGCAGACTTAGCGGATTAAGAGTAGCCTTTTTATCGAGAAATATATTAGGGCCTTATAGTCTATAATAACGTCGAACTTCTAACTAAGGAGTTCTAGGTAAAAGTGCTCGAGACTCTATATAATAGCGAGGAGCTTATAGTCTTAGATCGGGTAGGCGTATTCTATAGGGGATATAGTCTTAGAGAAGAAGCCTATAGGCTTCTAAGTCGAGTTAGTCTATTATTGCTATAGAATACTAGTAGTTGCGTTTTAGGAGGCGTTAGTTTTAAGTCAGGTTAGCAGTTTAGGATAGAAGAAAGCAAGAATAGGAGCTTTAGTCGTAAGCTTCTTTATTTAATTAAATACTTCGCGCTATTCTAGTCCGAGTTTAAAAAGCGTATCCTTTTTAAGTAGTCGGTTTAGGGGTTCGGCTACTATACTAGCGTAGTAGTAGAAGATCCGGATAAAGTTATATAGACCTATAAAAAAGCGTATAGCTTTATAGTCTCTAAGGTCTTCGAACTTCTAATCTATAATAGCCTGTATCTTATAGGGGTCGATACTAAGTCTAACGCTAGCATATAGTATAACGCTAAAGTAGTTAACCTTAGTAACGTTAAACTAGGACTTTTTAATATTACTTTATAGATTAGCCTAATAAAGGCGCTAGATAACTTTATAGTATTTAATCTAATAGTCTTCTTTATTATTATTATCCGTATAGATTAGGACGTTATTTGTATACGTACTAGTATATCGATCGAGGAGGTTATATAGCTAGGCATTAATAAAGTTCTAGAACTAAGCAGGGCTAACCTTTAATCTAAATAGGAGGACTAACTAATAAAAGGTACTAAACCTAGTACGGAACGCTATTAAGTATTCGGAGGCTAAGTCGAGATAGAGATAGTAGAACGCCTAGATAACGTCGATCTTTAAGAAGCGTTTTGCAGATTAGCAGTTAAAGGCAGTACTATTAAGAAAGGGGGCAAGCAAGATATAACTCTTTAGGTAGTCGTTTATCTAATAATAGTCGATATAGAAGCGCTAGGCTATAGAGTACGGCTTTAGCGCGAATAGGATAGAGGCGGTATATAGGCTAGCGTCCAGTTTAATAAACCCTATCTTAAGCAGGTAGTCTATAGTTTCTTTCTCTAATAGCAAGTACTTAATTAGAGTACGATAAGATAGGGGACTAGCTAGAGAAAAGGGTTTCTTAAGTTCGAGCGTAATATTATAACTAGGATAGGGGCTTATAAGGGTATATGCTTCCTTTTTACTAAAAAAGCCTTCTATATACGCGAGGGGCTATAGGATTAGGCTGCGGATTAGGGCAATGTAATTAGGGTCTTCTCCTGCTAGGAACGGGATCTCTTAGCCTTAGTACGTATAACTCGCGGGGCTAAGCTTTATAATTAATATCTCGGGCAGGTCGGGGTTATCTTCTAGGGGTACGGGCTAAGTTGGCATTAAGGGAGTTAGTTCCTTCTATTATGCCTATTAGGGGTCCTTTTAGACTGCTTAGATAAATTAGTTTTAGTAGTCCTAGTTATCTTCCTAGGGGTTAGTTAGGTTAGGGGTCTTAGTCTATATTAGGGTCGGGGCTAGCTTCTTTTTCTTTGCAGGCTATACGAAGTTATTAATCCTCTATAAGCGTTAGAGGATCTTATATTTCTTTTCGTCCGCCTTAATTAATTAGTTCTAGCGTTCTATATTAGCCTAAATAGCTAGGTTAATCTGCCTATTAAGTAGAGACGTCTTAGGCAAAAGGATCGAGGGGGAGTACTTAGCGAGGGCAGGGAGATTATTAGGCTAGATAAGCTTCCGAGCAGTATAGTCGAGTAGTAGTTTCTTTTTAGCTAGCTAGTATAGGCCGATAAAGAGATTCTAGGCATAATTAGTAACTTAGAAGGTCTCTTAGGGGAAGGACTAGCTATTAATTATAAAAGTTGCAATTAACTGCTTACGTACTAGACTAGCTAGGCGACCTTAGAAATTAACTAGAGGGATAGGGCGGATAGGGACTAGCTTAGCATTAAGGCGTTTAACGGCCTGCTTAGCGAATTAGCAACTAATAAGGAGACGGGCATCTGCTCTAGTATTATAGAGAGATAAGGCTTAAAGAGCGATTCTATTAATTTAAACCTAACTATTAATAGTAAACGACTCTCTAACCTTCTTCTTTATACGTAAGACCTTTAGGACTATTAAGGAGCCTTATAATAGTCCTACTCTTTTCCCGAATCCGAGTCTTTAGAAGCAGCTAGTAGTAGCGTTAGCGTTCTCTTTATACTAGAGATCCGGATATAGTCGGAGCAGTCTTTAGCTATATAGCCCTTCTTTTTATAGATAAAGCACGTGCTATTATCCTAGTAGACCTTCTTCTTATCCTTAGAGAGAGCCTTGCCCTTCTCTTTAGACGTTATTATTAGGGTCTTCTTAGCTTCTCCCGCCGTTTTATCTTTATAGCAGGGAGTATAACTACTTAATTGCTAGGTCTCTTAGCAGGCAGTATCTCTCTTTTAGCAGTAGACCGAGTCCTTAACGTAGCCGCAAAAGTCTTTATAGGAGAGGTTATTATCCTTAGTTTTAGTTAATAGGCTAGAGTCTAGGTTAGTTAAAAAGTAGTCCTAAAGCATATACTTTATCTAATTAAATAGTATACGGGTCTTTGCGGCTAGGTTATTAAACTCTATAATAAATTCCTAGATCTCCTACTTGCTAGAGATTAAGAAGTTTAAATAGTAGAAGCGTTTAGCGGCCTTTGCAAACTTATTAGGATTGCTATAGGCGGACTCGAGGCACTAGATTATCTTAGCTAGTCCGGAGAAGGGTCGTTCCGTTAAGTTGTACTAGGTCTTAAGGGTCTTATAAGCCTTGCTATCTAGGGAGCAAAATAAGAAGCCTATCCTATTTTCCTTATCCCGAAAGGTAGCCTTATTAGTCCTTATCTTATCTTTTAGGTTAGTTAGAAAGGCGCTAAACTCGCCTTTCTTTCTAGAGAACGTTCCGATATCCTTATAGCAAGTCTTAGCTAAGTTAGAGTAAGCCAGGTTTAGCTATCTAATAGCAGCAAAGATAGGCTATACAGCCTTTCTAAAGGGGATAAAAACAGTAGATTAATCCGCAAAGGCTATCGAGGCTTCTCTATAGCGGGCAGGCTTAGGGGTCTATTAGCTCTGCAAGTTGGCGATCTGCTGCTAAAAAGCCGCTAACTAGGACTATAGGTCTTAGTTAGTTAGGGTTATTAAGGAAAAAGCTATAATTAAATAGTCTTTGCTCTTAATATTATAGTCTTAGTCTTAGGGGTTATAGTCTAATTCTCTTAAGGCTAATCTTATAGAGCGTCGAGGAAAGGTCTAGTTTTAGCTTCTAGATATATATTAGGAAGCGGGTTTTAGTCTTAGGTCTTATTCCTCGGAACCTAATTAAATAGTTTATAGGGTCCGGGAGTCTTCTAGGGTCTTTAGCTGCCTGTCTTAGTAATAAAAGGTTATAGTCTAGTCTTAGGTCTTATTATACGGGTATTTTGCGTCTTTATACAGGACGTAAGGCTAATACGTATTTATAAACTGCTTATTAGCAATATACAATCTTAGAATAGTATAACGGCCTTAAAATAATAAGTAAATATATTATAAGCACTATAAATAAAGATTCTAAGATAAAGAGGAAAGAGAAAAAGGGGCATAAAGCTATGCGTACTAAGAAAGACTATATATACTGCTACATGTAATCTAGGGTTTATTAGGGCTATAATTAAATAGTTAGTGCCCTTGTAACTAGTCTTATAGATACGTAGCCTAAAGAGTTAGTATATGTGTAGCGCGTAATAGCGCCTATTAGTTTATAAAGTTAGATATCTACGCCGCCTTTTATAAGCTGCGTATTATAAAGGGTAATAAATATCTAATAGCGTTTTATACCTAGTTTAGGCTTTTTAAGTAGCTTATTTGCCCTTTTAGCCTTGCTAGAGCGCCTGCTTCTTTTTAGCAATATATTAATAACGCGTTAGGCACGTCCCTAGGCGACTTTATTATAGCATATCTCGACAATATTTTAATCTATTCCGGGGGATTGCGTGCTAACTACTAGGGTAAGGTCCGGGCTATTATAGATAAGTTACGGACTGCAGGTTTATTTCTAGATATTAATAAGTACGCTTTTATAGTTAAGGAAGTTAAGTACCTAGGATTTATTATATACGCTAGCCGCAAGATACGTTTTAGCGAGGGGAGGAAGGCACCTATAGCACGCGCAGCCGACTCAGAGGGGCGTAACTCCCTTAGTAATACTTGTATTAGCGGTTAGAACACGTAGGGGATCTCTATACACCAGTGTGCACAGATATCGTAAACAGGAAAGACTCTAAAAACAATAAGGTCTGAAAAGTAGGTAAGGGAGAACAGAATAACTTAACGAAGCTTAAAAAGCATTTAATTAAAAGGTTTAAAAGGTGCAATATATCTTAAAATGTTTATAAGGGTTAAAGGTTTAGCGATTTATTAAAGGCAATAAAAGGCAGAGTTTTTATTTATAGTCTTCTCTAGGACTAAAGAAGTACAATAAACGGCTTTTAGTAATAGCTTAAAGCTAAGTCTAAGGGCGAAACTTGCTTATCTTTATATCTAAAGGTAGTAGCTAGTCCTAATATATATATCTTAAGAACTGCTTCTCTCGTTCTAGTAAAGGCTATCCTTCTATTAGCGAGATAAGCGCGCCTATTACTGCTACCTAAGAGAAGAAGCCAATAAAGACCCTTTTAATTAATTAGTTCCTAGCCCTTTTAACTTAATTAGATATAGTCGTTCGCCCCTATTTTCTCGAATGTCCTTTAGCACTGCTAAAACGTCCTAACCCGGATAAAGTAGCTGCGATACGTAACTAGGAGGCGCCTTCCTATATTCGAGGTATCCGTAGTTTCCTTAGCTTTGCGAACTTTTATCGCGACTTTATCCCTTGCTTCTCTTATATTACGGCCCCTCTTATTAACCTAACTTATTGCAATATGCCCTTCTAGTAGACGGCCGAGTACTAGGCAGCCTTTAACTACTTTAAGGCCGCGTTTATTACTTATCCTATCCTAGCATAGTAGGATCCTTGCTAGCTAATAGTTATTAAAATAGACTGCTCTAGTAAGGCACTTAGTAGCTGTTTATTGCAGATAGGGAAGGATAAAATCCTCCGCCTTATTGCGTACTTTTCCTAGAAGCTTTAACCTATAGAGAGGAATTATACTATCTATAATAAGGAGCTCCTTGCTATTATTGCCTGCCTTAAAGCCTAGTCGGCTAAGCTATATAGTATAGCTAAGCTTTTTATAATCCTAACGGATTATAAGGCCCTTAAGCACTTTACTACCCCTAAAGAGATATTAAAACGTTAGGTATAGTAGGCTAAGATATTATCTTTATTTAACTTTTACCTTTATTACTGCCCTAGCTTGCAGGCAGCGCGTCCTAATGCTTTTTCCTAGCGCGATTAGGAGTGCTGCAATACGCCCTCTTATTTTAGCTAGATTATATAGCCCTTTTTAATTCGTGCTTTTTAGATAGCTCCGCTATAGGCAAGCGTCCCTTATTAGCAGGCGCGTATTCCTTACTAGCCTATATCTAGGGTTCCTTCTCTGCTTCCTGCGACTAACTCCTTGCCGGACTATCCTCCCTCCCTATTAGTAGCTTCTATTCCTCCCCTTAATATTACTAATTCCCTAACTCCTTTCCCTAACGCATACTTATAGGAGTTATAGCGTTCTGCTTTATAGTATAACCTATTATACGCTATCTGCCTTAACGCGTTACGCTTAGCAGCGAGGAAGTTCCCCCCTAAAGCTTATACCTGCAAATAAGTAGTAGATTATGCTATTTCTGCCGCTAGCTTCCTGCAATTCCGTAGCTATCTCTAAGTCCCTTGCTAGGAACCTCTTACTACGTCCTTAATCTAGCGCGTTTATAACTCGCCTCTTACTAGCTACCCTAGGAAGAATATTACGTTTTAACTCCTCTAACGCGATTTTTACTAGGAGGGGATATCTAAGGATATTGCGCGTTTTATACGCAATTATTATTACTATAGGGATTACCTCTGCTATTGCTATTATTAGGGCCTTTTTTAATTCCTCTTAATTGCTAACTATTTTTAGTTTATAATTTTAATTAATTTTATAACTAATCTCCTAGCTAACTCTCCTAACTCCTTGCGTTTCCTTATAGTTATTATAGACTAGCTTTCTAAGTACGTTTAGCTTAAAGCTATAGCGTCTATAGACACTAAGGCTTATACGCGTTATTTTGTTTTAACCTAGTAGCGCTTCTATAGCTTCCCTGCATAGTTAATCTCGGATTATAGTTCGAATTAGACTAGGAGTTTCTAGTCTAAACTCTGCTATCTTATTAAGGTCTAGCAGCTCCTATCTATATTTTATTACTTATAGATAGATAGCAGTATAAAGCGTGCTAACTAAGAAGTATAAGCTATCCTCTACTATATAATAGCCTTTTCTTAGTTAGATTAGCTAGACTACCTCCCTGCCTACTAGCTTATATTAAATAACTACGAGTTATTAGTTACTAGGCTTAGCCCGAATCGCCTCTTATATAAGTTTAATATTCCCTTAATTAAAATCGAGCAGTCTTTATTAGCTTCCTTTGCCTTGCCTAAAGGGCGTGCTATTGCCTTCCTCTAGCACTTTAAGGAAGGGATAGACCTAGTATAGGCTAGTATCGCATAGGCGTAGTAGTAGTAGTAGGACTCTTCTAATACTACGCGTTATCCGGCTAAGAGGTTCTAGGTTAGCAATCTTATTTAGCTAGATATACGCTATATTCGCTCTAACTATCCCTCTAGGAAGCTTAACTATCTCTAGGCTAAATACTATATTATTGCTATCCTATCCCCTCTAACTATTACGCTTAATACGCTATAGGGTATTTACCCTACTTTTTATATTAACCTGCTTAAATATGCTATATTAGACCTATTGCCCTTATAGTTATATACTAACTCCTAGCTAGACCCTGCTTTCTATTTATCTAATAACGACTTATCCCTTAATAAGTAGGAGGTTAAGAAAGTACTCGCTACTAAGAATACTTAAGGTTAGCGATTAGCGAACTTACTACTATGCTATTCTATTCTCGTTAAGTAGCATAGCTACGTAATGCCTACCTAGGAGCCTCTAGAGAGTATATAGGATTATAAGGCGTTATTATAATTCAAGGCTAAGTTTAGTAACGCGTATACGTATAATAGACCCTAGTATATTTAGCTATATACTCCTATACTATCGCCCCTCCCCTCCCTACTACTTGCTGCTTCCGCCTTATCCCCTTTTCCCCTCTCTCCCCCTCTTACGCCTCCTCTACCTCGTCCTCCTCTAGCTATATCTATTAGCCTTGCGGGTTTAGATTGCTAGTCTAGCGGGCGCGGGTTAGTATATTAAGCAATCCGCGGCGGATATAGCTACGCGCAGTACTAGTAGTATTAGTAGTAGGGCGTTATAGGGCAGAGGAGGGCTGCGTTAGGGAATTAGCTAAAAAGGATAGCGTAAACCTAGACCTAGCTAATACTAGCAGGGATAATATAGCTATAAGCCCCTATAGGGTGGCAAGTATTATAGCGTTAGCCTAGCGTATATTAGCCTGCTACTATTCCTAGTTATCTAGGATTGCTTATTAAATATCCGCCTAGTAGCAAAGAGCCTCCTCCTGCTAAATAGCGAAACTATTTAGCCTATAGGCTATTAAGCCCTACTACTACTACTACTATTAGTGCATCGCCGCTATAGCTAGGTTTATTCTGTACTAGGGGGTAGTAAGGTAGGCAGGCATTATAATAGTAGTAAAGGCTAGGACTAGTACGTTGCTATTATTATTATTATTATTGCTAGGCGAGGCTAGGGGGGCAAACGCGTCTTAGGTTAGCTAAGGCGCGAGATAGGCCGCAGCAAGTATATTCTATAGCCTCTCTACGCGGGCCTAAAATACTAGCGTTAAAATAGCGCGCTAGCTAGGGGTATTACTGCTACGAACTTAAGCTAGGACTAAAATAGCTCGTCCTGCCTATAATATCTCCTATAAGTTACGAACTAGCTGCTATAGACGTGCGTTAGCAGCAAAGAGGTGCTTTTCCTATAGGCACTATCTCTGCTGCTAATAGCACGTTATGCAGGCGGCTCCCCGCCCGCGCATATATTTAGCCTTGCTATTATTATATAAATTACTTACGTATAGGGTATATAGGCAGGGGACCTCCTTAGGGCTAGTATTATCCTTGTTATCTAAATCCCCTTCTATAATAAAGGTCCCTATTGCCTATATAGGCAATAGGCTAGGGGTTATTAATATATTTCTTCTTCCGGGCTAAGTACGGGTTATTATAGGTAAGTCTTTAATTTATATAATTCTATTTATACTCCGCGTCCGTTATAATATATAGATATTATAGATATTATAGGGGGTACGCGTTTATATTATCTTATTTTAATCCCTAGGTTATAGTAGGTTAGGGCGATATACGGATTTTGTTTTTTCTGTCCTCTTGTATTAGGCGGGGTAACTATAGCCGGGGGGGTATATAAAGGATCCGGGCTTTGCCCGGATCTTATTATACTGCGCGAGGATAACTTATCTACGCTTTAGCGAGGGGAGGAAGGCACCTATAGCACGCGCAGCCGACTTAGAGGGGCGTAACTCCCTTAGTAACACTTGTATTAGCGGTTAGAACACGTAGGGGATCTCTGTACACTAGTATGCACAGATATCTGTAGGAATAACACGTATACGAGGGATATATACGAGGGATAAACAAGAGGAAAAAGAAGGAAAGAAAAAGACAGGGATTATATATTTATAGGAAGGGTATTTCCACCCTTCCTTATAAGATACAGACGTTACAACTAATTAAATATCTATCTTCTACACATATATGCGTACCTTACTAATACTAATTAGTGCCTTGGATTAGGCATAGATAGCTAGGTTAAGAAGAGACGATCTAGATAAGGGAGATTCTGCAAGGCAGGACTTCGGAACTTATAATTGTGCTAAGGAGATAAGGGTTCCGCCCTAGTCGGGGCTGCTTAAATCTTACTAACTCTCGGATTCTATAAGGTAGGACTCTCGAGGGGCGTTAGCTATGCTTTTAATTTTTCCGTTTTCGATAGGCTATTTTTCTCTTCTCGATAGCCTATTTTTCTAGTATCGACGGACTGCAGTATATCCAGGACTCTAGTACTAATCGACCTACTAGATATTGTTTCTTATAATCCGATCCCTTCGGGCCGTAATAAGGAAAATAATCCGCGCTATATTGCCCTCTTATATATATCTCTTCCTCCGCAGCTTTAGGAGAGAGCTAGAACGGATCTATAGAATTAACCTTTAACCTCTCTCGATAACCTAGAGGTTCTTAATACTACTATAGCCTAATTTCTATCTAATACGGAATAGACTATTATAAATTAAGGATTAACTTTGCTCGATAATTTTTAAGATTAATTTTCGGGATAGATAATTAAATATTAGGATTAGGCTAATCTAATTTTTAAATGCGTTTTACGAAATATGCTTAAACGACGTAGCGTTTAGACTAGCTATTCGAATAGGCTAGCTATACTATAATTTATCTAGCTTTAATTATTAGATTCTATTATACTATAGCCTATAGATAAATTCGATAGTGCTTAATTCGATAAGGGGGTTTAAGTTTTTACTATAGATAGCTTTAAAATACTAAAACTATTCGATAAAGGCAAACTTACGGCATATCCTATAAGCTACGTATTCTAATACCCTAATAAGGTCCTTCCTAGCCTTCCTATCGACAAAAATCCCTTAATAGTCCGTAATAACTATAAGGTAGCTAGGGAAATGCAGGGATCCGCCCTACTACGTGCAACAGACTATTAGATACCCTACGCAGGGCTAGCGCTAGGCCTACGCTAGCCCTATATCGACTAACTAATCGGACCTATAACATCGTATATAAAAATCCCGCTAGATAATTTTCCTAATATACTAATTAAGAGCAATATAGTATTAAAGTTTATTAAGGTATAGGATAAAACTAAAAATTATACTAGCGAACTTTACGATATTTTAGACGATAAGGTTAGGATTTTTATAAGCGTTTATTATTTACTTAAAATACTACTAGGCAATTTTTACGCAATCCTGCCGCGTATCCTTAATAATAGAGCCTAGTTTTACTTTATTAAATATATAAAATAGGACCTTTGCTTTGCCTAAATATACGATAAGCTTAAATAGTACTTTAATACTAAGGTTAATCGAACCTACTACTATATAGACTAGACTACTATTACGTTTAATCGGATAAGAGATAAGAATCTAAAGCTTCCTTTATATAAGATACTTTAGAAACTCTTTAACAAATTGCGCTGCTACTAATATGCCCTTAGTAAAGACTTTGCAGGTAATATTCCTTTGCGTATAGCGATTATTAACTTATGCAGAGGTATGCCGGAGCTCGAATACGCTTTATTTAAACCTAATAGCAACGTTAAAACTTTGCTCTCCGACCTTAGATTATCTCTTAAGACTTTCCTTGCTAGAGGCTCGACTTCCTAGTATATAGCTAACAATTAGGATAATAGAGATGCCTTTTACTTAGATCGATAATATCGAAATAATAAATAATAGCGAGGTAGTTGTTTCTAATAATAAGGCACGCTAACGCGTTAATAGAAGAAAAAGTGCTTTATATGCAATAAAATTAGCTGCTAGTTAACGAAATACCTAGCAGAAGACTAACGCAAGGCTAAAGACGCGTACCTCTATACCCGTAAGTTTAACGGGGATAAAAAGGCGAAATTTAAAATATTCCTCCTTAATTTTAAGGGACTTTATAGCAATAGCTTTAAAGAATCCTTAAAAAGTAACTAGGAAAATCCCGAGAATAGGGAGGAGATTACCTAATTCCTTTATAATAATGCTTATATGCATCGACTTACTAGTAACGACCTGTATACGCTAAGCTTAGTTAATAAAGATATATCTTAATTTACGCTTAATAAACGATATTGCAATCTGCGTTTCTATAGGATCCTAGTTAATATAGGTGCAGCAAAGTTTTCTATAGCTAGTAAAGGATAATTTAGAGCCTTATAGAGGATCCTCCTTAATATAACCTTAGATAATACTAACTTCCTACTAAAATTAGTTCGTTTTAGAGAGGGATATACCTTTTAGTTAATCGGATCTACAATGCTTAATACACCTATTAGATCCGTTACCTTCTACGTACTAGATATAGCTACGCTATTCCTCTTATCGCTGCAGGATATAGATCGTCTTAGTATTTACCTAAAGAATATAATAGATACGCTTATTAGCCCTAAGATTAAAGTTCCCGTTATTAGACGTTAGGGTTATGCTTAGTTCTTCCTCTAGAACGATTACTAAACGTTAGTTTTCCTTATAGAGCTAAAACTCTATTAAATACATCGATAGTTTAGGCATCTAGCAGTATCGCGTCTTTATAGGCTGCTCTAACGCGCTAGATATAATACCTCGTTTTCTAAGCTTAAAGCAATTACTAAATTCTGCTACTACTACTAGATATACGCACTAGCACTATAACGCTTTAGATTTAAGCTTAAGGATAATAAAGAGTTTAATTTTAAGGTTATTATAGATATTATATACCTGCTCGGGAAGCCTGTCCTGCACGTTATAAATAGTGCTATATTGTTCTAAAGTGCTAGATTTCTTCCGTTTATAACGACTAAATCCGTTTAGGACGCACTGCGACTTTGCTAGATTAATACCTATCTTAGACTGCTAGATATTATTACCTATAACGCTAGTATAAACTTTAACTTATAAGAATTTTATTCTAAGGCTTGTTTTCTAGGTATTACTTATTACTAAGTACCTATCGAGGCCTATTAGTTAATTAGGAAAGTTAAGCAGTACTATAGACCCCTGCAACGTGCTTTTAATATTCTATACGAGTTACTTAAAGAGAATACCGCTAAGGAATTTATTCTCTAGATAGTAGTTAAAGCAGTTAATAATATAGCCGGCCTAGATAGTCTTATACCTATACTTCTTATCTTTAGAGCATACCTATACATTACGCACGATTCTCTACTATTAGCAACTACGTCTTAGCGTAGTAAGGCTATTAAAGCTGCAATAAAAATGCTCTGCGAATATATAGCTAGAGATAAAGTTTAATTAGCACTCTCTATAAGGAATAGACCTATAACTTCCCGTCTCTTTAAACTACTAATTAACTCTTAAATTCGTATCTAGAGAGAGAAAAATAGATAGGAAGGGCTATTCCGTCTCGTTTTAATTAATAGTTATAATATTAAGGTCGATATACCTGCTAGTATTAAAACATTCCGTTCTACTTGTATTAGACCTTACTACTAGTCGCGTTACGAAATTATTAATAATAACGTAGACCTACTTTTTACTAAGGCCTATATACTAATACTAGACCTACTTAGGGCTAGCAATAGTCCTGCACTAGCCCTATACCCCAATTGCAACGGCCCTCTAATATTATCTATACTAAATACAACTACGTTAGACTTATAATAAAGACGCCTTAGGTTCGAAGTTTAGATACTAGAGAGTTAATCCTAATTATCTTTATTTATAATACAGAAGGAGATAGATAATATAGCTTTATCTCTCTTATTATAACGTAATAAAAAGATTACGATACTAGGAAAACTATTTTAAATATCGGATTAATAAGAGATTAACGACTTAATATATAAGGGTATATTTTCCTTCGAACGATTTAACCTACGTAAATATAAAGACCTACGCATATTTCGCTCCTATATAGTTAGAGAGATTAAAGGAGGACTAGACTACCTATACGAGAAGTTACGACTTATTATTGCAGGTTATAGCAATAAGGAGAAAAATACTATCCTTACCTAATTACTAACTATCTAACGCATTAGTAGTAGACTATATCTTATCTTAGCTGCTTTACTCCTTAACTAATTAATAATACTTAGCATACGTAATATTACCTAAGCGTACCTATAATTGCGCATACCCCTCTTTTAGACTATCCTTGCTAAACTTCCCTCCGAGCTCTAAGATTAGTACCTACTAAATATAATTTTGCGTATTATGCGTCCTTTATATAGCATTGCTAAGGCTAGAGTCTACTAGTTCTATATATACTAGAACTACTATATTTAACGACTAAATATACGTACTTCTATATATAACGCGTATCTCCTTATTACTAATTCCTCTGCTATATCCTTTAGGATAATTAGCCTATAGACTAATAATACGATTATCTTAGGCGACTATATCTTCTATAATAAAGAGGAATAATAAATCTAATAGGCTAGGTTTAAGTCTAAGCCTAAGAATATAGTCGGGTTAGGAGATACTGCTAAATTTAATAAGTACTGCATTTCTATTTTTTAGCACTATATTATGCTCTAGCAAAAAGGATAGGCAGTAAAGATTAAACTTATTAATATAATAGCAGATAATACGCTATAACGATACCTTAAATAACGCGCTAGAGGGGCCTATATTTCTTCTATCTGCTAGCCTAAGGCTAGCTTTAACCTTTTAGTCGTAGTATAGATTTAACAACCTTAAAGGAAAGACTATAAGAAGCTTAATTACCGTCTTAAATAGCAAATAGAGAAGAAAGACTAAGGTCTACGCTATATACCTTTAGATCTTGCAACTATAAAAATCTTTATATTCGCAGATAGGTTATTCGCAAATAATTATAACCTATTATTATAAATTAGCTTTATTATTTGCATTACTAACAAGACCTAAAGTAATTCTATATTCGAAATTATAGGGAATATTATCTACTAGAGCTCTATTAAATACAAATATATAACTAGGAGTATGCTCGCATTAGAGGTATATAGTATAACCTACGCCTTTAATATTAGCTACTATATTGCTATAACCCTCTACTTTATTACGAAGCAACTCTATCTTCTACTTATACCCTTAGTTATCTATACGGACTTAATATCCCTCTATAAATATCTTATTAAATTAGGGACTATAAAAGAGAAAAGATTAATAATTAATATTATATTACTTAGATAATTATATAAAATACGCGAAATTAATAATATTAGATAGATTAACGGAAAAGATAATCCTGCAAATACTATAACTAAGATAAATCCTAATAAGGCACTCGAATATTTAATTAATATAAATAAATTAAAAGTAAGGATAGATAGTTTTATATCCTAGCACCTAGAAAAAATTAAAGTCGATAAAGTATTATAACTCGTAGTAGCAAGACGCGCACTAAGGTCGCAGACGCGTTAGATTATATGCAATAGTCCGTCGCAAGGCTAGCGCACTACCTGCAATAGCCTATTGCTCGCGTTTTACTAATTACTTACTACTAATAAATTATTATTTATTTGCATAATATTAAGCAATAAAGTAATATTACTATATATATTTATAATATTACTTATAATATTATAAAAGGAGAACTTATATAACCTAAAAGCAAATTAATTTACTATAAAAAGAAAAATATCGCCTGCGCCCCCCCTACTTCTTAATATACTTAAACCGGGCCTGCTTAGCCTCGCGGCCTAAGCGCAAATACTATTTTTATTAGCTAGTTTCTACTATATAAAGATAGATATACTTACCTTATCCTAGTACTTATCCTATAGGGGCTAATAGTTCGTTATGTATATAGCAAGGGCAATAGCTAAAGCTTTAGCTTCCTCTGGCAACTAGTATAAATATATTAGCCTTATTTAACTTTATTGCTATAGGGAGGGATATTCTTACTGCTATATACTTCGTCCCTACTTTTGCGCAGTTATAATAGGCGCGCGCGTTTATCGAAGCCTGCTCCTAGCAGGCTTTAATTAGGTCGTTAATCGTACTAAGGCGACTAACGTACGCGGTATATAGGACTAGGCGAGGATATTTGCCCTTTATAATAATACGCCGTTTAAATAGCGTATATAGCTAGCCGGATAATAATAACCCTAGGGGCGTTTATAGTCGGCAAGGGGGCTTAATATAAGCCCGCCCTAACGAGTTAGGGGGGGGGTTATTATTATTATTATCGCCCGTAAGGCCAGGGTCTTAAGTAGGAGTAAAGCCGGAGTCTAATATAACGACGATAGCGGCAATAATAATAATAATAATAGTAGTAGTAATAGCTTAGCATGTAATAAGGAAGATAATAATAGTACTAGTAACGCGGGAGAAGATAATAATAACTACGATAATAACAACTATAATAATAATAATAATAACAGTAATAGCGATAATAGTAATAATAATAATAATACTAATACTACTATAGCTGCTATTACTGCTAAGGCTACTACTGCTAATACTGCTAATACTAATACTAATACTGCTGCTGCTTCTACTAATAGTAATAATAATAGTGCTCGAGGCAACGCCTAGCAACGCGAGAATAATACTACTAGTACTACTGCAGAAGATAATAATAACCCTGTAGGGAACGCGCCGAGGCATAAAGATAATACTGCTACTAATGCAGATAATAATAATAAGGAGAAGGGAGATAAAGAGGAAGATAATAGAGAAATCCTCGGGGCAATAGAGGATAAAGAGAAAAGAAAAAAAAAGTTATAGGCAGCAGGAGAAATTTTCTTTTTAACCTATGCGTTACGTATAGGGCTTATTTATATAATTCACTCTATACGATATAACGCATAATATAATACAGGCTAATAGTTATTCCGATAGCCCGTTATACCCTGCAGAAATACCTAAGGATAGCCCGACGCAACTACCCTAGGATAACCTTAACAGGCTATAGCAGCCGCCTAGAGGTATATATAGCATTTTATATAGCAGACTATTGCCGCCGGCCAGGGAGATATATAACGGGCCGCTGTAGCCGGCCTAGGAAGTTTTTTAGCTTGTTTTTTGTACTTAAAAAAGAAAAAGTGCTAGTATAGGAATAATACGTATACGAGGGATATATACGAGGGATAAACAAGAGGAAAAAGAAGGAAAGAAAAAGACAGGGATTATATATTTATAGGGAGGGTATTTCCACCCTTCTTTATAAGATACAGACGTTATAACTAATTAAATATCTGTCTTCCACACATGTGTGCGTACCTTACTAACAATATCGTAAACAGGAAAGACTCTAAAAACAATAAGGTCTAAAAAGTAGGTAAGGGAGAATAGAATAATATAACAAAGCTTAAAAAGCATTTAATTAAAAGGTTTAAAAGGTGCAATATATCTTAAAATATTTATAAGGGTTAAAGGTTTAGCGATTTATTAAAGGCAATAAAAGGCAGAGTTTTTATTTATAGTCTTCTCTAGGACTAAAGAAGTGCAATAAACGGCTTTTAGTAATAGCTTAAAGCTAAGTCTAAGGGCGAAACTTGCTTATCTTTATATCTAAAGGTAGTAGCTAGTCCTAATATATATATCTTAAGAACTGCTTTTCTCGTTCTAGTAAAGGCTATCCTTCTATTAGCGAGATAAGCGCGCCTATTACTGCTACCTAAGAGAAGAAGCTAATAAAGACCCTTTTAATTAATTAGTTCCTAGCCCTTTTAACTTAATTAGATATAGTCGTTTGCCCCTATTTTCTCGAATATCCTTTAGCACCGCTAAACTCCTCCCTAAGCGCAAAGCCGCAAAGAAAAAAGGGGAAGCAGTAATAATAGGAATAGAAACAAAAGTCAAATAATAAGAATAAAATATAAATAAAGGCGCGCGCGGAAATAACAGCAGTGCATATAAAAGAATACAAGCAAAACCCTAAATAAAGATAAAAGCAAATAAGATATAAGGAAAACTATATTAGGAACGATTTAAGTCTCGCTTTGCTGCCCTCTTAGCTCGTAAAAGTCGTGTTCCCTAGGGCCTATAGTATGCGATTAAGTGCTTTCTAACAGCGCTATAGATTTCTGGCCAAACTTCTCGACTTATAAGCCCCGGGGGTTAGAGGCTAATAAATAAATCGGACCTTAGGCTATGCGGGATTTATCGTAATTATCGTAACTTAAGTCGAGCTAGAGCTCTGCCGGTATACGCTATAATAGCTCCCGCAATACCTAGCTTATCCCCTGCGCCCTTCTCTAATAGCTAGCAATCTTTTATCTAGATAGTATAGTTAGTATATAGCTCGATCCTATGCATAGCTTAATTAAATAGATCTAGTACGACTTCTTCTCTTCTAAGTTGCTCTACTATAGTCCCCTTAAAGTCGCTATAATCTACTAAATTTATTATAGGCGTCCGCTATAGGGCAATGGCCTTTAGCGTTACTACTAGCGTCCTGGCCTTTTTCGACGGGGTTTAGCGAGGGGTCTTAGATTATGTTAGTAAGGTACGCACACATGTGTGGAAGACAGATATTTAATTAGTTGTAACGTCTATATCTTGTAAGAAGGGTGGAAATACCCTCCCTATAAATACATAGTTCCTGTCTTTTTCTTTCCTTCTTTTTCCTTCTTATTTATCCCTCGTGTACGTGTTATTTCCCTCGTGTACGTGTTATTCCTATATTAGCACTTTTTCTTTTTAAGTGCGAAAAATAAGCTAAGAAAACATCCTAGGTCGGCTGCGGCGGCCCGTTATATATCTCCCTAGCTAGCGGCAACGGTCTGCTATATAAAATGCTATGCAAACCTCTAGGCGGCTGCTACGGCTTATTAAGGTCGTCCTAGGGTAGTTGCGTCGGGCTATTCTTAGTTATTTCTATAGGGTGCAATAGGCTATCGGA
The DNA here is from genome assembly GCA_001633055.2 of Ophiocordyceps polyrhachis-furcata BCC 54312. NCBI lineage: Eukaryota > Fungi > Ascomycota > Sordariomycetes > Hypocreales > Ophiocordycipitaceae > Ophiocordyceps > Ophiocordyceps polyrhachis-furcata. The sequence goes on from LKCN02000006.1 coordinate 2,437,625, forward strand.
ATAACTATTAGCCCGTATTATATTGCGCGTTATATCGTATAGAGTAAATTATATAAATAAGCCCTATATATAACGCATAGGTTAAAAAGAAATTTTCTCCCTCCGCCTATAACTTTCTTTTTCTTTTCTCTTTATCCTTTATCGCCCCGAGGATCTCTTTATTATCTTCCTCTTTATCTCCCTCTTCCTTATTATTATTATCTGCATTAGCAGTAGTATTATCTCTATGCCTTAGCGCGTTCCCTACGGGGCTATTACTATCTTCTTTAGCAGTACTAGCAGTATTATCCTCGCATCGCTAGGCGTTACCTCGGGCACTATTAATATTACTATTAGCAGAAGCAGCAGCAGTATTAGCATTAGTATTAGCAGTATTAGCAGTAGCAGCCTTAGTAGCAATAGCAGCTATAGTAGTATTAGTATTATTATTATTATTACTATTATTATTATTACTATTACTATTATTATTATTATAGTCGTTATCGCTATAGTTATTATTATCTTCTCCCGCGTTACTAGTATTATTATTATCTTCCTCGTTACGTGCTAACGTATTATTACTATTAGTACTATTATTATTATCGCCGCTATTATTATTATATCGGACTCTAGTTTTACGCCTACTTAAGATCCGGGCATTACGGACGAGAATAATAATAATAACCCCCCCCCCGACTCGTTAGGGCGGGCTCGTATTAAGCCCCCTCGCTAATTATAAACGCCCCTAGGGTTATTATCGTCTAGCTAGCTATATACGCCTTCTAAAAGGCGTGTTATTATTAAAAGGAAGCACCCTTAGCCGGTCCTGTATACTGCGTATATTAGTCGCCTCGGCGCGATCGATAATCTAATCTAAGCCTGCTAGGAGCAGGCTTCGATAAATACGCGCGCTTATTACGACTACGCAAAAATAGGGATAAAGTGCATAGAGGTAAGAATATTCCTCCTATTAGCAATAGAGTTAGATATAGCTAATATATTTATACTAGTTGCCGGAGGCTGCTAAAGCTGCGGCTATTGCCCTCGCTACGTACGTAACGAACTATTAGCCCCTATAGGACAAGCACTAGGATAAGGTAAGTATACCTATCTTTATATAGTAGAAACCGGCTAATAAAAATAGCATTTGCGCTTAGGCTATAAGGCTAAGCAGGCCTAGTTTAAGCATATTAAAAAATAGGGGGGGCGCGGGCAATATTTTTCTTTTTATAGTAAATTAATTTGCTTTTAGGTTATATAAGTTCTCCCTTTATAATATTATAAGTAATATTATAAATATATATAGTAATATTACTTTATTGCTTAACGTTACGCGAATAAACGATAATTTATTAGTAGTAAGTAATTAGTAATACGCGAGTAATAGGCTATTGTAAGTAGTACGCTAGCCCTGTAATAGACTATTATATATAATCTAACGCGTTTGCAACCTTAATGCGCATCTTGCTATTACGAGTTATAATACTTTATCGACTTTAATCTTATTTAGGTGCCTAGATATAAAACTATTTATCTTTACTTTTAATTTATTTATATCGATTAAATATTCGAGTACCTTATTAGGATTTATCTTAGTTATAGTATCTGCAGGATTATCCTTTTTATTAATCTATCTAATATTATTAATTTTGCGTATTTTATATAATTATCTAAGTAATATAATATTAATTATTAATCTTTTCTTTTTTATAGTCCCTAATTTAATAAGATATTTATAGAGGGATATTAAGTCCGTGCAGATAACTAAGGGCATAAGTAGAAAATAGAGTTGCTTTATAATAAGGTAGAGGGTTATAGCAATGCAGTATCTAATATTAAAGGCATAGGTTATACTATATACCTCTAATGCGAGCATACTTCTAGTTATACGTTTATATTTAATAGAGCTCTAGTAGATAATATTCCCTATAATCTCGAATATAGAATTACTTTAGGTCTTATTAGTAATGCAAATAATAAAGCTAATTTATAATAATAGGTCGTAATTATTTGCGAATAACCTATCTGCAAAGATAAAGACTTTTATAGTTATAAGATCTAAAGGTATATAGCGTAGACCTCGGTCTTTCTTCTCTATTTGCTATTTAAGATAGTAATTAAGTTTCTTATAGTCTTTCTTTTAAGGTTATTAAATCTATACTGCGACTAAAAGGTTAAAGCTGGCCTTAGGCTAGCAGATAGAAGAAATATAGGCCCCTCTAGCGCGTTATTTAAAGTAACGTTATAGCGCATTATCTGCCGTTATATTAATAAGTTTAATCTTTGCTGCCTGTCCTTTCTGCTAGAGCATAACTTAGTGCTAAAGAATAGAAATACAGTATCTATTAAATTCGGCAGTATCTCCTAACCCGACTATATTCTTAGGCTTAGACTTAAACCTAGCCTATTAGATTTATTATTCCTCCTTGTTATAGAAGATACTATTGCCTAAAACAATCGTATTATTAGTCTATAGGCTAATTATCCTAAAGGATATAGCGGAGGAATTAGTAATAAGGAGATATGCGTTATATATAGAAGTACGTATATTTAGTCGTTAGATATAGTAGTTTTAGTATATATAGAACTAGTAGACTCTAGCCTTAGCGATACCGTATAAAGGACGTATAATACGCAAAATTATATTCGGTAGGTATTAATCTTAGAGTTTAGAGGGAAGTTTAGCAAGGATAGTTCGAAAGAGGGGTATACGCGATTATAGGTACGCTTAGGTAATATTACGTATGCTAAGTATTATTAATTAGTTAAGGAGTAAAGCAGCTAAGATAAGATATAGTCTGCTGCTAACGCGTTAAATAGTTAGTAACTAGGTAAGGATAGCATTTTTCTCCTTATTGCTATAACCTGCGATAATAAGTCGTAATTTCTTATATAGGTAATCTAGTCCTCCTTTAATCTCTCTAACTATGCGGGAGCGAAATATTCGTAGGTCTTTATATTTACGTAGGTTGAATTATTCGAAGGAAAATACACCTTTGTATATTAAGTCGTTAATCTCTTATTAATCCGATATTTAGAATAGTCTTCCTAGTATAGTAATCTTTCTATTATATCGCAATAAGAGAGATAAGGCTATATTATCTATCTCTTTCTGTATTACGAACGAAGATAACTAGGATTAACTTTTTAGTATCTGAACCTCGAACCTAACGCGTTGTTATTATAAGTCTAACGCGGTCGTATTTAGTATAGGTAATATTATAGGACTATCGCAATCGGGGTGTAGGGCTAGTACAGGACTATCGCCGGCCCTAAGTAGGTCTAGTATTAGTATATAGGCATTAGTAGAAAGTAGGTCCGCGTTATTATTAACAAGTTCGTAGCGCGACTTATAATAAGGCTTAATATAAGTAAAACGGAATGTTTTAATACTAGCAGGTATATTAACTAAGATATTATAACTATTAATTAAAACGAGACGGAATAGCCCTTCCTATCTATTTTTCTCTCTCTAGATACGAATTTAAGAGTTAATTAGTAGTTTAAAAAGACAAGAAGTTATAGGTCTGTTCCTTATAGAGAGTGCTAATTAAACTTTATCTCTAGCTATATATTCGCGAAGCATTTTTATAGCAGCTTTAATAGCCTTACTACGCTAAGACGTAGTTGCTAATAGTAGAGAGTCGTGCGTAATACGTAGGTATGCACTAAAGATAAGAAGTATCGGTATAAGACTATTTAGGCTAGCTGTATTATTAACTGCTTTAACTGCTATCTAGAGAATAAATTCCTTAGCGGTATTCTTTTTAAGTAACTCGTATAGGATATTAAAAGCACGTTGCAGGGGTCCGTAATACTGCTTAACTTTCCTAATTAACTAATAGGCCTCGATAGGTACTTAGTAATAAGTAATACCTAGAAAACGAGCCTTAGAACGAAATTCTTATAAGTTAAAGTTTATACTAGCGTTATAGGTAATAATATCTAGCAGTCTAAGATAGGTATTAATCTAGCAAAGTCGCAGTGCGTCCTAAACGGATTTTATTATTATAGACGGAAGAAATCTAGCACTTTAGAACGATATTGCACTATCTATAACGTGCAGGATAGGCTTCCCGAGCAGGTATATAACGTCTACTATAACCTTAAAATTAAACTCTTTATTATCCTTAAGCTTAAATTTAAAGCGTTGCAGTGCTAGTGCGTGCATCTAGCAGTAGTAGCAGAATTTAGTAATTGCTTTAAGCTTAAAAAGAGAGGTATTATATCTAGCGCGTTAGAGCAGCCTATAAAGACGCAAGACTACTAGATGCCTAAACCTTCGATATATCTAGCGGAGTTATAGCTCTATAAGGAAGACTAACGTTTAGTAATTATTCTGCAGGAAGAACTAAGCATAGCCCTATTATCTAATAACGGGAACTTTAATCTTAGGGCTAATAAGCGTATCTATTATATTCTTTAGGTAAATACTAAGTCGATCTATATCCTGCAGCGATAAGAGGAATAGCGTGGCTATATCTAGTACGTAGAAAGTAACGGATCTAATAGGTGTTTTAAGTATCGTAGATCTAATTAACTAAAAACTATATCCCTCTCTAAAACGAATAGATTTTCGTAGGAAGTTACTATTATCTAAGGTCGTAGCAGGGAGGATCCTCTATAAGGCTCTAAACTATCCTTTGCCGGCTATAGAAAACTTTGCTGCCCCTATATTAACTAGGATCCCGTAGAAACGCAGATTGCAATATCGTTTATTAAGGGTAAATTAAGATGCATTTTTATCGACCGAGCTTAGCATATACGGGTCGTTACTAGTAAGTCGATGCATATAAGCATTATTGCAAAGGAACTGGGAAATTTCTTCCCTATTTTTAGGATCTTCCTAGTTATTTTCTAAGGATTCTTCTAAGCTATTAGAATAAAGCCCCTCGAAGTTAAGGAGAAATATTTTAAATTTAGCCTTTTTATCCCTGTTAAACTTGCGGGTACGGAGGTACGCATCTTTAGCCTTGCATTAGTCTTCTGCCGGGTATTTTATTAACTAGCAGCTAATTTTATTGCATATAAAGCACTTTTTCTTCTATTAACGCGCTAGCGTACCTTATTATTAGAAACAACCTCCTCGCTATTATTTGTTATTTCGATATCGTTAGTCTAAGTAAAAGGCATCTCTATTATCCTAATCGTTAGCTATATACTAGGAAGTCGAGCCTCTAGCGAGAAAAGTCTTAAGGAATAATTTAAGGTCGGAGAGTAAAGTTTTAACGTTGCTATCCGGTTTAAATAAAGCGTACTCGAGCTCTAGTATACCTCTGTATAAGTTAATAATCGCTATACGCAATAGAATATTACCTGCAAAATCTTTTCTAAGGGCACGTTAGTAGCAGCGTAATTTATTAAAGAGTTTCTAAAGTATTTTGTATAAAGGAAGCTTCGGATTTTCGTCTCTTATCCGATTAAACGTAATAGTAGTCTAGTCCGTATAGTAATAGGTGCGATTAACCTTAGTATTAAAGTACTATTTAAGCTTATTATATATTTAAGCGAATCGAAGGTCTTATTTTATATATTCGATAAAGTAAAACTAGGCTCTATTATTAAGGATACGCGGGAGGATTGCGTAGAAATTGCCTAGCAGTATTTTAAGTAAATAACAAATACTTATAAAAATCCTAACCTTATTATCTAAAATATCGTAAGGTTTACTAGTATAATTTTTAGTTTTATCCTATACCTTTACAAACTTCGATACTACGTCGCTCTCGATTAGTATATTAGGAAAATTATCTAGCGGGATTTTTGTGTATAACGCTATTAGTCTAATAGGTTAGTCGATATAGGGCTGGCGCAGGCCTGGCGCCGGCCCTGCGTGGGGAATCTAATAGTCTATTGCACGTAGTAGGGCGGATCCCCGTACTTCTCTAGCTACCTTACGGTTATTACGGACTATTAAGGGATTTTCTTCGATAGGAAGGCTAGGAAGGACCTTATTAGGGTATTAGAATATATAGCTTATAGGATATGCCGTAAGTTTGCCTTTATCGGATAGTTTAGGTATCTTAAAGCTATCTATAGTAAAAACTTAAACCCCCTTATCGAATTAAGCACTATCGAATTTATCTATAGGCTATAGTATAATAGAATCTAATAATTAAAGCTAGATAAATTAGGGTGCAGCTAGCCTGTTCGAATAGCTAGTCTAAACGCTACGTTGTTTAAGCATATTTCGTAGAACGCGTTTAAAGATTAGATTAGCCTAATCCTAATATTTAATTATCTATCCCGAAAATTAATCTTAAAAATTATCGAGCAGAGTTAATCCTTAATTTGCAATAGTCTATTCCGTATTAGATAGGAATTAGGCTATGCTAGCGTTAAGCACCTCTAGGTTATCGAGAGATATTAAAGGTTAATTCTATAGATCTGTTCTAGCTCTCTCCTAAAGCTGCGGAGGAAGAGATATATATAAGAGAGCAATATAGCGCGGATCGTTTTCCTTATTGCGGCCCGAAGGGATTAGATCGTAAGAAATAATATCTAGTAAGTCGATTAGTACTGGAGTTCCTAATATACTGCAGCCTATCGATACTAGAAAAATAGGCTATCGAGAAGGGAAAAATAGCCTATCGAAAACGGAAAATTAAAAGCGTAGCTAACGCCCCTCGAGAGTCCTACCTTATAGAATCCGAGAGTTAGTAAGATTTAAGCAGCCCCGACTAGGGCGGAACCCTTATCTCCTTAGCATAATTATAAGTTCCGAAGTCCTGCCTTGCAGAATCTCCCTTATCTAGATCGTCTCTTCTTAACCTAGCTGTCTATGCCTAATCTAAGGCACTAATTAGTATTAGTAAGGTACGCATATATATATAGAAGATAGATATTTAATTAGTTATAACGTCTGTGTCTTGTAAGAAGGGTGGAAATACCCTCCCTATAAATATATAGTTCCTATCTTTTTCTTTCCTTCTTTTTCCTTCTTGTTTATCCCTCGTGTACGTGTTATTTCCCTCGTGTACGTGTTATTCCTACAGATTAATTAAATGCCCTCTTTATTAGTCGTTGCTCGCGGGTCCCTCTGCGCAGAATAGAGTCGGGTTCTTAAAGGACTAGTTATAGCGGGACTAGTATATAGAATTAGGGCTATAACTAGGCCCCCGATTGTATAAGTATAGCTATAGTTACCTCTCCTGCTATTTTCTTTATAGGGGTCGCTCCTAATAGTGCTATTACTATTTTCTTCGCAATAGGCTTCTCTTTTTTAGCTATTATTTTCTTTACGGCTAGTGCAGCCTTCGCTCGCTGCACTTTAATCCAAATCGATAGTAATATAGGGAGATCCGGTAAAGCTAAACCCAAGATAGAATTATTATTGCTAGTACTAAAAGGGTTACTAGGCGTCTTAGCCCCCGGGTCGCTAAGCTTAAAAGAAGTCTGTCTAGGAGGGCTTATATAAATAGCATCTTCGTAATTAAATGCTTTGTTAAAAGCAGCCTCCTTATAATTAAACACTTCCTTATTGCAGTCGACTGTATTGCTGGCTTCCTCTTGCGGTATCGCATTTCGAGTTCGCTCTATTAGACTAGCAACCGTCCTAGTAGGAGGAAAAGGGTCCGCTAGTTTATAATTAAGAGGTTCTAGAGCTTGGATCTAATCCTCCCGTCGTAAAATTACTAAATCGTCGCCGGCTCCCTTACTATTATTAACTCGGAGCACTTTAGCCTAGCTAATATATCTAGCCTTAGGCTAATTTTTTATATATATAGTATACGTAAAATCCCCTCTTATTAGGCTCTATCCCCTTAGCCGGATCTCGTGGACTCCTCTATTTAGCAGTTGCTATAGGGACGTTACTTATACCCTCTTATAAGTTCGGCGCTTCGCTTCTAAGGCAGCTTCTTATTCGTCTATCTTAGCCTCCTATTTCTCTAGAGCGTTCGTAGCCTTAGTGTATTCCTCTAGCGGCTCCTCTTCTGCCGCTAAGGCCGTATCCGCAAGGGCTTAAAGTTCCTAGATTCGGTTAGTTAAATCCTAGTAGATCTTATCGTTCTTATTTACGCTAAAAAAACTGCTCTTATCCTCGGACTCTTTATTATTTATATCCGCAGTAGCGAAAAAATCCTTAGCAGGGAGGGTAATACTAGTAATATATCTATATATAAAGCTTTCGTCTATAATAATACGATAGTAACGAGCAGTATAATAGTTCTAAGTAAATCTCGCCGGGCTTAGTCCCCCTAGTATTATTAGCGTTAGTTATAGCTCGACCTCTATGCTCTTTATCTATTTCTACTATCGGAAGGGGAATCGAATTAGCAACCCCTTAATTAAATAGTCCCCCTCTATTCCTAACTTATTAGCCGCTATCTTATACAGGCTGGCAATAGCCGTCTATAAGTATATATTATAATCGATCGTATCGTTATCTAGCCGTCGAATAGGCTAATCCCAGAGAAGGAGTTCCCCTTCTAGGGGAGCTGTTATTTATTAACTAAACTATTTAGCTGCTACCTTTAGCACCTTCGCTAGTCGAACTATCTAACTCGGTCTAAGCCCTACGTATCTACGTACCTAGTATTAGAGAGCGATTAGAGCTAAGTAACTATACTCCTAACTGTATTCTTATTCTAAGGATCCGAGAAGGATAAAATCTATTTAATTAATCTCCTAGTATTTAGATAATAATAAGAACTATAATTTAGCCGTCCTTTTTGCGCGCTAGATTTAGCCGTTCCGTCTAGAGTCGAATATATATAAAAGTCTTATCTTCTAATCCTAAAGGTATGCTCCCTAGTAGTACCCGCCTAGTGCGCTGCCAGATATAAAATTAATAAGTCCTCTAGCGAACCTTAAACTACCCGTATCTATTTTAAAGTCGAAAAAGGGTTTTTTAAACCTTATGCTTTTACGGAATAGTGCATTTATAGAGTCCTTATAGTCGTCCTTAATATAGATCGTTAGGGGCTATTCGTAGATATAGAACAAGGGCGCTATCCCCCTCGCAATAAGCTTTAAGATTGCTAGAGCCTTAAAGCTAGATAACTATTGCAGCCTATTAGCTTTAATAATAAACTTTGCTAGATTCGTGCAATAATAGTCCTAGTCTTGGATATCTTTAAACCGGCTAATACCGACTATTTCTTAGTCTATACTAAACCTCTAGAAGTTAATTAGGTAGTCGGCTTTAATCTATATATCCTCCGTCGGCTAGTTAGTTCTAGCAATATACTACGCGGGTTAACGGAACCCTAGGCCTTCCTCTAATATTTCCTTAAATATTAGTCTAGTGCTATTACTACCGCTGCTAGTATATTAGCCGTATACTATTAGGAGTGTTTTCTAGCTAAAGCTTCGATCTAGAAATAGTATTATCTAGTTAGCTTAAACTCTATTATCGATATACTTACTCGTTATCTTCTCTATTCTATTGCGTAAGGGTGCTATCGTAGCTATAAGACTTGCTACTTATAACAATTAAGAGGTATTAATAAGGGAAAGTAAGGGATTCTTCTTTAGGCGCAATAAGTAGGTAGTTTATTAGGTAGGCGTATGCGTTGCTATAGTTATACCTAGGTGTATTTAGTCGGCCTTAGGCATTATAAGGCATTACGCTCTTACCGAGGAAAAGTAGGTCCTCGAGTTCGCTATATTAGCGCCCGCTCGTCCCTCCCCTCCTTCTAAATAATTATAAAGATAAATAATAGCCTAGTTATAGAGACCCCGAGATTAGAGGAATAAATAATAGCTCCTAAGCGAGGAAAGAAGCGTTATTAAAAGAATTAGGAGATAGATAGATCCGATAACAATAGTCCTAAGGGGCCTGGTTTGCCGAACGTTATATTACTCGTTAGTTAGCTAGTAGGGACGGAGGAAATAATAGTGCTATCGACTCTAGCATAGTCTAGTCGCACTAAAGTAAAAATACGCCTAATAATAGAGTATTTTAGAGTAAGGAACTATTTAATTAGAGCTATTAGGTGCGTGCTAATAGAACTATTCGCAGATATATTTAATATTTAAGCTATAGCATAAAGGCGGAAAGAACTTAGGCTATCTTAGGGTGCTAGTATATATAGAGCTCGCCTTTTGTTAAGAGGTCCTAGACTAAGCCCCGTCCTTAGTAAAGGAAGAGATATTAGATATAACCCCTTTAGAGTACTTTATTAGCCGGTTCCTAGGTCCTTAGGAGCGAAGCACTATTATAATAAAGTTAAAAGTGCCTTAGGTTACTTATATCCTAGCTAAGCTCGCCTACCCGCAAGGGTACTTTTTTAAGCAATTAATCGAAGTCTATCGCTTTAAATACTATCGAGCTATTATCGTAGCAGTATTTAGCTAAAGGAACCCTCGAATATATAAATATTATATCCAGTCTTAGTTAACTACGATAACGTACTATAGGGAGCACGTTTTATCTCCCTTCTATAAGTGCGTTTCTATGCCTAGTATAGCAAACTTTACTTATGCTAACTGCATATAGAATAGAACTCGAGCCGCTACTTATAACTAGCGAGAGGTCCCTAGTTATACGAATAGCAAGGAAGACGGGGAGGCGTTATAGATAAGAGGTTGCTTTGCAGGTAGCAAGGGTGTTGCCGACTTATTAGTAGCGTATAAGGATTATATAAACCCTCGCGTATCTCCTCGGTTAGTAAAGGATATGCCGAACCCGTTTATAGACAACGGTCTATAACCTAGCGAAAACAATAATTAGGTTGCTATCGAGGAAAGGGCCTAAGCAGCTAGAAAATAGTAGAGGTATTTAATTAGAAGTAGGGACTTATAATAAAAAGAAAGATAAAAGAGAGGAGTTAGCAATACAGCTAAGTAAGGTAAATAAAATATAAGAAAAAAAAGGAAAATAATAGAAAACTAAACTCCTCCCCTAACTCCTATTTAAATAAAAAGAAGAGAAAAATTAGTCCTAAAATAGTAGCCGTAAGATAGCACTAATATACAGGGACTTCTGCGTATCTAATATTTAAGGGAGTCGGACCTTAATTATTAATTGTAGTTTTGCAGATATCGGCCTAAGACCGTCCGCAATAACAGATTCGTCGGTTAGCACTTTATATAGGATATTATAACTCCTTAAAACTATTTAATTAAGCTTATTATTATATTAGGAAGAAGCAAGAAGACTATTAGTACTATTATAGTTATTCTTATTAGGAAGTAGTAGGCTTTATAATAAGCGATTCTAGAGCAACTAGTCGTCTAAAGAAGATTCCTACTAGCTATCTGCATCTTATCTAAATGCCTTAAGGTAGTCTCCTAAAATAGTTCGTTCTAAAGGAATCCTATCTAAGGTCTTAATCTAGTAGCTTCTAATTACTTTAGCCCGGGATATAATACGAAACAGCCTATCCTAGCGCATTTTTAATTTCGAGATCCTCCTATAATTAGTAGCTCGCTAAATATTATAAGATAGGACTAGATCCCTAGGTTAGATAGGTTAGTCCCTAATTGTATATCGATTATTATTATTAGTACGCTTAGCGAGTCTAACCCTATATGCCGTAACCTTTAGACGCGCCTTATTAACATCCTCCTTCTTCCTCCCTAAAACTCTTATTCTAGCAGTAAGTAGATTAAGTAGTTCCTTAACTTTGTTCTACTAGATTAGCCGCTATATAGGGAATTCGACTTCTAAAGGCAAAACAGGGTCCTACCTAAAAAGCAAGTAAAAAGCAGATCGTCTATATAAGTTTTTAATAGCAGTGCGGTTAGCCAGGATAGCCTAGGGAAGGAACTTGACCTATTTCCTAGTTTTTTTAGCGAACTTTGCAAGGGCTCCTGTAATAGATTAATAGCCGACTTCTATAATAGTATTCGCTTTTAGGTTATAGCGAGATATTAAGATAATATAAACCCTAAAGTCTTTAAGGATAGTTCGGAAGGATAATTTAACTTCGGGTCTACTATTAATTACGGCTTAGATCGGAATACTAAAACGATAGATAATAAATAGTACAAATTTCGTTATAGCTACTATTATAAGTTCTTTAGCAGGCGCTACCTTAAGCCACTTAGTAAGGTTATTTCTAGCTTCTAATAAGTACTTGTACCTATAATTAGATAGTAGGTACTAAGCATTAAGGTGTATCTTTGCAAAAGGCTGCCTTGGAGTTATAGGGACTAACAATTCTCGAGGCTTCTAAGGATCGTATAATTAGCATATTAGGCAGACGGAAATAGTAGCGCTAACGTAGTTCTAAAGCCCCGGCCACTAGTACTGTTCCTTAATATATATATAGGTAACTTAACGACCTTTATATCCTATCTGCTCGTAGAATTTAGTAATAATAGCTCGATAATAGTCCTTATTATCTATAACTAGACGTAGGAATCTTTCTTTATATATAGGTCGTTTCTATAACTAATTATTAGCAATTATAAATATTATCGCTTAGTTTTTAAAGCGTCGAAAGACCTAGGGCTTTATTAGTTAGGGTCGCTTTATTTCCCTTAGGAAGTCTGCGATTTAACGATAGGTATCCGAAAGCATTTAATTAGGCAAGGAACTCTAGATAGAATTCAGGTATAGGTCGATAAAGTCCTCGGAGTCGCTATCCTTTTCTCGTTTAATCCGGTCGATTTCTATAGTCGGTTTGCAGGATAAAGCGTTAGCAATAAGGTTTTTCTTACCCGAGATATACTAGACCGTAAAATCGAAAAGGAAAATATAGCTAACCTATTGGGTAACTATTGCTCCCGGAATATCCTTTAAAGAACCTTTTAACTAGTTAATAAGGACTCGTGCATCTATTTCTAAAATAAAATAAACCCTATAAAGATAAAGGCGGAGTCGACGCATAGTATATAAGACGGCTTTGCATTCCCTTTTTATAGTATTATAGTTAGCCTCCGCAGGGTTCTAAATGCCGCTTTTAAATCGTATAGTCCGTTAGACGTTATCTATTTCTTAGAATAGGACCGCCCCCTATCTAGTAGCGCTAGCATCGCATATAAGGATAATTTCCCTATAGTTTAGTCCTAGATTAAGTAGTACTAGGAACTAAGGGTCTAAAAAAGGCGCTTTTAAGTCTGCTATTGCCTAAGAGTATTTATTAGTCTATTCGAAAGCCGCGTCCTTTTTAAGTAAGGAGGTTAATAGCTTTGCGATCTAAGCGAATTTAGGGATCTAGATTTAGTAGAACCTAATAAGACTAAGGAAATAACGAACTTAGCGGATAGAATTATACTTAACCTAGGACTTTAGTTTCTCGACCTTATAGTCTACTAGCTTCCTGCTATATATGCTAACTATATACCCGACTAGTTCTATCGATATTTAACACTATTAGGACTTCTTCCTAGCAATAGTACAGCTAGCAAGCTTAATATTAACGAGTACCTTATTAAGGGAGATAAAGTGTTTAAGGATATAATATTAGATCCTAGGTAGGGCCTCCTCGTTATCGTATATTATTTCCGGGCCGCGGATAGGGATATTATCGACGAATATATTATATACCTTAGGGATAAGATTAAATAGGATCTATTACATAACCCTTATAAATTAACTAACTAAATTTATTACTCTTATAGGTATAGTATATTAATAAAAGAGGCTAATTAGTATAGCAAAAGTAGTATAATCTCGGCTCTACGGGTCTAAAGGCATTTAATTATAGCCCGAAAAAAGGTCTAGAAGCGTAAGGATCTTGCAGGTAGCAAATTATTCGCTAAATTCGTCTGCATAAGGAGGTAGGTTAGCATCCTAAATCGTATAACTATTAAGCATTATAACCGAGTTAATAAGTTATACCCCTCTATCCTTCTTAGCAATAACTATATAGTAGTTCTAGTATAACGCATAGCTAGGTTCTAATACCCTATATTAAACTCTATTCTTAAGTAATTTAACTACTTGCAGCAATATTGCTTTAGGGATATTAATAGGCTTAGCCTGCTATGCCTTATGCTTAATAACTTTAAATACTACTAGCAGGGCAACTAATAGGTCGACTTAGCCTCGTTTACTATAGTCCTAGGAAAGTACAGCTTCCCGGTTAAAGAGGATTGCTCTAAGCAGGCCCTATTCCGCGTTAGATAGGGTCTCTATTATTCTTAGTCGAATTTCCTCTAAGCGATTAAAAGTAAGTCGTTTGCCCTTTAGTATAGCCGAGAACTTGCTAGTAATATATTAATTAAATAGTCTATTAGTACGGACTCGGTCTTTAACTAGGTCCTACTTCTATATTTTCTAGGAGAAGTTTCTAATAGGGATAGATCCGTCTAGTTAGACGTCGTCGATAGGGCGCTTTTTATCCGCTTTCCGTTTATATATAGTGCTAATAATCGGGATAGCCTGCTATTAGGCTAGGTTATCCTAACGTTTAATATCCTAGGCAACCTTTAGTATTGCTATAGCTTTAGAGCTCGTAGTTAGGTCGCTATTATTAACTAGCATATTTAAGATATCTAATAATATCTCGTAGCTAATTCTAAAGGCCGCAACTTTATCCTCGGGGTCTAGGGATATTTAATTAGATCCTTTCTAGGCAATAACTATCTCCCCTCTACCCTTCTTTAGAATAATCGGTACAGTATTAGAAAGTATAATAATAGAAGTTAATAGAAGCAAAATAGGATATTTATTATCCTACTGCGGAGGTCTAGCGACTAGGGTAATAACGCGAGTAGAGCTAAAGAGGCAGCAAGCATAGAGGTTGCTAGTTATAGTCCGATAATTAAAAGAAAGTTTAGTAAAACGTATAAAAGGCATACTAAGGATAAAAGGGACAAGAACGTTATTATTATAAATAAAAATCCGAATCGGAATATAAACAGGACTAATAAAAATAACTATATCCGTAATCGCTATAAGCTTAGTCTATTTTTTATTAAAGGATATAGTATTAACCTAGATAGGGCGGTATTCTAGGTTAAGGTCGCGGGCTATATTAGCAGTAAGGATATTCGTCTCGGTACTAGTATCTAGAAGGGCTAGTATAATAGGAGATTTAAGGCTGCTAACGCGGACTTGCATCCGGGGAAGGTCTTGTATTATCTTTAGAGTATCGAATAGGGAAATAGCAGCGGGCATAACCTAAGGGGAATTAGGAACCCGAGAGGGCTAACCTATAACTAAAGCGTTAGGGATTTAATCGATAAAAATTTCTCGGGAAATATAATCTATAGCACTGCAAATTCGTTCGTCCTGCACTATTAGGTATTAATTAAGAGGTTGCAGTAGGATAGTATCTAGTTAGAGCATATTAATATAGAGGCTATAACGAATTTCCTAGATAAAGTCTAGGGGGTTACTATTAACTAAGACCTTAGGCTTAGGTTCGATTTAAAGGCAATAGGTGCTAGTAGATATAGGTCGTTTTTCGATTATTACTACCTTATCCGTAAAAGCTTTATAGTTAACCCTATCCGCTTTATTTATAAATTATTAAGCTGCAAGATATTTAAATTTAGGGATAAGGTAAATAAGATTAGCGATAGAGATTAGGATCTTCTTCGAAACTATTTTATTAGCGAGTATATTAGTTACCTTATCCTTCCGAAATTCAGGGTTAAGACGACAACGAAGGTTAGTTGCCGCGAGGAGAGCGTCTTTCTAGGCGCCTTTCTGTTAATCGATATCAGTATTCCGTTATACAGCTTCCTTAGCCTAGGCTAGCAGCAATCCGTTAGAAGGTCGTATAGTGGAAGATTGTATCTATAATAGACTATTAGTAGGCGTTTGCGGAATAATTTTATTATCTAGTACTTCCTTAACCCTAGGCCTCTTTAATTCGTAAGCATTAACTGCAATTTAGGTACTATTAATATAGACTATTTAATTAACTCGCGGCTTATTACGTTAAATTATAATAACCGAAGTTATAGGGCTAGACGCATCTATTGCTAGGGGAAGGGTCTAACGGGTTATCTTATTGCAGTTAGTAAAGCTCTATATAATCTTTTATTCCTTTTTAGTAGCCGCCTAGTTATACGCAAGCACTGCTATAGCTTTTACTTTAGCTAGCAAATAGGAAATAAAAGATAGAGGATAGGCATTAACCTAATAAACTAGAAGCTAACGGATATAACTTCCGGCGCTAATAAACTTATTTCCTAAACTCGGTAGCACTTAGCTAAAGAGTGCAGTAGAACTAAGGAAGATTTTGCTAGTACTTAGGTCGTATCGCCCGAACCTAAGTTCCTTATTATAGGTGCCTAAGGGGCAATTATTAGCATAATGTGTAGGCTTATTGCAGTAGTAATATCTATAATTCCGTTAACCGGAGATTATATTAATAGCGATATCTCGATCCTCTATATCCGAGGCAGCTTTTACGTCCTGCCCCTGGACCCCGGCCGTAACAATTAGCCGACTATAAAAACCTAAGGCGTATCGATTCCTTTCTCGGTTTATTAGACTATAAAGCTTATCCTAAATATTAGCTATATTAATCGATAGGGAACTTAGCTGTTTTATAAGGTCGTCGACCTTAGTAAGCACCAGGTTAGGGGCTGTCGTTTTCTTATTAGCCTTATAGAAAGACTTCTTATAGATCCTCTCGGGAGACGTAGGTCGTTTTTCTTCGGGAAAGAACTTTATAGCTTCCTTATAACCCTGCCGAAGCTTTTAATTATAAGCTTTAGCGGCGATTTAACGACGAGAATCCTCGAGGTACGGCTCTAGAAAGGTTAAAACTTTTTCCGTAAAAGTACTATATTTAAGAGCCGTTAATTTTCTAATATTAAGACCGCTCTTAGCTAGAACTCTAACTCGTATCTAACGTAGCAACGCGTTATAGATATTTCCGGATTCCGTAGTAGTATCCTAATATTTATTGCTATATTTCTTGCGGCAGAGATAATTATAAGTTTTAATCTAGTTAGAAACCTATTCGTACGTTTCTAGGCGTTTAGTATTATAATTGCGAAGCCTTTTATCTAACGTGTCCTTCTAAGCTAAGTCCAGAGCGCTATAGTATTTAACTAAGGCCTCCTTAGCTATTTTCTATAGTCGATCTTCCGTTAAGATTTTTATATTCGTAGCCTCTTTCTTAACTATATACTCTTTAAGCTAATCTACTTTCGAATTATCGCTAATACCTATAGTAGCTATTTCCTTCTTAAAACAGTTAAGAAACTTAGTTATATTATTGCCTATAAACTTAGTAATTAGCGGGAAGGCAGGCTAGACACTAATAACCTAAGTTTTAGCTATAGTCTTACTAACTATAGCTGCAATGCGTTAAATGTCTTCCTCGTTGCTAGCCGTCCTGGCATAATTAACTAGTTTAGCAGATATTTTAGAAGTAGGAGTTTAAATTCCGGATAAAAACAGTAAAGTTTATTTAGAAAGATTAACAGATTTTTTTAGCATAACTTATATAATAAATATTAGGATAGAAAGAAAGCTAGAAGGATAAATTCTAAGTAGATATATCCAGGTAATAATAAGAAAGCTCGTAGTAATTAAACTAAATTAAAGGATATATCCGAGTACGAGAAAAAGCGTTATTAGAAGATAGAGTATTAAATAATTAGTAAATACAGTCTAGGATTCGGCGACTTAAGTCGATATTAGTTAATAAATTAGTTCTAATATCTATTAATTAATTAGTTCTTATATTGCTTCTATCGATAAGAGCGCTTAGGTTGCTTGTAATAGGATTATTAGTAAACTAGGGTCTATAATATTAGGAGTACTGCAATATAGCCTCGACTAACGTCGATTAATTAAGTTAAATATTAGTTTCTTCTTTCCGATATATTATTAGTTATCGTTCTTTAGTTTAGCACTAATTAGTTTAGAAGGTCTAGTCTTTTAGCAGGTAGTTATCGTTATTAAAATAGAGTTCCCTCGTCCCCTCTAGTTAAGTCGTTATAATCCCTAGTAGGTAGTTATAATAACCTTTTTATCGAGACTAAGGGAATTACGCCCTAGAGACTAGTTTTAGCGAGGGGAGGAAGGCACCTATAGCACGCGCAGCCGACTTAGAGGGGCGTAACTCCCTTAGTAATACTTATATTAGCGGTTAGAACACGTAGGGGATCTCTATACACTAGTATGCATAGATATCGTAAACAGGAAAGACTCTAAAAACAATAAGGTCTAAAAAGTAGGTAAGGGAGAATAGAATAATATAACAAAGCTTAAAAAGCATTTAATTAAAAGGTTTAAAAGGTGCAATATATCTTAAAATATTTATAAGGGTTAAAGGTTTAGCGATTTATTAAAGGCAATAAAAGGCAGAGTTTTTGTTTATAGTCTTCTCTAGGACTAAAGAAGTGCGATAAACGGCTTTTAGTAATAGCTTAAAGCTAAGTCTAAGGGCGAAACTTGCTTGTTTTTATATCTAAAGGTAGTAGCTAGTCCTAATATATATATCTTAAGAACTGCTTTTTTCTTGTTCTAGCAAAGGCTATCCTTTTATTAGCGAGATAAGCGCGCCTATTACTGCTACCCAAGAGAAGAAGCTAATAAAGACCCTTTTAATTAATTAGTTCCTAGCCCTTTTAACTTAATTAGATATAGTCGTTCGCCCCTATTTTCTCGAATGTCCTTTAGCACCGCTAAAACGCGTACAGGCCGCGCGCATATAGCCCTACCCCCCTACTATATATTATATCCTTTTTTTCTTTTTTCTTTATCTTTATTATTACTATTTAGGTCGCTATTCTGCAGCAGCACTAAGCCAGACCCTTACAGCTATAAGATAAAAAAAACGCCTAATATAGTAAGGAATGCTAAAGGATTTAACTTCCGGTTTAATAAGGGTTTAATTTTATATAAAACTAATAACTTCGAATTTAAAATAGGACTTTATACCTTAACTAATACTTTCGATATCTTTAAAATAACAGACTATAATATAATTTTAGGTTACCCTTTTCTTTATAAATATAATCTGCAAATTAACTAGAAAACAGGCTAAGTTAGGTTTATAGATAATTACTTAATATCTAGTGCTTTTAGTAGTTCTACTAGCAGTAATAATCGAACGGGGTTTAGAAGGAATAATAAGAAACCTAGACGGTATAATTATAGGAACAGTAAGAAGCTTACTTATAAGATTTCTAAATATACTAATAGAAGCGAGTCGAGTGTAAAAACCAAGCAATCTAGATTTGCAAATAACGATTACTATAGAAATAGACGATTAAATAATAGTAATTATAATAATAGGAAATAACCTAATTATAATTATAGAGGAAGATATAAAAATAAAGTTAATCCTAGATTTAATAACGCACTAGGAACGCTTTATAAAGGATTTAACTCGAGAAATTTTAAAAAGGCTAGACGCCCTAATAATTTACAAGGTTCGATATAGAGTTCTAAAAAAGAAAAGAAAAATAAAGAGAATAAGTTCTTTAGACGTAATAGTAACTAGAAGTTTGCTACTAGAGATAGGTATAATTATTATAAGCAAGAACCTTATAATAAAACTAGAACAATAAGTAATATACCTAATAATATTCCTTATACTACTTTAGCTGCTATTTCTAAAGTAAGTTATAAAGAAGAACTAGCATCTTATATAGAAGAATATCTAGAACGCTATAAATTAATACTAAAGGAAATTCTAGAAAGATATTTAGATATATTTAAGGAACTACTGGATAATACTTTACTAAAAAGAAGTATTTAGGATTACGAGATTAAATTACGACCTGATTTAGAACCTAGATTTAGACGAATTTATAATAGTAATAAAAAACAACTAAAAGTACTAAAAGAATATCTAGACGAACAATTAAGGAAAGGCTATATACGACCTTCTAAAAGCCCTTATAGAGCACTTGTTACTTTTGCTAGAAAATCGGGAGACAAAAAAGATAAAAAAAGACTAGTTATAGACTATTAAAAGTTAAATAACAATACTATTAAAGATAGAATACCTATACCGCTAATTATTAAGCTAAAAGATAGACTAAGTTAAAAACAGTATTTTATAAAATTAGATCTAAAATTAGCTTATTACTAGATCCGGATAGCAGAAGGAGACGAATTTAAAACAGCTTTTAGAACTAGATACGGAAGTTACGAATACTTAGTATTACCCTTAGGACTTTATAATAGCCCTGCAACTTTCTAGAAACGTATAAATTATATCTTAAAAGATTACTTAGATATATTTATAACAGCCTATTTAGACGATATAATTATATTCTCGGATACCCTAGAGGAATATAAAAAACACATATAACAAGTATTAGAAGCGTTACGGGAAGCCGAATTATATATAAATCCTAAAAAGTGCGAATTCTATTCGAAAGAAGTAAAATTTCTAGGTACTATAATAACTCCCTATAATATTAAAATAGACCCTATAAAATTAGAACCTCTTAAAGACTAGCCTATACCGAAATTAATAAAAAATATATAGCAGTTTATAGGATATTATAATTATTATAGGAGATTTATAAATAATTTCTCTAGTATAATAATTCCTATTTTAATAGTTATAAAATTAGCTAAGAAGGAACCTTTTAAATAGACTAAAGAAGCTAATAGCTTTTAATTCCCTTAAAGAAAAGCTACTTTCTGCACCTATTCTATTAGCCTATAATTCAAAACAGCCTTTAATTCTAAAAACAGATGCATCTAATTACGCAATAGGAGCCTAATTAAGTTAAGAAGATAACAATAAAATACTCCACCCTATAGCATTTTATTCGAAAAAGCTAGTAGATTTGGAGATAAATTATCTTATCTATAATAAAGAATTCCTAGCTATAATTAAAGCTATAAAAGAATTTAAACATTATATACTAGGAAACGATTTTAAGTTAAAGAGTTATACCGACTATAAAAATATAAGCTATTTTAGCACTAGTTAAACGCTAAATAGTAGACAAATTAAGTAGGCTAAATTCCTTACCGACTATAATTACGAAATAATATATAAGAAAGGTAGCGAGAATAAAAAAGCTAATATTATAAGTAGACGACCTGATTTAGATACTAGTATAATACCTATAACGACTAATTTCCTTAAGATAAATTAATACGGAAATTTAGAATAGAATACTTTAAATACGATATTTAAAGTAGAAGCCGATAATTCTATATTAGAATTAATTAAACAAGCTTATAAAAATACTAATTTTAAAGCTTATAAAGATATTAAATAGATAGATAACTTAACTTATTTTAAAGAAAAGCTATTTATTCTACTGTCTATAGTAGAAACTATAGTTAAGGATTTTTACGAATTACTTATTTATAGCTACTAAGGAGTATAAAAGACTTATAATAGGATAAAAGCCTATTATAATATAAAAAACCTTAAAAAGACAGTAATTAACGTTATTAAAAACTGTAATATTTGTAATAAATCTAAAGCATCTAGATATACACCTTACGGATTACTATAACCTATAACAGTTACTAATATCCTATAGGAAAATATAGCTATAGATTTTATAGTTAATTTACCTAGATCGATAGACCCTATAATAAATACTAAATATAACTCTATTTTAGTTATAACTAATAGATTAACTAAATACGGCTATTTTATACCTACTAAAAAGGCTTTATCTGCTAAGAATTTAAGCTATTTATTCCTAAGAAAAATAGTAGCAGATAGAGGACTACCTAAAGTTATTATAAGTAATAGAGATC
This sequence comes from Ophiocordyceps polyrhachis-furcata BCC 54312, assembly GCA_001633055.2. Taxonomy (NCBI): domain Eukaryota; kingdom Fungi; phylum Ascomycota; class Sordariomycetes; order Hypocreales; family Ophiocordycipitaceae; genus Ophiocordyceps; species Ophiocordyceps polyrhachis-furcata. The sequence goes on from LKCN02000006.1 coordinate 2,459,151, forward strand.
CTAAATTTACTTCTAAATTTTAGACTAGTCTTATAGCTAGATTAGGAACTAAGCATAAATTAAGCACTGCTTTCTACCTAGAAACAGACAGAGCTACGGAAAGGCTTAATTAGACTTTAAAACAATATCTTAGAGCCTATATTAATTACGAACAACATAATTAGGTAATTAACCTACTTATAGCCTAATTAGCTTATAATACTTTAGAATCGGAATCTATAAAAATAATACCTGCTATAGCGAATTATAGATTTAACCCTAAAGCCTATAGATTAGGTCTATTAGATAAATCTAATAACGAAAAAGCTATTCTAAATACAGAACAGCTATAATCTTTACAATCTTTTATAAAATCGGAATTAGATTTTATATCGGATTAGATGTGTTTTTATTATAATAAAAATCGATAAAAGGAACCTATATTTAATAAAAACAACAAAGTTTACTTATTAAGGAAAAATATCGAAACAAAACAGCTAAATTAATCCTTAGAATTTAAGAAATTAGGACTTTTCCTAATAGAAGAAAAGCTTAGCTATTAAAATTATAAGCTTAAATTACCTAAAGGAATGTATATATATCCTGTATTCTATATATTACTTTTAGAAAAGGCACTAAAAAACGCTAAATTAGAAGAAAATATTAAAACTATAGTCTTAGAAGAAGAATACGAACCTAAAGCTATACTTAATAAAAAGATAGAAGAAGGCGTAGCCTATTATCTTATAAAATAGAAGGGATATTCCTCTAAAGAAAACACCTGGGAGCCTGCTAAATACCTAACTAAAGCTCCTAAACTTATTAAAAAATACAATAAAGAACACCGCTTTTAATAAGATATTTTTACAATTAAAAACCTTAGAAAGGGGAACGTATAAATAATATAATCCTTTAGAGGCCCTATTAATTTTTTTACTTATAAGTTTTTTTAAAATACTTTTTCTTTTCTTATAAGATTAAGAAGTTAATAAGGTATTAAAAACAAAAACAACCTAACTATTATTTATACCCTATATTATTCTTTTTATAGTTAAGTTTATAAGGTTATAAACTATAGAAAGGGGAACGTGTAATAACCTAGGATATAAATACTAGTTAAAAGTACTATCTTATTAGATAAGCTGCTTACTAAACCGCTTAGTAAGATATCTTATATAATACTATTAAGTAATAGGATATCTATACTTAAGTCCTAGTTAAACTTTAAATACTAAGATAAGGAATAATAAATAAGATTTTTAGGATAAGAATAATAAATAAGAGTCTTAGGATAAGAATAATAAATAGGAATCTTAGGATAAAAAGACGGCTAGAGAAGGCTAGCAACGGATAATGCATTATAAGTTACACAGTAAATCATACAGTGCAGTACTGTGTGAGTTATAGCGTGGAATGTAATAGAAGACAATAAAATAAAATAAAGCTATTCTATTTACTAGAACTTAGTATAGATTTAAAATTAGAATATAACGGAATATAATAGAATATAACAAAGCTATTCTATTTGCTAGTAGATTTAAAATTAAAGGTTTTATAGGATTCTATAGGTTTCTACGTAGCTTATATAAGTAGATAGTTTTCTTAGGGAAGAAAAAGTATATAAGGAAGTCTTCCTTCCCTTAAAGGACCTTCCCTCTTCTTCTTTCTTCTCTAAGCTTTTAATCTAAACACACTTATACCTAAAAGCCTACTCTCTCTATACCTACCTCTGCCTTATAGGATATTCCTAATTAGGAAGTCTACCTATAACGTGCTTTATAACTTTCCTCTCTTATTTACTTATTAGCCTAGCAAAGAAAGTAAGTAAACCCTTTATCCTTTTACTACCCCCTTCCTCTTATCTTTAAAAGCTTAGATTAAGGGCTATTAGGTAATAATTAGATAATTACGATTACTGTATTCTATAAGGGTACAGTTTATAACATATAGTTAATCTCGGATTATAGTTTAAATTAGACTAGAAGTTTCTAGTTTAAACTCTGCTATCTTATTAGGGTCTAGCAGCTCCTATTTATATTCTATTATATATAGATAGATAGCAGTATAGAGTATGCTAACTAAAAAGTATAAGCTATCCTCTGCTATATAGTAGCCTTTTTTTAGTTAGATTAGCTAGATTACCTCCTTACTTACTAGCTTATATTAAATAACTACGAGTTATTAGTTACTAGGCTTAGCCCGAATCGCCTCTTATATAGGTTCGATATTCCCTTAATTAAAATCGAGCAGTCCTTATTAGCTTCCTCTACCTTGCTTAAAGGGCGTGCTATTACCTTTCTCTAGTACTTTAAGGAGGGGATAGACCTAGTATAGGCTAGTATTATATAGGCGTAGTAGTAGTAGCAGGACTCTTTTAATACTTCGCGTTATCTAGCTAAAAGGTTCTAGGTTAGTAATTTTATTTAGCTAGATATATACTATATTTGCTCTAACTATCCCTCTAGGAAGCTTAACTATCCCTAGGCTAAATACTATATTATTACTATCCTATCCCCTTTAATTATTATGCTTAATATACTATAAGGTATTTACCCTACTTTTTATATTAACTTGCTTAAACGCGCTATATTAGACCTATTGCCTTCCTAGTTATATACTAACTCCTAGCTAGACCCTACTTTTTATTTATCTAATAATAACCTATCCCTTAATAAGTAGGAGGTTAAGGAAGTACTTACTACTAAAAATACTTAGGGTTAGTAATTAGCAAACTTACTTTTATGCTATTTTATTCTTATTAAGTAGTATAGCTATGTAATACCTACCTAGGAGCCTCTAGAGAGTATATAGGATTATAAAGCATTATTATAATTTAAGGCTAAGTTTAGCAATACGTATACGTATAATAGACCCTAGTATATTTAGCTATATACTCTTATATTATTGCCTCTCCCCTTCCTACTATTTACTGCTTTTATTATATTCCCTTTTCCCCCCTTTCCCCTTTTTACGCCTCCTTTACCTTATCCTCCTCTAGCTATACTAGCTAACCCCGCGGGTTTAGGTTACTTATCTAATAGGCGCGGGTTAGTATATTAAGCAAGCTATAGCTTAGGGGGCAGGGGATAGCTATATTAGGGAATTAGCTAAAAAGGATAGCGTAAAGCTAGAACTAGCTAATACTAGTAGAGATAATACGGCTATAAGCCCCTATAGGGCGGCGAGTATTATAGCGTTAGCTTAGCGTATATTAGCCTACTACTACTCCTAGTTTTCTAGGATTGCCTATTAAATATCCGCCTAGTAGTAGAAAGCCTCCTCTTACTAAGTAGCAAAGCTATTTAGCCTATAGGCGATTAAACCCTACTATTACTACTATTATTAGTATATTGCTACTATAGCTAGGTTTATTTTATGCTAGGGGGTAATAGGGTAGGCAGGTATTATAATAGCGGCAAAGGCTAGGACTAGTATAATACTATTATTATTATTATTATTACTAGGCAAGGCTAGGGGGGCAAACGCGTTTTAAGTTAGCTAAGGTATAAGGCGGGCTATAGCAAGTATATTTTGCAGCCTCTCTATGCAGGCCTAATATACTAGAGTTAAAATAGCGCGTTAACTAGGGGTATCCCTGCTATAAGCTCGAGCTAGAACTAAAATAGCTTAGCCTGCCTGTAATATCTTTTATAAGTTACGAACTAGCTGCTATAAATATATATTAGTAGTAAAAAGGTGCCTTTTTTATAAGCACTGCTTCTGCTACTAATAGCACGTTATATAGGCAGCTCCCTAGCTATATATATACTCTGCTTTGCTATTATTATAGAGATCGCCTATATATAGGGTGTAAAGATATATAACCTCCTCGGGACTAGTATTATTATTATTATCCAAGTTACTTTTTATAATAAAGGTTCCTATTGCTTATATAGGCGTTGCGCTAGGGGTTGTTAATATTATTCTTTTTTTATACTAAGTATAAGTTATTATAGGTAAGTTTTCTAGTTCGTATAGTTAAGCTAACGCACTGCGTATATTATAGTATGCAAATATTATAAGGTTATAAAGGGGTGCGCGCCTATATTAGTTTATTTTAATCCTATACTATAGTAGGCTAGAGTAATATATAGATTTTTCTTTTTTCCGTCCTTTTATATTAGGTAAGGTACTTGTAGCTAGGGGGGTATATAAAGGATTTAGGCTTTGCCTAGATCTTATATTATACTATGCAAGGATAACTTATCTACGCGCCTAGGCCGCGCGCATATAGCCCTACCTCCCTACTATATATTATATTTTTCCTTTCTTTTTTTTTATTTTTATAATTACTATTTAAGTCGCTATTTTATAGCAGTACTAGGCTATACCCTTATACTAGGGATATATCTTAGGTAATATTTAATTTTCCGCCTTATACTAAGGCTAACTTAATAGATATTAGTACTATTAAATCTAGCGCCTTTAGCGCGCCCTAGTATAAGTATTACTATAAATATAACTAAGTTAGTTACTTTTAATATAACTGCTCCTAGCTGCGCGTATAATCTTAGATTACTAGGTTAATATTAGTTTCTAGGCTAGTAAAAAAAACTAGGGGCAAGGGTTAGGGTTAGGGTTAGGGTTAGGGTTAGGGTTAGGGTTAGGGTTAGGGTTAGGGTTAGGGTTAGGGTTAGGGTTAGGGTTAGGGTTAGGGTTAGGGTTAGGGTTAGGGTTAGGGTTA
>LKCN02000007.1:0-80591 GCA_001633055.2 Ophiocordyceps polyrhachis-furcata BCC 54312
GATTTTTTTATGATTTTTTTAAAAAATCACTTATAATGTGATTTTTTTTTTAATGATTTAAATTATAGCCCTGAAAAAATCACTCATGAGTGATTTAAATCACGAAAAAAAAAATCATTAAAAAATCACTCACGAATCACTCATGAGTGATTTTTTTCTAACCCTGCCGATATCGAATCTTAGTCTATAAATAATAACTACGGCCTTAGCTAGGGATTTAAGTATCGTAAACAAAAGAGCTTTATATTTGCCCTAAACAAATAGCACTTTGCTAGTTAGTCGTGTAAGAGGTCGCGACAGTTTAGCATAGTTAGCTATCTATTATCGATATAGACCTATAGCCCCTAAGAAAGCGCGGACTTAACTTTAGGACTTAGGCACTAGCTATATGCGGATTTTAATTAGTCGGTCCGGTTTAATCGTTATCTGCCTACTAATATAATAGATCTATCCGATAGCAAGGATTTCCGGCATTCCTAGTAAGACCTTCTTAAAACTAAGACGCAGCAGCGCCTAAAGCAGATAAGGGAGGAAATAATCTTTAATAAATTCCTATTATTTACAAAACGACTCGTATTTAGCGAAAATATTATTAATATAGTTATCGATAGGAGCAATATTATCTCCGAGTCTATTATAAGCTAGAAGGGATAGTTCTAGGAAAGGCCTAGGAATAGGTCTAAATGCTAATTTAATTATCTCTATAAATAAATAGGCGGCAGACTGTATTCCCTAAGGCAAACGAGTTAGCTAGAGTTATAAGAACCCTAGAATCTAAAAGGCTAAGATATATCGCAACAATAGTTTAATAGGGATAGCCTAGTAGCTATGCTTAAGGTTAAAGATACTATATAACCTGATCCAAGGGTCGGACAATTTGTTATAAAGCTCTAAAAGCAATAGGATAGTAGTACTAGGAAGATCTTCGTAGATATTATAATAATTAATAGTTAAGCGCATTTCGGCCTATAGATTGGACTTATCCTTTACGACTAAAACCGGTTTAGCCGACTATTTACTTAACTCTCTATTAGCCGCTGCTATATACTCGAAGATGCTAGAGTTAATATTCTCTTCTACGATCCGAGTTATCTAGTATTTCTATAGCTCTATCTATTGTCTCTTTTAGCTGCGATACCAAGGTTTAGTTCCTAGGGTAATCCGCGGATAATAGACGAATAAGTCGGTAGGGGGCATATTATATATATCTCTGCCTTCTAGATCTCTGTATATCTAGAACGTCCTCTAGATATCCTCGATAAGATCTTTAGGCACTAACGGGCCTAAGGTAAGGCTAGTTGCAATAAACTAAGCCGAAATCTCTAACAGCGGAGTATAGGTATCGATAGGCCTGCGCTAAACTTATCGTCGGGTTAGGAAGGGTACTATATTAGAGTCTTAATCCGCCTAGGGGCCGGGCTAATTAGTGCTACTTAGCCTTTCCGCAATAGGTTCTTTAGGCAGAGGGTGCATAAGTTCCTCTAATATAATATAAAGGGATTCGCCTACGGAGTCGCTAAAATTCTTATTATAAGGCAGGGAGGCGCTAGAATAAAAAGAAGAAAAACGGAAGCAAGCTATAAAGCTATAATCTAATTATAATAAGGAGGAAAAACAAAGTTAGCTCCGGCTTAATCTAGGAGCATAATACACAAAGGCTGCAATAGGGTTAAAGAAGAAATATAAATAAGAAGAAAGGACTATATCTAAGAGCTATAGCTACAGTTTATTAACTTGCCTAGGTCGCATCTAATATTCTAGTTTAACGACGTTATAATAGTTCCTGCATCTTTAGTCTTACAAGTATTATTATTAGAGTCGTTATTATTAGCATCTAAGCTCTTATTTCCTGAGTCTAGCACTTAGCAGGACTTCTTCGGCAGTCTAACAAACTGCCGCAATAAAGGGGTTGCATTTAGTGCTAAAACAAGCTTCTAGCGAGGTGCAATAGCTAACTTAGGGCTTTATAGTATTATTGCTAGTTCCCCTAAGTGCTATTATCCTATAGTAAGAGTCCCTTAGCATATATTAATAACTGCCCCGACGTTAAAGAGCTATAGCAGACCTAGCAGAAAAGGAATATTATTGATAACAGATATATCGCGTTTAGGTTTAATAATAGCCTAAACTTCTCGCCGAACGCCGCAAACGTCTATATCTAGGATAGCAAACTTAGTAATAGGAATTCGTCTAGTATTAGCTATAGTTATAATAAGGCCGCTAAAACTAATATCCGCTAAAGGAGCTATAGGGATATTATAGCGTTAAATAAAGTCGGGGTCTAATAAATTAGCTTAGGAGCCTTAATTAGCTATAGTACTTAGTTCTAATAGATAAAGGGAAGTCCGCCTATTGCTGCTAATAAAGTAAAGTATGCATAGAATACTAAAGGACCTAGTATTATTAGCTTATTATAGCCTAGTATTAGCGCAGCTGCGGCCCAAGCTAGCATAGCTAGAATTAATCGTTTCTATAGTAACCGCCTTTAGAGTTACGTTAGCTTTTGCTTGCCCCTTACCCTTTGTAGTCTTCTTCTTAGTGCTAGCAGCCTTCTTCCGCAAAGAAAGGTAGCGAAATTGCTTAGCTCCTTCTAGACTTACCTGCTAGAAGTTAACAAGGCTAATAGGCATAATAAATTTCCTCGCTAATTTAACCTAATTAATATTACTAAGACTATCTCGAGCCTATATTTTGGCTAAAGTCCTAGCCTTCCTTTCTTTATCCTTACTATGCCGGATTAACTCGGGTTCTATTATCGCAGAATCGTACACCTTACGGCGTCGGGTAATCTTATATCGCAATAGTTTATCCGAGTTTATTACTATATTAAAGGTCTCTTTAATAGTATCTAGTTAGAGTATCCTCTTCTTTACTAGAGGTTTATTCCCTAAACTAGCAGCTATAATAAGAATAACTAAAGCCTTGCATACTATCCGGTTAACTTTAACTTTGTTATCTCGCCCTAAAAGCAAGCTGCCGAAGTAATTAGCAAGGGAATAGTCTAGACTAGCCGTAGTCAAATCTATAGATTAGTTAGGAATATTTCCTAGGTTAGAGTCTAAGAGCATAGCATAGGCGTTTACCTCTTCCTAACTACTAAGTCTAGCATCGCTTAGCGAATTATAGAGCTAATACACGGGCTAGTTAATAAAATAGCGTTCTAGAAGGTTATCTTAAAGACCTACCTAATATACTATAACTTAAGGTGCTTGCTATAGCACTAAAGCTAGACTAGGCAGACTACTAGTTAGAGGGCTAGACTGCTATTGCCGGTTAGAAGCCTGCGACTGCCCGTTATTACTAAAGATTAAAGTCCTTAGAACTTGCTTCTCCTAATTTTAGAGTTGTTTATCTATTAGTGCGGCATATAACGTCGAAATATGCCTAGGTTCGCCGTATAAAATGCATACTAATTGCCGAGGAAGAGATAAAGTGCCGTTAATATATATATTTTAGGAGTCTTTCGGGTAATAGCCGTCTAAATCGCCGAATCCTACTTATTTAGATATAGAGGGTCCTAGGCCGCCCCTATACTAACCTCGTCTATTCTAGGTCGTGCTATACTAACCTCGACTATACTAACCTTAATTAGCATTAGCGCTATATCCTCGACTATAACTACGTCCTAAACTATTAAGTTAATCGTAATAGTTATAATTAGACCTACCTAATGCACCTATAAGAGTCTAAGCTAAAGGAAGGGCACTTTAGTATTAGTATAGTAGTAGTATTAGTACTTATAATAGCTAGTATAATCTACTAGATAGATAAGTTAAACCCTGGCTATTTGCACTAGTTATTTAGTATAGTGCCTAAGCATGCGTCGCGCTAGAGAAATCCTAACAGGGAATAAACCTAAGCCGTTCCCTTACTAATTAATTAGGTTAATAGCTAAACCTTTCCCAAAACAGGTCTCGTATTACAGCTATAGTGGCTGCCTGTTTACGCATTTCTCGATTAGTTCGTTCTTCCTGTTAAATATTAAGGGCAGCTTAGATAAATTCCTAGGCCTCCGAAAGGCTAGAAGCTAAGGCTGCTCTTTATAATATGGCGATATAACGCAATTTAGGATTAGCTAAACCTGTAATAAAGCGATATACTATTATTCCTAAGACGGCTGTCTTAAGCGGGGAAAGCTAGTAACTAGCAGATTATCGGTCCTAGCTACTAATATCCCTTAAAGTTTAGCGAGCTCGATAATAGTATAATTAGAGCGACTCGTTCTAGTCCTAATAAAATTGCAGTAGCATGCGAACCTGCTATAGGGCTTTATTTAGAGCGAAACGCTCCTCTAATATAGTTTATAGCAGGAAAAGATTATCTAGTTAGGCACAATGCAGTCTAGCCTTGCGATAGATCTTATATAGTGCTATATTGCAGTTAACAAAGTCGGCAGCGATACTAACTAAACCTATATTAATAACTCGGATCTTCTCGTTATAGCACTCGACGTCCCTATTTAACCTAGTAAAAGCTAGATCGATAGCCTTAAGCTAGCGATAGATACTGCTAGAGCCGTTAAATTTACTAATATCTTAACTAGTAGGTAGGCGAATAATATTGCGGCCTTAGAATAACAAGTAAATGTATTATAGGCACTATAAACAAAGATTCTAAGATAAAGAGAAAAGAGGAAAAAGGGGGCATAAAGCTATGCGCACTAAGAAAGACTATATACACGGCTACACGTAATCCAGGGTCTATTAGGGCTATAATCAAATAGTTAATACCCTCGTAACTAGTCTTATAGCTATATGGCCTAAAGGGTTAGTATTTATACGGCGCGTAATACTACCCCCCGAATAAGGCCTTAATATGCCTATTAAGGCGGGTATCTCCGAACGCGGGGAGGTGCTATAGTTTTCGTTGCACGGTTATTATTATCGTTATCGTTATATAGTTTATCGGCCGCGGCCGCTGCTAACTACTTAGTTAAATTTATAGGGGGCCTGGGGGCATTAACGTAATAGTTATAGTACTCTTTTAAAGCAATAGGCGCATTTTTAAAATTTCGCGCAGGATACTATATATTATCGGGATTATAGCCCTGCTATTATACCTAATACTCTAAACGCTAGTTCCTCCCTATAATATAAGAACGGAGAACGTAATCGACTTCCTACTTAGGTATACTATAGACTTTTTTAGGTTTAGGAGGCGGAACTATTTAATCAGGCAATAGGTTATCTAGGGCCTTATAGAGCTAGTCGGCGTAGAATAAGTTAGTTATCTTATAGCTATCTAGCAGGTCGAGAATATAGCTAAAGCCTTTTTTAGCAGTAATCGTAAATAGACTGGACTACTAGGCGTTAAGACGAGTCGTTAGGGCAATTATACTAAATCCCTTCTATCGTAGGAAGACTTTATCCCTAATAGTAAAGTCTATAGGATATCTCCTCTTATTAGCCTATTGCTTTTACTAAGCCTAGGTTCGGGCTATAGCGTTATAAGCCTATTACTGCACCTCCTATGCTCGAGCTATAAGGCGGGAGGCGATATAGGCAGGGTCCGTAGAATTATTAGGGGTCGAAGAACTATTTAATCGAGGCAGAGAAAAAGGGTTTCTAACGTCTCTGCTAAGTACTACTATTAAGGGGGCTATATTAATTAAAGCGTGCTAGGAAGAGTTATACGCGAAGTCTAGCGCTAGTAAATAATCGCTCTAGTTATTTTAATGCTTATCGATATAGAAGCATAGCCTCTAATCCAGATACTAGTTCGTAACCTCGACGCTGCCTTATATCTGCGGGTAGAGGGCGCTACTATAGTAATGCTTTATGCTAGTAAGGTTATTAATTTTCTTTAGGAATAATAAGATAAAAGGACTAGCATTATTCGTAATCTAAGCAGTCGGCAGGCTAAAAAAGCAGTATAAGTGCTAGAAGTAATAGCTAGTAAGGGTCTTTAAGGTATTGTTCTTCTTCCTAGGCAATATAGCAATAATCTAGCTAAGCTTGCAGATAAAAGTCTAGACGTAGTCGTATTTATAGCAGTCTATAGGCATAGTCTTTCTATCGCAAGCAACGTGCTCCTAAATAGTAGTCGGTACTAGCAGAGGGTATAGGAGTCCAGGGGTCTTATTATAGGGGGTCTTATTTCTGCAATAGTCGTAGCAATTGCGGATATACCTCTAGACGTCCTGCTTTATCTAGGGCTAGTAGTAGTCCTATTATAATACCTTAATCGTTTTATTTTAGCCTCTATAAGCAAAGATCGGAGGTTTGTAGGCTTTGCGAATTAGGGCTATGCGGAGGAATAGTTATCTATTAGTAGTTTATTCTAGAATAATTAAGTGCTTGCTATAGTAGCCGAGTTCTTAAATCGCGTTTTTTTTTAAATAAGTATAGCGAGGTTAGCACTGCAAAGGGTTATAGCATTAAGTATACGAATTAAGGCGATAAAAGGGGCAACTTCTAGGAGGTCGAAACTAAGGGACTCTAGCTTAATTAATTAGTTTATCTATTCTTCTTTCTCCCTAGCCTTAACTATAGGGAGTTCGACTATCTTGCGTAAGAGAGTATTAGCGGCTATATTTAGTTAGCCAGGGCAGTAAAGGAAACGGATATCGAATTAAGCTAGGAAGTTAGACTAATAGACTTATTAGATCGAGAGCAGCCTTTTTATCGAGAAATATATTAAGGCCTTATAGTCTATAATAATATTAAATTTCTAACCGAGGAGTTCTAGGTAGAAGTATTCGAGGCTCTAAATAATAGCAAGGAGCTTACGGTCTTAGATCGGATAGGCGCGTTTAGTAGGGGATATAGTCTTAGAAAAGAAGCCTATAGGCTTCTAGGTCGAGTTAGTCTATTATTGCTATAGTATACTAGCGGTTGCGTTCTAGGAGGCGTTAGTCTTAAGTCGTATTAGCAGTTTAGGATGGAAGAAGGCGAGAATAGGAGCTTTAGTTGCGAGCTTTTTTATTTAATTAAATACTTCGCGCTATTCTAGTCCGAGTTTAAAAAGCATATCCTTTTTAAGCAGTCGGTTTAAGGGTTCGGCGGTTATGCTAGCGTAATAGCAGAAGATCCGGATAAAGTTGCAAAGACTTACGAAAGAGCGTATAGCTTTATAGTCTCTAAGGTCTTCGAACTTCTAATCCGTAATAGCTTATACTTTATAGGGGTCGATACTAAGTCCTACGCTAGTATATAGCATTACGCTAAGGTAGTTAACCTTAGTAATATTAAACTAAGACTTCTTAATATTACCCTGTAGATTAGCCTAATAAAAGCGCTAGATAACCTTATAGTATTTAATCTAATAGTCTTCCTTATTATTATTATCTATATAGATTAGGACGTTATCTGCGTATGCACTAGCATATCGATTAAGGAGGTTATAGAGTTAGGCATTAATAAAGTTCTAGAACTAAGCAGGGCTAACCTTTAATCCGAATAGAAGGACTAACTAACGGAACGTACTAAACCTAGTACGGAATGCTATTAGGTATTCGGAGGCTAGGTCGAGATAGAGGCAGTAGAATGCCTAGATAACGTCGATCTTAGAGAAGCGTTTCGCGGATTAGTAGTTAAAAGCAGTACTATTAAGAAAGGGGGCGGGTAAAATACGACTCTTTAAGTAGTCGTTTATCTAATAGTAGTCGATATAGAAACGTCGGGCTATAGAGTATAGCTTTGGCGCGAATAGGATAAAGGCGGCATATAGGCTAGCGTTAGGCTTAATAAAACCTATCTCGAGCAGATAATCTATAGTCTCTTTCTCTAATAGCAAGTATTTAATTAGAGTATAATAAAACAGGGGACTAGCTAGGTAGAGAGGTTTCTTAAGTTCTAGCATAATATCGTAACTAGGATAGGGACTCGTAAGAGTATATGCCTCCTTCTTGCTAAAAAAGCCTTCTATATGCGCAAGGGGCTACGGAATCAGGCTACGGACTAGGGCAATATAATCGGGGTCTTTTCCTGCTAGGAATAGGATCTCTTAGCCTTAATATATACAACTCGCGGGGCTAAGCTTTGCAATCGAGACCTTAAGCAGGTCGGGGTCGTCTTCTAAGGGTATAGGCTAGGTCGGCATTAAGGGAGTTAATTCCTCCTATTATATCTATCGGGGATCCTTTTAGACTGCTTGGATTAATTAGTCTCGATAGTTCTAGTCGTCTTCCTAAGGGTTAGTCGGGTTAAGGGTCTTAGTCTAGGTCGGGGTTAAGGCTAGCTTTTTTTTCTTTATAGGCTATATAAAGTTATTATTCTTCTATAAGCGTTAGAGGATCTTATACTTCTTCTCGTCTGCTTTAATTAATTAGTTCTAGCGTTCCGTATTAGCTTAAATAGCCGGGTCGATCTGCCTATTAAGTAAAGGCGTCTTAGGCAGAAGGATCGAGAGGGAGTACTTAGCGAAGGCGGGGAGGTTATTAGGCTAGATAAGCTTTCGAGCAGCATAGTCGAGTAGTAGTTTCTTTTCGGCTAGCTAGTATAGGCTAATAAAGAGATCCTAGGCATAATTAGTAACTTAGAAAGTCTCCTAGGGAAAGGACTAGCTATCGATTATAAGGGTTGCAATTAACTGCTTACGCATAGGACTAGCTAGGCGGCCTTAGAAATCGACTAGGGGGACTAGACTAACTAGGACGAGTTCGGTATTAAGGCGTTTAATAGCCTGCTTAGCGAATTAGCGACTAACGAGGAGACGGGCATCTGCTCTAGTATTATATAGAGATAAGGCTTAAAGAGCGATTCTATTAATTTAAACTTAACTATTAATAGTAAATAACTCTCCTACTTTCCTCTCTATACGTAAGACCTTTAGGACTATTAAGAAGCTTTATAATAGTCCTACTCTTTTCCTAAATCCGAGTCTTTAGAGGTAATTAGTAGCAGTATTAGAGTCCTCCTTAAGCCCGAGATCTAGGCTTAGTCGGAGCAATCTTTAGCTATATAGCCCTTCTTTCTATAGATAAAGCATATGCCGTTATCCTAGTAGACCTTCTTTTTATCCTTAGAGAGAGCCTTGCCTTTTTCCTTAGATATTATTATCGGGGTTTTTTTATTTTCCCCTGCTAGCTTATCTTTATAGCAGGGAGTACGACTACTTGCTCGCTAGGTCTCCTATCGGATAGTATCTCTCTTTCGATAGTAGACCGAGTCCTTAATATAGCCGTAAAAGTCTTCGTAAGAGAGGCTATTATCCTTAGTCTTAGTTAATAGGCTAGAGTCTAGGTCGGTTAGAAGGTAGTCCTAAAGCGTATACTTTATTTAATTAAATAGTATATAGGTCTTAGTAGCTAGGTTATCGAATTCCGCAATAAATTCCTAGATCTCCTATTTGCTAGAGATTAAGAAGTTTAAATAGCGGAGGCGATTAGCAGCCTCTGCGAACTTATTCGGATTGCTATAGGCGGACTTAAGATACTAAATTATCTCGGCTAGTCTAGAGAAGGGTCGTTCTATAGAGTCGTACTAGGTCTCGAGGGTCTTGCAGGCCTTGCCCTTAAGGGAGCGAAATAAAAAGCCTATCCTATCTTCCTCGTCCTAAAAGGTAGCCTTATTAGTTCTTATCTTATCTTTTAAGTTAGTTAGAAAGGCGCTAAACTCGCCTTTTTTTCTAGAGAACGTTCTAATATTCTTATAGCGAGTCTTAGCCGAGTTAGAGTAAGCCGGGTTTAGTTATCTAATAGCGGCGAAGATAGGCTATACGGCCTTTCTAGAGGGAACAAAAGCAGTAGATCGATCCGCAAAAGCTATTAAGGCTTCTCTATAGCGGGCGGGCTTAGGGGTCTATTAGCTCTATAAGTTAGCAATCTGCTGCTAGAGAGCCGCTAACTAGGACTATAGGTCCTAGTTAGTTAGGGTTATTAAGGAAGAAGCTATAATTAAATAGTCTTTATCCTTAATATTATAATCTTAGTCTTAGGAGTTATATTCTAATTCTCTCGAGGCTAATCTTGCAGAGCGTTAAAGAAAGGTCTAGTCTTAGCTTCTAGATATATATTAGGAAGCGGGTCTAAGTCTTAGGTCTTGTTCCTCGGAGCCTAATTAAATAGTTTAAAAGGTCCGGGAGTTTTCTAGGGTCTTGGCTGCCTGTCTTAGCAACGGAAGGTCGTGGTCTTAGTCTTAGGTCGTGCTATACGGGTATTTTGCGTCTTTGTACAGGACGTAAGGCTAATACGTATTTATAAACCGCTCGTTAGCAATATATTAATCTTAGAATAGTATTACGGCCTTAGAATAATAAGTAAATATATTATAGGCACTATAAATAAAGATTCTAAGATAAAGAGAAAAGAGGAAAAAAGGGGCATAAAGCTATGCGCACTAAGAAAGACTATATACACGGCTATACGTAATCCAGGGTCTATTAGGGCTATAATTAAATAGTTAGTGCCCTTATGACTAGTCTTATAGCTACGTGGCCTAAAGGGTTAGTATTTGTGCGGCGCGTAATAAATAATATATCGAGCTTAATAAGGCGTATTAAGCCTATATTAGCTAATATCTAGAGCGTTGGCTATATTCGGAATGTTTAATCCCTATACTTAGCTAAGGCAGAGAAGTGCGGAGAGCTCTAATATAGGTAGCAACTAGTCCAAACTCTCTAAAAGCAACGACTCTAATAAGGGAGAAGAAGATAATAATGCTAAAAGGAAGATTGGGCGTATCTATACTAAAAAGGGGATAAAGTTTAGAATATATAAAAGTCGTCTAGTGCTTTGGGAAGGAAGCTAGGGAGGGTTGTTCTCTATATAACGTTGTACCTTAGCTAAACCTTCCTTATCTTCCCTACTTATAGGGCAGGGGCGCTAAGTTATAAGCGAGAGGGGGATTGCCTAAACCTGTGTCGGATCGTTAAAAACTAGAATCTCGTATATCGAAGTAATTAAGAGGATTAGGCTAACGCTAAAGGCCTTTTAGCCCCTATCTCGGTTACTAAAAACAAATAGCCGGCTCTAACAGGCAAATAATAGCCCTACAAAGGACTAAAACGACACGACTCCCTCTAAAGGGAAGAAAAACGTTAAACTAACCCTGTATTATATATATATAATCTAGAAAGGACTAAAAGCCCTATAGCTAAAGAGGCTAAATACTACCCCTCCCTTTAATAACTAAAAAATGTGCTCTTTGCCTTCCCGGCTAGGTATAGCTCTATTAGCGACTTCGTTACGGCGTATCTCGACGATATTTTAATCTATTCCGGGGGATTGCGTGCTAACTACTAGGGTAAGGTCCGGGCCGTTATAGATAAGTTATAGGCCGCAGGTTTATTTCTAGATATCGATAAGTACGCTTTTGCAGTTAAGGAGGTTAAGTACCTAGGATTTATTATACATACCGGCCGCAAAATACGTCCTAACCCGGATAAAATAGCCGCGATACGTAACTAGGAGGCGCCTTCCCGTATTCGAGGTATCCGTAGTTTCCTTAGCTTTGCGAACTTCTATTACGACTTTATCCCTCGCTTCTTATATATTATAGCCCCTTTTATTAACCTAACTCGTTATAACGTGCCCTTCTAATAGACGGCTAAGTGCTAGGCAGCCTTTAACTATCTTAAGGCCGTATTTATTACTTATCTTATCTTAGTATAGTAGGATCCTTGCTAGCTAATAGTTATTAAAATAGACTGCTCTAGTAAAGCACTTAGTAGCTGCTTATTATAGATAGGGAAGGATAAAATCCTCCGCCTTATTATATACTTTTCCTAGAAGCTTTAGCCTGTAGAGAGGAATTATACTATCTATAATAAAGAGCTCCTTGCTATTATTGCCTGCCTTAAAGCCTAGTTAGCCAAGCTGCATAGTATAGCTAAGCTTTTTATAATCCTTACGGACTATAAGGCCTTTAAGCACTTTACTATCCCTAAGGAGATATTAGAGCATTAGGCATAGTAGGCTAAGACGTTATCTTTATTTAATTTTTACTTTTATTACTGCCCTAGCTTATAGGCAGCGCGTCCTAATACTCTTTCCTAGCGCGATTAAAAGTACTATAGTATGCCCTTTTATTTTAGCTAAATTATATAGCCCCTCTCGATTCGTGCTTTTTAGATAGCTCTGCTATAAGCAAGCGTCCCTTATTAGCAGGCGCGTATTCCTTGCTAGCCTGCGTCTAGGGATCCCTCTCTGCCTCTTACGGCAGACTCCTCGCTAGACTATCCTCCCTCCCTATTAGTAGCTTTTATTCCTCCCCTTAATATTACTAATTCCCCTACTCCTTTCTATAACGCATACTTGCAAGAGTTATAGCGTTCTGCTTTGCAGTACGACCTATTATATACTATCCGCCTTAACGCGTTACGCTTAGTAGTAAGGAGGTTTCCCCCTAAGGCCTATACTTACGAATAAGTAGCAGATTATACTATTTCTACTACTAGCTTCCTGCAATTCTATAGCTATCTCTAGGTCCCTTGCTAGGAACCTCTTACTACGTCCTTAATCTAGCGCGTTTATAACTCGCCTCTCGCTAGCTACCCTAGGAAGAATATTATATTTTAACTTTTCTAACGCGACTTTTACTAGGAGGGGATATCTAAGGATATTGCGCATTTTATACGTAATTATTATTACTATAGGGATTACTTCTACTATTACTATTATTAGGGCCTTTTTTAACCCTTCCTAATTACTAACTATTTCTAGTCTATAATCTTAATTAATTTTATAACTAACCTCCTAGCTAACTCTCCTAACTCCCCGCGTTTCCTTATAGTTATTACGGACTAGCTTTTTAAGTACGTTTAGCTTAAGGCTATAATATCTATAGATGCTAAGGCTTATACGCGTTATTTTATTTCTACCTAGTAGCGCTTTTATAGCTTCCCTGCGTAGTTAATTTCGGATTATAGTTTAAATTAGACTAGGAGTTTCTAGTTTAAACTCTGCTATCTTATTAGGGTCTAGCAGCTCCTCTCTATATCCTATTACCCGTAGATAAATAGTAGTATAAAGCATGCTAACTAAAAGGTATAAGCTATCCTCTACTATATAATAGCCTTTTCTTAGTTAAACTAGCCTAATTATCTCCCTGCTTGCTAGCTTGCGTTAAATAACTATAAGTTATTAGTTACTAGGCTTAGCCTAAATCGCCTTTTATATAGGTTTAATATTCCCTTAATTAAAATCGAGTAGTCCTTATCTGCTTCCTCTGCCTTGCCTAAGGAGCATGCTATTGCCTTCTTTTAGCACTTTAAGGAGGGGATAGACTTAGTATAGGCTAGTATTATATAAGCGTAGTAGTAGTAGCAGGACTCTTCTAATACTACGCGTTATCTAGCTAAGAGGTTTTAGGTTAGCGATCTTATTTAGCTAGATATATACTATATTTGCTCTAACTATTCCTCTAGGAAGCTTAACTATTTCTAGGCTAAATACTATATTATTACTATCCTATCCCTTCTAACTATTACGCTTAATACGCTATAGGGTATTTACCCTACCTTTTATATCGATCTATTCGAACGCGCTATATTAAACCTATTGCCCTTATAGTTATATACTAACTCCTAGCCAGACCCTATTCTCTATTTATCTAATAATAACCCGTCCCTTAATAAGTAGGAGGTTAAGGAAGTGCTTGCTACTAAAAATACTTAGGGTTAGCAATTAGCGAACTTACTTTTATGCTATTCTATTCTTATTAAGTAGTATAGCTATATAACGCCTACCTAGGAGCTTTTAGAGAGTATATAAGATTATAAGGCATTATTATAATTTAAGGCTAAGTTTAATAACGCACGTATATATAATAGACCCTAGTATATTTAGCTATATACTCCTATACTATTATCCCTCCCTTTACTACTATCCGCTACGTCTGCTTTATCCCCTTTTCCCCCCTCTCCTTCCTTTATGCCTCCTCCGCCTTATCCTCCTCTAGCTATACTAGCTAACCCCGCAGGTTTAAATTGCTTATCTAATAGGCGCAAGTTAGTATATTAAGCAAGCCGCGGCGGATATAGCTGCGCGTAGTACTAGTAGTAGTAGTAGTAGTATATTAGGGGGCAGGGGATAGCTATATTAAAGAATTAGCTAAGGAGGATAGCGTAAACCTAGACCTAGCTAACGCTAGCAGAGATAATATAGCTATAAGCCTTTATAAGGCGGCGAGTATTATAGCGTTAGCCTAGTATATATTAGCCTGCTACTGCTCCTAGTTTTCTAGGATTGCCTATTAAATATCCGCTTAATAGTAAAAGGCTTCTTCCTGCTAAGTAGTAAAACTATTTAGCCTATAGGCAATTAAACCCTACTACTACTACTACTACTAGTATATTACTACTATAGCTAGGTTTATTCTATACTAGGGAGTAATAGGGTAGGCGGGTATTATAATAGTAGTAGAGGCTAGGACTAGTATATTACTATTATTATTATTATTATTACTAGGCAAGGCTAGGGGAGTAAACGCGTCTTAAGTCGGCTAAGGGGCAAGATAGGCCGCAGCTAGTATATTCTGCAGCCTCTCTACGCAAGCCTAATATGCTAGTATTAAGATAGTACGCCGCCTAGGGGTATTATTACTACGAACTCGAGCTAGGACTAAAATAGCTTAGCCTGCTTATAATATCTCCTATAGGTTATAAACTAGCCGCCGCAAATATATATTAGCAGCGAAAAGGTGCCTTTCCTATAGGCACTATCTCCGCTACTAATAGCATATCGTGCAGGCGGCTCCCCGCTCGTATATATATTTAGCCTTGCTATTATTATAGAGATCGCCTATATACGGGGTATAAAGATATATAACCTCCTTAGGACTAGTATTATTATTATTATCTAAGTCGCTTTTTATAATAAAGGTTCCTATTGCTTGTATAGGCGTTACACTAGGGGTTATTAATATTATTCTTCTTCTATACTAGGTATAGGTTATTATAGGTAAGTTTTCTAGTTTATATAGTTAAGCTAACGCACTATATGCGTTATAGTATACGAATATTGCGAGGTTAAGAAGGGGTACGCGCCTATATTAGTTTATTTTAATCCTATGCTATAGTAGGCTAGAGCAACGTACGGATTTTTCTTTTTTCCGTCTTTCTGCGTTAAGTAGGGTACCTATAGCCGGGGGGGTATATAAAGGATCCGGGCTTTGCCCGGATCTTGTATTATGCTACGCGAGGATAACTTATCTACGCGCCTAGGCCGCGCGCATATAGCCCTACCTCCCTACTATATATTATATCTTTCCTTTCTTTTTCTTTATCTTTATTATTACTATTTAGGTCGCTATTCTGCAGCAGCACTAGGCCAGACCCTTATAGTATATAAAATTTAGGGAATATAGAAAGAAGTACTAAGATACGAGATAAATAACTGTCTAATCTCAATAAAATAGGTTTTTACTTATAAAACAAATATAGATAGTATTATAGAAAGGTTTAAAGCCCGCGTTATTATATATAGAAACTAGCAACTATCTAATAGCGTAGATATATACGCTATAACCCTTCGTGCGTAAACTTTTCGACTTATAGCCGTAATATACGCTTATAATAACTTAGAAATAAAATAGTATAATATTAAGACTACGTTTCTTAATACTACTCTCTTAGAACTAATATAGTATTATATGCCTCTAGGATTTAAGAAGCAGGGCAAATACCTTTATCTACTTAAAGGTCTTTATAGTCTTCGCATTATACTATATCTATAGTATAACCGCCTTATAGCCTTTTTTAAATCTAGGGGTGCTATCTAACTATATAAAAATCCGTATATTTTTTGCTATAAGAATATTTAGATCTTTTTCTTTATAAATAATATAGTTAAGTCTTTCAATAATTATTTTTATTATTAATAGGAAGAAATTAACTAAGCTTTTTATAATAAATTTTATATTTCCTTCCTTAGAGATATAAAATAGTTTCTTAGTATAGAGATTATTTAGGATTATTTAAACTAGTAACTTTAGCTCTTATAGAGGCGTTACTTAGAGAATCTGCAAGATAAATTTTATATTAACCTTAAGAAATAGCAATCTGCTTCTCTGCAAACTCCTCTTATAACTAACCTTCTATCTAAATCTACTAGAACTGCGTCTTAAAATAACTCTATACTTTACCTTTTTATTATTAGATATGCTTTTTATATAGTAATATATATAAGACCTAATATAGTATACGCTATTAGCAAACTAGCGAGGTTTAGTACTAATCTAAATAAATATTATTTTTTCGAAGTATATTAATATTTAGCCTACCTAGTTGCTATATTAGACCTAGCGCTATCCTTTAGTAAAGGTTCTCGACGCGTTTATTATTCCTCCGATTCTTCCTATAGCAACTATCCTAATACGAGAAAGTCTGCCTAAAGTTACTACTTTATCCTTAAAGGAGGAGGAACTTTCGACTAGCAAGCTATAAAATAAATAACTATTATAATATTATTTACTAAAGCTAAGCTTTTAGTACTCTCTAAAGTAGTAAAGGAGCAAATAGCGCTAAAACGACTATTTCTTAAACTAGGTCTCGACTTTAAGGGTCTTATAATTTTATACTATAATAATTAAAAAACGATTTCTCTTTTTATAGATCTAGCCTTAAAGCTTTAAATAAACCTCTACTATATCGATATATATAATTACTAGCTTCGCTAAGAGGTATAGGCTAAATAACTAGAGGTTCGATAGATTATATCCGTAACTAATCCTATAGATAGCTTTATAAAAGCCCTTTTACCTAAATTATTTTTAACTTTTTAGGAACGCGTAGGCGTACGCGCGCTATAATTTTAGCTATATATCTTTCTCTGCTTTTATGCGTAATGCTTTTATTTATTTAATATCTCTAAAATATAAGGGGCTTAATAACGCGTTATATAATACCTTTACTAGTATTTTGCTATTTATACTTTTGCTATCCCTGCGTTCCTTACTATAACTCTAAAACTTATTACTTTAAAAATATTTCTAAAATATAATAAAAATCGCCTATATATTATTTATTTTCGCTATATACTATAATATGCTTTACTTTTACTTAGGTATTTTTAGTTTAGAGCGCTAGCCTTTTATTTACTACCTAGTACTAGTCTAATACCCCTTTTTACTACTTAAAGGCAATATTATCTAGGCTTAGTTTTCTTTCTTAGAGTTACTAGGAGCAGACTCCTTGCTTTTACTCGAGTCCTTTTTATCTATTCCGTCTATATCGAAATAGTAAAAAAAGTACCTATATAGCTAGTTAAATTTATCTTTTATGCCTTCTAAAAGTATTAATTCTTAAAGGCGCTAGGTATAGTTATAAAGGATTTATATAGAGAACTAGTATTCCTAAGTTAGTATACTATACTATTAGTATAAAGTAGTTACTTTATTTTTACTTATTTATAAGAAGTCTCCTTTACTACGTATAGTTTATAACTATTTTTTAGTCCCTAGAAATATCCTATAGCGTAAGTTATATCTCCCTTTTTATTATTAATAAAGGATTAGACGTAATCTATATAAGGAACTTTTTTTAAGTAAAGCGTCCTTAACCTAGTTAGGGTAATAATATTTTTTATATAGATTTCGGTAATTATATAATTAGAATTAGGAGTCTTCCTAGTTAATATAGTCTTAGCTTAAAAGCTTACGCATAGTATAAAGGGTACTATAAGTTAAGGGTTAGTATATTATAGTATATTAGAATATATTTTATATTTTTCTACTATTTTTTCTTAATTTTCTTTCTTTTTTTTCTTTTTATTTTAGTAATAGTAATAGTAATAGTAATAAAAGGAAGAGAAATAGAATAGGCGGGGCACGCCTTATAGGGTTTTTATACCCCTATTTAGTAAAACCTCGGCTACTAATAGCAAATCTTTAGCTCCTTTTTTTATTTTTTATACTTATTATTTTCTTCTTATTTTTTCTCTTAGGGTTATCTTTCTTATTATCCTCTTCTACTTATAGGCTAGTATATTTTTTCTAATACCTTAGAGGTATTTTTTTTAGTACTAGAGATATTTTTTTTTCTAGTATTTTATTAGTTAATACTAGAAGGGGTATATTAGGGTAGGGTAGTATAGGTTTAGGCAGGATCTAAAAGGCGTATAGTGCCTAGAGGCATAGACCTGCCGCCTTAATAGTCTTTAGACCTCCTTAGCACTATAACGCAGTCTCTATACCTACTAACCGTGCCCTTCCTATAGAGTTTTTAGTAGGATTAGGCTTATCCTAAGGTATCCGTACTTTATAGGTATTTATGCTTAGGATTATCCCGTCCTAGGTAGAAGGAATACGCATCTATTTACTTATCCTATTTATAACTCTTAGTTCCTTCTACTATGCTATCAGGCTTGCCTAATAGTATATATGTATATACTTTAATTAGAAAAAGGCTACCGAGGCAGAGATATTAATTCGGACTACAAGAAACGTAGTATGCACATACATATGTATGCACGACCATCACGTACATAAAATGTCGGATGCTCGGAGCTAAGAAGAGGCGGAGAGGCGTGCTGATTTATACCCCCTTCCCGTGCCGAACCGCCTTTTAACAAGACATCGTGCCAGGCTGCCCATCATCATGTGGCATATATATACACCTCAGGGTTCGGTGCCTACCTGTGTAGTTACAGGTTTAAACAGGTAATTATCTCGGGGGGTTTTGGTTGAGGGGGGACCTCGACAGTTGAAGCCGAGATTAGTTATTCAGCGCGAGCTTCTGTGCAGTGAAGTGCAGCGATACGGTCTCGCAACAACAGTCGTCACAGGCGAATCACAGGGCATGGCATGTTGCGCAAATATCTCGTCTCTTCAGTGCAAATCCCGTCATCTATCTCCTAGTACGAATACAAGTCCATCATCACCTCTCCATTGTCCCTGTATCGATTCCATCAGCATGATCCTTCCATGCCGAGGTTTCTGTTTGCCTTCATGAATAACTTCTGCTGATAATTTTTTTTTGAGTGGTTTTTTCTTTTTCCTGTTTTTTTCTATTCCTTTTCCTTTCCTGTACGCAACGCAATGCACCAGACGGCGCCTATCCAGGCGATCTACTCCGCACAAGTCGAACCAATGACACAAAACCAGCCCTATCAGCCCCCGTCGGCTGGTGTACATAGTCATGCCACTAGTGCATCCCCAGGTCAAACTCCCCGCTGAACCCGCCGTTCAGCAGCATGCACGCGATGCGGATGCGCTGCATCGGCATGTCGGCCGCAGCATAGCTGTGCATGGGGCTCAACCCCAGAGCCATGCACATGGCGTTGGTAAGAGCGAAAACGCCGCAGTCGTACCCATTTGTCTGGGCCGGCGCCTCCTCCCGCACCACCTTCCAGTCGGCAGCGACAAACTTGTCCTGCAGAAATTCCTTGATCCACGACATGGCCAGGGTCGTGAAGGCCGGTGACCCCTGTGGATTCAAAGAATCCAGGTGCATCACTGTTTTCTGGCCAGGGCGGACGACCAGCATGGTCCAGTGCGCTTGGTCGCAGATCGGCAGGAGGATCGTTTCGACCTCCAAGAAGTTGTTCTTGGTGACGCCGCACCGCCGGAGCTTGCGCTCAGTTCCACAAGGACCTTTGTTGAGTAGGTCCTTGAAGAAGAAGGAGTTCAGGGTCAGACATTTCCGGGTCTGTCTCCTGACGTCGTCGATACCGGCCGCCTCGTTGATGGCCTTGTCCATCCAAAGGAGCGTGCCGTTGATAATTTCGTCATTGAGCCATTGTGTCGGTGGGACGACGGAAGCAAAGTCATGTCGTCTCAAATCACTGCCTTCGCTAGTCTTCGCCAGCGTCCTCGAGGCAGTGGCAGTGAGTGTGTTGTTGGCTGCGTCGACCCAATGCTGACTCGGAAGAGAGACAAGAGGACGCCGGGGCAGACGGAGGCCGCGGGTTCCACCAAGGCTCTCTCGTGCATCAGCGGCAAGCTGTTCTTCGTTCTCACGCCGAGCGGCCTCTTCGGCAGCGCGTCTGGCTTCTTCTTCGGCAGCGCGTCTGGCTTCCTCTTCGGCAGCGCGTCTGGCTTCTTCGGCAGCGCGTCTGGCTTCCTCTTCGGCAGCGCGTCTGGCTTCCTCCTCAGCAGCGCGCTTGGCCTCCTCTTCGGCGCGGCGATTCGCTTCTTCTTCTTCAGCCTTTTGCCTCGCCTCTTCCTCAGCTTTCCGAATCTTCGCTCGGTAAGCATCCCGGTAGGAAGTGTCTACCCGTCCCTTCTTGATAAGTCTCTCAAGAAGTTCCTCCAGAGGCACGTCGGTGAGTCCTTCGCAAGGCGGAGCATTCAGCAACTCACGCAGCTTGGCCGGCGCCTGAGCCTTGCGTAGAGCATCTCTCTCTCTCCATTCATTCTGGACTTCTGTGCGGGGGAACAGGGGCTTATAGGATTCATCAGTCTGCTCCTGGGTGCGATCGTGAAAATATGTCGGGATGGGATAAGTCGGCAAGAATCGTTGCGAGAATCTAAAAGCGTTGTCATTCGCGAGACGCCTGACCGGCGTCCGACCAACAGTGAACAGAGGGTCAGAAGGATTGTGTTGCTCCCGGCCGGCAATAAAGGGAGGGTCAGGAGGATTATGTCGCTCTTCGTCAACGCCCATCAATCTAGGAACGTCAAGTCCCAGATGGGTCCGTGGTCGAGGACTAATGGTACTCTCCGTGAAACGCACTGCCCTAGGGGGTCGGGTTGTGGTCAGTCGTTGTGGGGTACGTCGTATGGCACGGTTGGCGAGAATCGATCTAGGTCGTCTAGCATGCGCGGCAGGCGTCCTCGGCTCAACATGTGTGATATGCTGGTTCTCAATGGCGCGATGTGCGTCGCTGTCGTGATAAAAATGAGCACGGAACATTTGTGGTGTCATGTCGGAGATCCTCCACTCCATAAAATCAGCGCACCATTTTCTGAAGGAGCTGGTATCGGCCTTCGCGATGACTGGCGGCGAAGGAACTGTAGGAGATGTAGGGGCATCTGGCGTCAATTCCGGGCGAACCTCTTCGGTTTCTTCCCGAACGAGACCTTTGTCGTCTTCTTCCTCCGGGAAGAATCCAGGAACGCGAAACTGCCGATCCAACTCGATGCGCGCATTACGCGGGAATCGCTTGGAGATACGTTCATGGAACACTCCAGGTACAACAAAGCTGGGGATGGGACACTTCTCGCTGACGGCCTTCAGGTCCATGACAATCTGGTCGGCGAAGTCGGTTGGAAACTGTGTCTCGAGACGGACCGCAGCAAGGTCGAGAATTTCATTGCAAAGAGAGGGCAATGCTGGGGCTGAGAGAAAAAGTCGAGCCATCTCAAGTCTCTCCTGATCCAGACCGTTGAGCCCGTACTCCACTGATGTCGGCACGAGAACGTGCTTGTTCTTGTGTGTGAAGAAAAATCCGATGTCGTAGATGACGTTCAACACCTGAATGCAATTGTCCACGTTCCGGAACCATGCGTCACACATATCATCAATATCGGTAAACACCAGGGTGAGATCAGTCATCTTTCCGAAGACGAGTTGGAGAGGTCGCAGGCGTTTGTTCATGTTGGTCCGTGTCTCGTCATCGTCACCGCAGCTTGTGGAGATGATGTTGCAAATCAGGCGAAAACGATCCAGCAGCTCGTCTTTGTTCGTTACCAGCCTGCGAACGGAATCTTCCTCTTGAAGCCAGAACGCGCGAACACCTTCCAGAGAAATGAGTTTGCAACGCTTGTTGGCGACGTGTGGTTCGTCGGAACCCTGAACCTCAACGTATTCACGTTGTTCCGCGACGTTGTAAGCGAAAGGGATAGCGCGCATAAGTCTTCCGCCAAGAGTGGTGACGGTAGAGTAAATGTTGGACATCATCGTAGTGATGCGTCCAAGGACAGTTCCTCCAGACATACAGGGTGGCGTCTCAGCTTCCTAGGCGAGGCCACGCAAGTTGTGTGAAGGGGATTGTCCCTCGCGCTGAATGGTCACAGAGGAGGTGTTGTCCGGGAGTTCGTGCAACCCCGCGACGAGATCAATCTCGGTAGTCTCAGCAGACCTCTTGCGAGGGCCAACGCCAGCGGTCGTAGAAGGGGGATGCTGAGGGGTGCCAGAGCCACATTTCCGCAGAGGAGGCACGTAAGCTTCTCGGATTTCCGCGAGAGCGGGGTCGTTGGGTCTGAGCCACGGGAACTTGGTATCTGCGATCAAACGCGTGTATGGAAGTGGGTGATTCCAGCGCGGCGGGGTCGATCGCCGCGGATGATAGTAGGGCGACGGTGCAGTTGGCTGGTTGTCCCTGGTAGGCGTTGCAGGCTGACCAGCGGCGGCAGCTCGTCGATGAAGAGAATTGCGCTGGTCAAATGACGGCAGGCGTTGGAAAGAGCGCTGTGACGCGCGATATCTCGCCTGTTCCCTGGCGTCAATAGCCCGAGCTGCCAAGCTAATGCCGTGAACAGGCATGCTTAGCCACGGCTATCAGAAGAGGGGAAATTGATGCAGTCTGATAGCAGGAGCAAGGGAATCTGTGGAGAGGTGCGAGTGTGTCTGTGACGGAGAAGGAAGTGCTTGACGAGATCGCCTGCGAGGTGAAATGTTACAGGAGCAGACGCGTATGTAGACAGGAAGGTGGGAAGTGAGACAACAGCTAATACGCAGAAAAAGCAAGAGCTAGTACTAGCCGAGCCGAAGAAGAACAGAAGGCAAGAGCCTAGATAGAAGAGTGATGGGTACAGTGCAGTTGTGTTGATGCGTGATGCGTGATGCGTGATGGACGCAAGTGCAGTGCAGATGAAGGAGGAAAAAAAAAACAAGTCGAGGGAGGGGAACCGTACCTCGATTTATGGACACGCGGGCCTCGCGTCAGGCCACGTGACTCAGTGTTGCCTAGCGACGAAAAACATCACGTGCCTTTGGCGACGCGTCAGGAGTAGAAAATAAAAACGAGCAGTGGGACCATGAGCACCGTGTGTGTGTATGTATTGTAGAGAGGTGTGGACGGATATGTGGTCAGTGAAAGACGGCAGGGCGATACATTCGAGATGGAGGAGTTTTCACGCTGCCATCCCAGGCAGGAGGGAGTTGTTCCAACTCTACCCGTTGCTCTCAATTCCGTTTCTAGCTATGGTGGGTACCTACCTACCTACCCCTGCGAGTCCAGACAAAAATCCGATTAGTCACGGCGACGCAATTTCTCGCTAGAATCCGGATAATAGCCAGGAAGGCTCCACTTGAAATAGAGAAACACATGAAGACCTATGAATTGTACTACCAGGTGTTTCGCTATAAATGTACGACAGCAGCCCTGTTTTATTTTTTCCTTTGACTGTACGGATATGTACTTACGTCAAGCTGCAGTTTTCCAGGCGCTTGATCTAGATTCTACGGAATACTCCTTACTCGGATAGCTACGGTAGCCTACCTGCCTAGGTGCCTAGGTGGCGCGTGAAGCTGCTAATCTGCTTTCTGGGAGGATCGGGGAAACCATGAAAACTCCCCCCCCCCCCCCCCCCAAAAAAAAAAAGGCTCCCGACCTGACCTGGGGCCTCGTTTATAATACTAGAACGGATACATATGTATGTACAGTAGTAGCCCGGCGAAAAAACGCGACTTTTTAGGTAAGACTACCACCTAAAAATTCGCGTTTTTTTGTCCAATGACTGGTACCGAGTGTGGGTCCTGGGGTCTGGGCGTCTGGCCCAGGCCTATTACTGTCAACCTATTAGGCCATTGACTCGCTGGCTTTCCCTCTCTCGGTACGGAGTACTAGCAGTAGTAGGAACGTACGTCAGCAGGCAGTTGCTGACATATCTTTAAAGAGGTCTTGCTTGGATCGACCTCTCAACTATCATACCTCTGTGTCTATTCCCTCTCGACTCAGGCTGTCTGGAGCTCGAGCAAATGCATCGTGCATCTCACTCTTGAAGCATTTCGCTCTGCTGCATCCGTTTTCTTTCTTCGACCATCAAGTTCCGCGAGCCTCGTTCAAAACGATATACCCCCCGGTCGTTGCTCGACATGTTGAGCAAGTCTCTCCATACAGCTAGCCGACCACTGCTTCGGCGTGCTAGGCATCCCTTATCAGCGTCAAGATGCTCTATACCAACTGTTGTCGCTATGTTCTCATCACGAGGAGCCGTTTCCTCGCATGTATCCATCGTTCTCATGGCAGCGACCCGCTCCTACGCCACCAGTGCGACTCACTCGCCCCCCGATCCGAGGGACAACTTTCTATCCGGAAGCACTGCAAATTACATTGACGAGATGTATATGCAATGGAAGCATGATCCTAAAAGTGTACATGTCTCGTGGCAGGTCTACTTCAAGAACATGGAGAATGGCGACATGCCCATTTCTCAGGCGTTCCAGCCACCTCCTAACCTGGTGCCCAATATGACTGGTGGCGTGCCTCGTCTGGGCGGTGGCCTGACGCTCGAAGATGGTTCCGATGTCACCAATCATCTCAAAGTCCAGTTGCTGGTTCGCGCCTATCAAGCCCGCGGTCATCACAAAGCCAACATTGATCCCCTTGATATTCGCAATACCGCCACCGGCTTTGGTAACGTCAAGCCCAAAGAGCTCACTCTCGAGCACTATGGGTTTACTGAGGGGGATCTCGACACGGAATACACCCTGGGTCCCGGCATTCTGCCTCGGTTCAAGAAAGACAGTCGCGTCAAGATGACACTTCGCGAAATCATAGCCGCCTGCGAGAAGATCTATGCTGGCTCGTACGGCGTAGAATTCATTCATATTCCGGATCGCGAGAAGTGTGATTGGCTTCGTGAGCGCCTCGAAGTTCCTCAACCCTTCAAATATTCCATCGACGAGAAGCGTCGCATCCTTGATCGCCTAATCTGGAGCTCCAGCTTCGAGGCGTTTCTTGCAACGAAGTACCCCAACGACAAACGTTTCGGGCTCGAAGGCTGCGAAACTCTGGTTCCTGGGATGAAGGCACTGATCGACCGCAGTGTCGACTATGGCGTCAAGGACATCGTCATTGGCATGCCCCATCGCGGCAGACTCAACGTACTCAGCAACGTGGTCCGCAAGCCCAACGAATCCATCTTCTCCGAATTCGCTGGAACTGGCGGCGCCGAGGATGAAGGCTCGGGCGACGTCAAGTATCACTTGGGCATGAACTTCGAGCGTCCCACTCCGTCAGGAAAACGCGTCCAGCTCTCTTTAGTCGCCAATCCGTCTCACTTGGAAGCTGAGGACCCTGTGGTCCTCGGAAAGACCCGTGCCATCCAACACTACAATCACGACGAGAAGACGCACAGAACCGCCATGAGTGTTCTACTGCACGGTGATGCTGCGTTTGCTGCTCAAGGCATTGTTTATGAATGCCTGGGATTCCACTCGCTTCCCGCCTTTTCCACTGGTGGCACTGTCCACCTGGTCGTGAATAATCAGATCGGCTTCACGACTGATCCTCGGTTCGCCCGCTCCACGGCATACTGCACCGACATAGCCAAAGCCATTGACGCACCTGTTTTCCATGTGAATGCAGACGATGTTGAGGCCGTTAACTTCGTCTGTCAGCTCGCCGCGGACTGGCGTGCCGAATTTCAGCACGACGTTGTCATCGACCTTATCTGTTACCGCAAGCACGGTCACAATGAGACTGATCAGCCTTCGTTTACACAGCCGCTCATGTACAAGCGTATTCACTCCAAGAAGCCCCAGATCGACGTCTACGTCAACAAGCTCCTTCAGGACGGCACCTTCACCAAGGAGGATATTGAGGAACACAAGCAGTGGGTGTGGGGAATGCTAGAGGAGAGCTTTAACAAGTCCAAGGACTACCAATCGACGTCAAAGGAGTGGACTACTTCCGCCTGGAACGGTTTCAAGTCCCCCAAAGAGCTCGCTGCCGAGATACTACCTCATCACGCAACGAAGGTCGACAGGAAGACGTTGGATCACGTTGGAGAAGTCATAGGAACGGTTCCCGAGGGCTTCCATATTCATCGGAACTTGAAGCGCATACTAAGCAATCGGACCAAGTCGGTCATTGAGGGACACAATATTGACTTCCCCACGGCCGAGGCACTCGCTTTTGGATCATTGGTCACGGAGGGTTACCACGTTCGCGTATCTGGTCAGGACGTAGAGCGGGGTACGTTCTCACAGCGTCATGCCGTCTTCCACGATCAAGAGACGGAGGAGACATACGTTCCTCTTCAGCATATCAGTAAGGACCAGGGCAAGTTCGTCATCGCAAACTCATCTCTCAGCGAGTTTGGTGCACTTGGTTTCGAGTATGGTTACTCGCTATCGTCTCCGAACGCACTCGTCATGTGGGAGGCTCAGTTTGGCGACTTTGCCAACAACGCTCAGTGCATCATTGACCAGTTCATCGCGTCGGGTGAAGTCAAATGGATGCAAAGGACAGGTCTTGTCATGTCTCTTCCACACGGATACGATGGCCAAGGCCCCGAGCATTCGTCAGGACGTCTCGAGCGCTACCTGCAGCTATGTAACGAGGACCCGCGCATCTTCCCGTCGGAGGAGAAGCTTGCTCGTCAACACCAAGACTGCAACATGCAGATTGCCTACATGACTACTCCAGCCAATCTATTCCATGCACTGCGTCGACAGATGCAGCGTCAGTTTCGGAAACGTATGCTTTGCCCTTGATTATCTACTGAATTCCACTAACACTATCGCAGCGCTCATCATCTTCTTTTCGAAGGCTCTTCTGCGTCATCCTCTCGCACGGTCCGACATGGAAGACTTCGCAGGAGAAAATGCTGGCTTCAAGTGGATCATTCCCGACCCTGAGCATCAGACCGGTAGCATCAAGCCTCCCGAGGAAGTCGACCGTGTTATCCTCTGCACCGGCCAAGTGTGGACAAGCTTGTACAAATATCGTGCCGACCACAACATCGACAATGTTGCGCTCACCCGCATCGAGCAGCTGAACCCATTCCCTTGGAAACAGCTGAAAGACAACTTGGACATGTACCCCAACGCCAAGACCATCGTTTGGGCTCAGGAGGAACCCCTCAACGCCGGAGCGTGGAGCTTCACGCAGCCACGTATAGAGACGTTGCTTAACCAGACCAAATATCACGACCGCAAGCACGTCATGTACGCCGGCCGCAACCCGAGCGCTTCCGTGGCGACAGGTATGAAGCAGGTGCATTCTAAAGAGGAGCATGAACTTCTGGAGATGGCCTTCACCGTGAAGCAGGACAAGCTCAAGGGTGAATAAACTCGTGAATCCCGCGTCACGATGAGAAAGCACCACAACATATTCGAGGATGCAGGAACAGAGCAAACGGCCGGACAGGCCGAGTGGTGCGCATGAATAGGTTCGAACGTGTCTGAAGAGTGGGAGCGCTTTGATGATGGTTACTCGAGAAGGCATCTGTTACTGTTAGCTTTATGAGGTTCTGTCGGTCGAGTTCGAAAGATGACGTGTGTTGCAATCTGTAGATAGGTTATCCCTCAGGCCACGGAGGTCCCCGTTATCCAATCGGAGATGGGTCCCACCGGACGGTGGACCGACATTCGAAAGAGCATTGCGGGTTGTTGTATAGTTTACCATGGACTTGGAAACTGTTTCAAAACAAGGGCTTTTACTGCCAGTCACTTCCCATTGGCAATCCGACCACTGTGTAGTCGAAATGCCTACAGCTTCCTTCTCTTGGTACACCGTGTACATGTCTCTTGCTATGCCGGTAGATAGTTGGAGGATTGTTCCAATCGTCGTCATCGATGGAGCAACTCCGCTTGTCTTCACTAGGTGCTCATCGGAGGCTCCACTTGCTTGAGCGTCACCGTCCAGGTACGGACCAAACCATCGTCTCCAGTCGTTACCAGCATCTCTTCCTCCCCCCGCCGATCACCGACGGCTTCATCGTAGCGGCGGCACCAGGTTATGTGATTGATCTCATAGGGCCCATGGGCGTTGGGAAATGTGGCAAGAAGGTCCCAAGATGTCGTGGATGGAAGCGATGAAGGCTGTGAGCTCAATGAATGGCTGACGTCAACGGCGGTTGTAATCACGCCAGGAGCTTGAGGTGGCGAGGCTTCTCTATATAAGGCAATGACACCGTCACTGCCTGCGCTGGCGATAAGCCCCGACTGCCCACTCCAAGCAGCGGCGTAAATGTCCCCATCATGTACCTTAGGCAAGATAGCAGTACACTTCCATGTTTCCCGCAACGATGGCCTCATTGTATTGGGGATCCTCCCAAGGCCGCTGCCGATGCTGAACTCTTCAGCTTCCACGTGGTCATCGCTAATGTCCTCCTCGAGAGTCCATATCCGCGCCGTTGCATCCGAGGAGAATGTCAATAGACGCGGAAAGCGATTATGTGGAGTTGTGTTGGATTCCCACTGGACGCCCCAGACTGTGCCTTCGTGGCCTTCGAGAACGGAAACACAGA
Source organism: Ophiocordyceps polyrhachis-furcata BCC 54312 (assembly GCA_001633055.2). NCBI lineage: Eukaryota > Fungi > Ascomycota > Sordariomycetes > Hypocreales > Ophiocordycipitaceae > Ophiocordyceps > Ophiocordyceps polyrhachis-furcata. The sequence continues at coordinate 28,239 of LKCN02000007.1, forward strand.
CGAATTCCGCATCTGCATCCTCTCGCCATATACGGGCTGTGTTGTCGTAGCTGGCACTGGCGAGAACGTCGGGGCTGTAGCGACGACGGGCGCTGCGCCCGGGGACGTCGGGACACCAGGCCACGGCCTTGACATCGCCTTCGTGTTCCTCAAGGATGGCCTGCGTCTGCCACTCGTCCTCGGCTCCGGACGAGCGGCCGACATCTTCCCAGATCCAGACCGACTTGTCGCGCGAGCAAGTAGCTAGATAGGCGCCAGACGGCGAAAAAGCGCAGGACTTGATCTCCGACCCGTGACCCTCGAGCAGGACAGTGAAAACCCAATCTTGGTCGCCGACTGATCGGCCCTCATCGCCAGCCTCAGCCGCCACCTCCGTCTCCAGTCCCGGGCCTCCATCAGCATCGAACCGCCAGAGCCCGGCGTTGGAATCGAAGCTGCCTGTCACCAGACATAGTTTCTGCGATGGTAGACCAGGCTCCCAGCTAACGGAGCGGACAGAACGAGTATGGCCGCCAGTCAGCGTGCTGTGGGAGGTGAGGGTAACGAGGGAGAAGACGGTGACGCCTTTGGCGTGCGCAGTGGCGAGCAGTGGGAGGCTGGGATGTGGCACCGAGGCCCAGGCTCGTTCATGAAGGTCGGGTAGAAGATGGCTAAGAGGAACAATTGCCATCGCTGACGGCGTCGGGGGCGGCATGGCGTCCTACATATGGCGATCACGCCCCTGAAGGTATCTGTAGATTCGTCCGCCGGCAGCCCGTGGCGCAGGTGGTTATTCGGCGTGTGTTCCGGAGCGGCTCGGCGGGCGTGTACGTATTTACATATCTGTCTCTTATCATCACGTGCTCTCGCGATAGTTTGGCATCATCCTCCTGCCTATATTCCCGAGGCCAGACGTCATCGGCAAGCATCAGCGCCTCTGCACACACTTTTGACGCCTGAGAGCGATTTGGCATATTTTTCAGCGGCAACAATGAAGTTCGAAATCGAGTATGTTGTCTTTCAGGCATGCCAACTCTTTATGGGTACTGAAAGCGAAGCAGCGGCCTGCCGATTCTATTTCCGTACCCCAGGATATATCCGGGTATGTAAAGATCTTCGCTTAGCTATCACCTCACTTCTAACCTCATTCGCATTATTTCTGCAGAGCAATATGCGTTAGTTCAACCGCAAGTCTCGGGAAGCACGGCTGACCGATGTCGATCCTTCAAGCTACATGTGTGATCTGAAAAGTATGACGGCCTAAGCTACGATGCAGTTCCCTCTCCTCCGTCGTTAACATTTGTCGTTTTGCCTCAGAAACGCTCGATGCAGGGGGCCACTGCGTTCTCGAAATGCCTTCTGGAACTGGCAAAACGGTGTCCCTGCTCTCCTTGATCGTCGCATATCAGCAAAACATGCCGGAGCGGCGAAAGCTCATTTATTGCTCACGTATGGTAACCCATGAAAGCACATCACTCTCATATCTCAAGCTGAAAATCTTGCAGGTACCATGTCCGAGATCGAAAAGGCCCTGGTCGAGCTAAAGGAGCTCATAAAATATCGTGCGGAACAGCTTGGTTACGAAGAGGATTTTCGAGGCCTCGGGCTTACCAGTCGAAAGAATCTTTGCCTACACCCATCAGTCAAGCGGGAAAAGAGTGGATCAATCGTCGACGCTCGTTGTAGGAGCTTAACCGCCGGTTTCGTCAAGGAGAAGAAGGAAAAGGGCGAAAATGTCAAGGTCTGCATCTATCACGATGTAGGCATGACCCTTTCTTGACGCTATCGATTTTCTTAGTTTGAGATATTTTTATTCTGACCTCCTGACAGAATCTTGACCTTTTAGAACCGCACAACCTTATACCCAACGGAGTCTGGACTTTTGACGGCATCCTTCGATATGGCGAGGAACACAAGCAATGTCCCTATTTCACGGCACGCAGAATGGTAAGTGGCAGTCGGCGCTTATGATGGACGATGCCTCATCGAACTCCAGATGCAATACTGTAACGTGGTCATCTTTTCCTATCACTATCTCCTCGACCCTAAAATCGCCGAGCGAGTTTCTCGGGACTTCTCCAAGGACTGCATTGTGGTCTTTGATGAAGCACATAACATCGATAATGTGTGCATCGAGTCCTTGAGCACAGACATAACCGAAGATTCTCTGCGAAAAGCATCACGGGGAGCGCAGAATCTGGAGAGAAAAATCGCTGAGATGCGAAACACCGACCAAGAACAGTTGCAGAATGAATACCAAAAGCTCGTTCAAGGTCTCAGGGATGCTGACGAAGCCCGACAAGAGGACGCCTTCATGTCGAATCCTGGTGAGATCTTTGCATCTTGTTCAAGTCTCGCGAGCTAACACATTGAACAGCGCTTCCTGAAGATCTTCTCAAAGAAGCCGTGCCCGGCAACATCAGGCGAGCCGAGCATTTTGTTACCTTTTTAAAGCGGTTTATAGAGTATCTCAAGGTAACTGAGCTGCGTCTCTGCCTACCATGCATATGTAGAGCTAACTGGTGGTAGACCCGGATGAAAGTTCGCCAGGTCATCTCCGAAACCCCCCCTTCCTTCCTTGGCCATCTCAAGGAGCACACATTCATCGAAAGGAAGCCCTTGAGATTCTGCGCGGAGCGCCTAACGTCTCTTGTCCGGACTCTAGAATTGACCAACATAGAAGATTACCATCCGCTGCAGGAGGTGGCGACGTTTGCTACACTTGTAGCAACCTATGAGAAGGGCTTTCTGCTAATACTGGAACCTTACGAATCCGATACAGCCGAAGTTCCCAACCCCATTTTTCACTTTACCTGCCTGGATGCGGCAATTGCTATCCGGCCGGTATTCGAACGGTTCTACTCAGTCATCATAACATCGGGTACCATCTCGCCTCTGGAGATGTATCCCAAGATGTTGGACTTCTCGACTGTCATTCAAGAGTCTTACAGCATGACATTGGCGCGAAGGTCATTTTTGCCAATGATAGTCACTCGCGGCAGCGACCAGGCGTCTGTTTCGACCAGTTTCCAGGTCAGGAACGAACCCAGCGTTGTGCGGAACTATGGCACTCTCTTGACAGAGTTCGCCAAAATCACATCTGACGGCGTCGTCGTCTTCTTCCCGTCTTATCTCTACATGGAGTCCATCATCAGCATGTGGCAAGGGATGGGTATTCTCGACGAGGTCTGGAAGCACAAGCTAATATTAGTTGAAACGCCGGACGCGCAAGAGACTTCACTGGCCCTCGAAACATACCGAACAGCGTGTTGCAACGGACGGGGTGCAATTCTTCTGTGTGTGGCCCGAGGGAAGGTCTCTGAGGGGATTGATTTCGATCACCAGTATGGCCGCACGGTGCTGTGCATTGGAGTTCCCTTTCAGTACACCGAGTCACGCATCCTCAAGGCTCGGCTCGAGTTCTTACGGGAGAAATATCGTATTAGGGAAAACGACTTCCTATCCTTCGATGCCATGCGTCACGCCGCCCAGTGTCTCGGACGGGTGCTGCGAGGCAAGGATGATTATGGAATCATGGTATTGGCCGACCGTCGCTTTCAGAAGAAGAGGGCGCAGTTGCCGAAGTGGATCAACCAGGGATTGCTCGAAGCTGATGTCAACATGAGCACTGATATGGCGGTCGCCAGCGCCAGGAAATTTCTCAGGACAATGGCTCAGCCGTTCCGCGCCAAGGATCAAGAAGGAATCAGCACGTGGGGACCAGAAGACCTCAGGAGACACGAAGAGAAGATGGAATTGGATAAGCGCCTCGACGAGGAGGAAGCTATTCGAGACCCCACGGTAAAGAACATATCCGCCGTGGACGGTTTCGACATTGATATTGATGACGCGGCCTTCGATGAGGAGATGATGGACATGGAGGACGGATTTTGAATGGTCGGGCGGGGAGAGAATTGGGCAGTCCTTTCGTTTTCAACCTGTCAAGGCAGCTCAAGTGCGTACGACGCCTCCGTACTACCCTCGTTGCGCCAAATTAGCACGTCACAAGGTGCCGGAGCATCGTCAGGGCATGGGGACCCAAGGGAAAATGGTAGGGCTATTGAGTGAATCGCTTGGCTGCCTTGACAGCCCTCATTGCGGGCAATGTACTGGCCCTACCAGACTCCCTCCCGATCTCAATGCATAACATGCGAATGAAGTCCTGGTTAGTCCAGTAGCTCGTGTGGGCACTCAGCATGTTGAGATATTGTATTTCCAGGGGGCCGCCCCCGGACCGCAGGAACCAATCTATTTGCCCGTTGTCGTTAAGGAGGAACGCCTTCTTCTCTGCAATCTCTTCGCGCGTGAAATCGTGGACCTCTAGCTCCAGTTGAGAGGGAAGTCGCAAGGTGGGAGGCCGATCGAGAGGGATAGGCAGGGCCGGAGACAAGCCCGGAACGACGTTGCGCACCGCATCGCTGACGGACTTCAGAAGGGAGGTGTACGTGCTGGGGACGTAGGCTGTCTTCAGGCTGGCAGAGAAATTAGGATCGATAGCTCCATTGAGCAAGTATGCGATGGGGTCTTCCTTGGCGAGGATGTTGTAGATGTTGTCGACAGCCAGGCAGCCCAGAGTTCCGGCATGCCCGGTGACATTCTTCGTCATGACATCAGCCGGATCGGCGCCAGGCTTTCGACGGCCGCGTCGAGGGATCAGTGCTTTTCGCTCGAGAAGGAGAAAGAAGGCCGCCGGGCTTCCAAGGAGGAAAAGGTTCTTCGTGTCGAATTCGAAATGCCGTGCGTCCAACTCCCGAGACAGGTCCATCTTCGGGACTGTGGTTGGCTGGTGCGAGAGAATATCCAGTGCCATGACGCTTCCCAACGAGTGTGCTATCAGGTGTACTCGGCCCTTTTCGAAAAAGCCTGGATTGTTCTTACACCACAGGCGATATACTCGGTTGGCTTCGGATACGAGTGCGCGGATCATCTTGCTCTTGTGATGGGACATGTAGAACGGGATGTCGAACATGACGTCTGACATCATGCTGCGGACGGCCGGTATCGTATCCGGCTCAATGTCCTTGAGCGCGAACGACTCGGGAACATGCTCAGAAGCGCCCTGTTGCAGCGGTCCGCCGTCCTCGAAGGAAAGGCCCATTCTCCAGTTCAGGGGTAATATCATAAGGCCGTTCTGACCCTTGCGGACGACGCTCTGCACACTGGGACTGGCCATGTCCATGTTGACTGCTCGCCGAAACGCGTTGACGGCATGTGTGAAATGGAAGCTCTCTACTCTCTCTGCAAATTTCTGGCCGATACCATGGGCGACAAGCACCAGGTCGTTCACCTGGCCACGGCTTGTATCTGCCATGCAAGCCGGGCAGACGCTCAATCTTGTGCTTTCATGGCTATCTTCAACGGCAGACGACCCCAACGTGCGGGGCTTGCCGTGGTCGCTGTCCCAAGCCTCTTGGTCGAACCCCCTTGTAAGGGGGATGCCGACAGAGATACCCCTCATGATCTTTCCCACAGGTTTTCTTCCATAGTAGGCCGAAGGCTTCAAACTTTGCTTTAATAGAAAGGCCTGACTCTTGTCCTTGAAAATTACATGGTAGTTTGCGAATGGTCGATTTGGCGCTTCCTTTGGAGGGCGTTCAGTTGTTGGATTGTTGGCTCCCTGAGCCGCTGCCTCGCCTTGACAACATCGTGCCGCGCAGAATGGATTGGATGAAATCTTCGGCTCGGTCTCATCCTGCTTCTGCTCTAGACTATTGGGCCACAGACAGTACGAAACCTTTTCTTCTCCCAAAGGGCCGACTTCAATGGCACATCGTAACTCATCAGCCCAGGTTTCTGTCCATGGGCGCAGTTCCTGAAACCCGGTCTCAAGTTGATTCGCTACAGTTGGAGGAACCGGAACCATGGTGTCTCTTGGGATTGTCAGTATCATCATGTCAAAATAGGGGGGGGGGGGTTCAGAAGAACCGACCGATAGAACCAGGTCGCCCTCATTACAACAGCCACATCGTTGACGGGCGACCAGTATATTGGCAACATTTGTAAGGCTGGAAGAGACACTTTGTGCAACCGAGATAACCCAACTACAATCTCAGTAGGTTTGGCACGGTCGCCCACATCAAATGCATTCACCAGTTTGGGTGCGCGATATGTAGTTTTGGCGGAAGCCGCAAGATGACCACCTTCTCCGAGCTCGGCCGGTTCGGAAACTGGGCTCTTGATCCTTGACGATGGTAGAGGGCCAGATAAGCTTGGCGCGGTGACCCTCTCAACCCTAGCAAATGGTGTTCGGGACATGCCGTCGTCGCTGCTTGCGGAGGCGGGCAATGAACCAGAAGGGTGCGATGAGATCGTGTTCAGTCGCGGGCTTCTAAGAGTGCCAAGCGAATCCTGACTTTCAGTGTCGTTTTCTTTACCCTTCACAACGTCTGCCTTGGTCTGCAACTTCAGGTCTCGATTGGCAGCATGACTAGATTGCCGACTTCTTGGGCGGTTGAGCGGCACAGTTTTGGGGGCTCCGGATTGCACTTCAGTTATTGCGCGAAGACTATCCATAGCCTTCACAACATCATTGATCAGATTCTCCATGCTGAGCTCGTCGAGCTGCGTTCTGATCAGAGCACAGAAATTGTTCTCGAGTTCCTCTGAGACGTCAACCACGAGTTCGGAGCAGCAGGAAATAACGTCAATGCCCACGGCTGTGTGCTCAGTGTGACCAATGGAATGATGGGACCGAGATTCAACGCCATGTCTCTCTAGATGTCGTGATGCTAGCATTGAAACGAGTTGGTCACGCATAGTCAACGCTGTTGCGGCCACGGCGCACGTCTTGTGCCGTCCCGCTCCGGATTCGAGGTGCTGCTTGCGATGGTTCTCTGAGTAGAGGCCGAGCCAGGCATTTTCCAGTGCGTTATTGTCACCGCGGCCGAAAGGACGAAGTTGCCGCCAAGTCGACTTGGTCTCATGGCCGGTGACAATGGGGTTCGAGGACAAGGGATCGTCGATCGGTATCAGCGAGGAGTAGAAGAATTGTGCTTCCAGAGGAGGGCAGCCACTATCGCTGGGCGTTCGACGGACAGGCGCCAGGCGGCAATTCGTGGCCAATGTGTGCTTTGAGGCTGTCATGGCAGCACCGCCTTGCTTGACTTCCATTCTCGCAGGGCGACGGGAAGAAGAAGGGAAAGGTAATGATTCAACGGAGTATCGGTCGCTGTGGCATCGTGTTCCTCGGCTGCGATTGATGACATCGGCCTCCCTACTTCCCTGCTTACCTGCTACTCAGTTCTGAGACGATCTACTACAGCTGCTACGGGCTTCAATGCATTATGCATCACATGACCCTTGACATGACATGGCGCACCGGAGGTCTTTCCATGAGGTGTCGGATAAATAGAGCCCACAGAGCGGGTATTTATCCGGCTTCTGCCTACCCTATAGACTGCCAGAGCGAATTTGATTGAAGCTATAACACTACGTCGTTAACGTTGATATATCCGTCGCACCTCCATCCGAACCAAACTCCGCTCGCAATGATATTCCGGCTGGCCAACTCTTCACCTCAGTTCTCTATACCTTCGTGATACACATGCTCTTCTGCCGTGTCCACACTCTCCGTCCTGAACAGCGTTTTCGACCTGCCTCCTGCAGTCCGCGGTCGCGTAGCCGTGACCAAACCGCGTGGATGTTTGCAGCAACAGCTTTCCTCTCTCCGTGTCACGCGGCCCCCTATATACCGAGGCTTCCTTCGGTCGTCGCATGTCGAGCATTTCACTTCTCTGTCTGCCGAAGGCGGAACGAGGGTGCAGGCGGGAAGCCGATAGAAGACTCAGTAACGGAACAAGATGGCGATGCCGGAAGCCATATCGGTACTGAGATGCTGGGGGGCCGGGTAAGGGGCCAAACTACTGGATCATACAAGTATCGCCAGTCTCGCAAACACGTTACTTCTGCGCTGCCCCCAGTCCAGCTGCCGAAAAGCTTTCTCGAGCAACGGGTCACGTTATACTCTCCAAGAAGGCCACCCACATTACCAAGAGCCCTTGCTGAGGACTTACATCACGAAAAGGTCTCACGTCTATACTCCGCTGGAACTGAGGCGTCAACGTCACAGAAAACGTATCAGTCGCTTGAGAAGTACTTTTCGATGGCCCTAACCTCGTTGCAGAAGCAACATGATGAGATGCTTCATGATATTTTGACAGCAGATCAGCAATGCCATCAATCTCCCGGAGCCTTTGATCAACTGCTGGAAAGACTGCTACGACTCAATGACATGATAATAGATGCCTCTTGGCACCTTGTCGATTCACTTTACCCTTGTCGGCAGGCCGAATACGTGTATAAGGTTAGGCCGTTCTGGTGGTGGGACATTTACGATGATCCCGATTGTCCTGCACGCAAATTCCGTGATCAGCATCCAGACACTAGCACACCTACCTTGCTCCACTTCAAGACTGACCCGACTCTCGAATATCCTCCGTCGCATGCTCTGGCCGACTTACCCATAGATGCGCTGGTACACTTAATGAGAACTTTCATCAATGACCTAGGCATGCCTCCGCCCCCGAATCTTGACTCAAAGACAATTAAGCGACCCATTACCGTCCTCTCATTGTCTGGCTATGGTGGACAAGCTATAGCAGAGGCCGTCGGAAAGCATATCGCATATGACGTCTCCGCCGACTTGATTCAGGTCGATGCCTACGACTTATCGACCCTAGTAGGTGACTACCTAGGTCAGAACTGGGCATATTCGCGAGGAGCCGTGTCAATGATGGGATTTCGTGCCGCAGAGTTGAACGGAAAACTTGTCGCAGACCCAGAACCCCCCGGGAAGCAGGAGAGTGCCGAGGACGCGGATTCAGAGCCTATCGTCAACGGCATCCGCGCATCATACTCCAGTACGCTCGATGAGGAGCTCCAAAAGATCAAGCATGGAACAAGCGCCTGCTTCACCAGATGGGAGAACCTGAAGATTGAGAAGATTTTGGATCATATCATTCGCTCTGCGGACCTCAAGCGGTCATCGCCAAATCCTCGTCCAGTAATAATCCATGTTCACGATATCGTGGAACTGAGTATGACGCTGGAGGGGTCACTCATCATTAACAAAATAAGGGCCCTGGTTGATTCAGCGTGGCAACAAGGTACCCATATTGCCTTCCTGGGGACCTCGTCATGCGAGCAGCCGAGCGACGAATACCAGAGCGCAATCCGTGAACTCGCCGTCGGCGACCTCGTCATCACCCGGAGGATCCAACCTGACCGGGCGGACAAGCACGTCAGCAAGACCAGCGGCGTTCCTACTTTCAACCTGCAAAAGGCAGATTACATTGCCGAGAACTTGGCCAACACGAAAAGGATGCTGGGGGCAATACACCCGGATCTGAGCCTCCAATACCTGGAACAGTCGCTCGATGCGCTGAAAGAGTTCTATCTCGCAACGAAATCGTTCGATGCGACTTCTCGCGGACCTATTTTGCCCATCCCGCAGATATATCAGATTGCAACTGCAATCAAGACCTTTGACAGTCGGGGAAACTTTGCTCGATTTCCTGCTTTTGCCCGGCACTTGGCGAACAGTCCATTACGCGAAAAGCAGGTGCACAATAGTTTAGACGAGCAACTGCCCAAGGAGAAAGCGGAAAATGCCGAAAAATCGACGGTCGAGGCTCGACAAATAAAGGTGAATGAATACGAGAAGCGAATCTCAACGGGGCAAATCGACCCCTGGACCATTCAGACGACATTCGCCGACATTCATGCACCAGCAGAAACGATATCTACGCTGAAACTGCTCACCACTCTGGCTCTTGTGCGGCCGGATGCTTTCTCCTACGGTGTACTGGCACAGGACAGAATCCCTGGCTGTTTGCTTTACGGGCCTCCAGGGACCGGTAAGACGATGCTGGCTAAGGCCGTTGCCAAGGAGAGCGGCGCGAAGATGCTGGAGATAAGCGGCGCCTCGATCAACGACAAGTGGGTCGGCGAGAGCGAGAAACTGATCCGAGCCATTTTCACGCTCGCGAAGCGCATCTCGCCGTGCGTCGTCTTCATCGACGAGGCAGATTCTTTACTGGCAAGCCGTGGCGCGTCTGTTCACCGTGCAGCCCGACGCGAACATATTAACCAGTTCCTGAAAGAGTGGGATGGCATGGAGAAGACTACAGCTTTTATTATGGTGGCCACGAACCGCCCTTTAGACCTTGACGAAGCCGTTTTACGACGACTTCCCCGCAGGATTCTCGTCGACCTTCCTACGCGAGATGACCGTACCGCCATCCTGCGACTGCTTCTCAGAGGCGAAATGTTGGACGAGTCTATTTCGATTGACGAGTACGCGGACAGGACAACCTTCTACTCGGGCTCCGACCTCAAGAACATGTGTGTCGCCGCGGCCATGGCGGCGGTAGAAGAGGAAAACGAGGCGGCCACGAAGCACAAGGGCCCGGAACCGTTCCGTTACCCCGAGCGGCGCATCCTGCGAAAAGCCCACTTCGAAAAAGCCATAGAACAGATCCCCGCCAGTATAAGCGAAGACATGGACTCTCTCAAGATGATACGCAAGTTCGACCGTGAGTACGGCAACGCGAACAAAGGGGCGAAGAAGAAGAAGGTAATCGGCTTCGGGGATCTCGGCCATGGCAGATTAGATGATATCGGAGTCCGACGGAGTAAGTCTCCTTGAAATCTGGCTTCATCCGTCTCAGATTAATACGATCGATCTACGGAGTACCGTCACCGCGACTCGTGATGCGGCTTGTATGAGCCCTGTCCGCTGAGTCTGGAATAAAATCATTTATGCTGTAGCTTATGAAGAGTGTTTTTTTTTGGGCGTCGTGATTGTTGTGAAGGGCTGTCTTAGGTTCCCAAACGGGAGAGGGCGAGCAGTTCCCACAGCTGGCCCCGGCCGGGGTTGCTCGACCGACCAGAGACTGATAGCATTTGCAAATATTGATCCCTTCTGTTCAAAGGATAAGGCAGCGCTCGACAGTAGAAGTGAGCCGGATGTCTCCTTGCCCGCTTGCCAACATGGATGAGGCTATGATGGCCTGTTACGATACGAGCAGAGTTTTTGACAGGTTAGTCTTGATTACCTCTTACAAAGCCCGCATTAAGAGGCTTGAAATGATGACCCCGTTCCCTCTCGACTACTAACTGTCCATGGGCCTTCTTCTCCATAGTTCGTAACCAGGCTACTCGGCACTGTCTACTTCTTTTCTAGTTCCGCGAGAATCTTCTCTCCCTTAGCCTTAGCCGAAGCAAAGTCGCCCACCATGTAAAAGGCACCCTCGGGGAGATTGTCGCCTTCTCCGTTGAGGATAGCCTTGAAAGAAGCAATAGTGTCCTTCAAATCGACCAGTTTGCCCTCGATGCCTGTGAACACCTGAGCGACGGTGAAGGGCTGGCTCAGGAAACGCTGAATCTTGCGGGCCCGCTCCACAGTTAGCTTGTCAGCCTCGGAAAGTTCGTCCATTCCGAGAATGGCAATGATATCCTGCAGGCCCTTGTACTCCTGTAAGATCTGCTGAACACGTGTGGCGGTGTTGTAATGTTCTTGGCCGACAACTCGAGGATCGAGCATACGAGATGTGGAATCGAGGGGATCTACGGCAGGGTAGATACCCAACTCAGAGATACCTCTAGACAAGACGGTCGTGGCGTCCAAGTGAGCAAAGGTGGTGGCAGGGGCGGGATCGGTCAAATCATCGGCAGGGACGTAGACAGCCTGTACGGAGGTAATGGAGCCCTTCTTGGTGGTAGTGATGCGCTCTTGCATACCACCCATGTCGACGGCGAGAGTGGGCTGGTATCCGACGGCAGAGGGAATGCGACCGAGCAGGGCAGACACCTCAGAGCCAGCTTGCGTGAATCGGAAGATGTTGTCGATGAATAGAAGGACTGCTCGGTAATCAGATACTGCAAATTGGAAAATGCTGGGTATAGAGATGATCTCACCGTCCTGGCCTTCCTGATCACGGAAGTATTCGGCAACGGTCAGACCAGTGAGGGCGACACGCGCACGAGCACCGGGAGGCTCATTCATTTGACCGAACACCAGGGCCACCTTGGAATCGCCGTCGAGTTGGATGACCGACGTCTCCTGCATCTCGTGGTACAGATCGTTACCCTCGCGGGTCCGCTCGCCGACGCCAGTGAAGACAGAGTAACCGCCGTGGGCCTTGGCGATATTGTTGATGAGTTCCTGGATGAAGACAGTCTTGCCGACCCCAGCGCCGCCGAAAAGACCGATCTTTCCGCCTCGAGCGTAGGGAGCAAGAAGATCGACGACCTTGATCCCGGTCACGAGAATTTCGGCTGAGGTAGACTGATCGATGAAAGGTGGAGGCTCGGCGTGGATCGGCAAGAACTTGTCGGTTTTGATGGGACCACGTTCGTCAATCGGGTCGCCGGTGACGTTCATGATGCGGCCGAGTGTGGCAGGGCCGACGGGAATGGTGATGGGAGCACCTGTGTCGGTGGCTTTGGCACCTCGGACGAGACCCTCGGTACCTATCACAGGAATAAGCTTCGGGTCACCTCAAAAGACCCCCATCTTCATTCACTTACCGTCCATGGCAATGCAGCGAACGACATTTTCGCCAAGGTGTTGCTAGTGTTTCTTGTTAAAAGCTGTTTCACCTCGCAAGCTCGTGGAAGAGACACCTACCGACACCTCAAGGACAAGCTTCTGGCCATTATTCTGGGTCTCGAGGGAGTTTAGAATCGGTGGTAGCTTGGCCGTATCGAACTTGACTGTAGAGAATATCAGAAACGAAGCAGTAAACGGAAACAAAGCTTGGTAAGGACAGACCGTCAACGACAGCTCCAATAACCTGTGGTTTTGCTGTAGTCTTAGCAAGAAGCTCGGACCAACGTTCCATGGGATTCTTGCCTGATGAATTTTGCCATCCCCGACACTCGTAGACGATGCGAATCGATTGCTGCTGCGATGAATTTGGGAGGAAGTAGGCCTGATGGCGCGTCCTGCAGCTGCAGCCCTCAGGGACGGGCGGGCACCTCTGGCAACGGAGAAAATGCCGCTACGAGAGATAAGTCAGCTCCAGGCACGTCAATTGATGCCACGTGCTTGTCGGAAGCAGCAGAATCATATCTTAGAGATAATTTCTCACCTCTTGAGCATGTTGCCAGGTGTCAGAGCGATCAGATATCGGAGTGGAGAGGCTGGTGGGCAGGCAGAAGCTGAGGAGAATTTGCAGCTAACGTGCAACATCGTCAGACCTAGAGCTTACTGAACTGTCACGTGACGTATCAGTTGGCTCATGACTAATCAAAATCTTTCTATTACATAACTACCTGGTACGAAGAAAGATTGGACGGCGTTTCTTGAGTCCTAACTCCTCGGACGCGTGTAAGCGCGTCTTCACTTTTGCCGCACTCGCTCGTTTACACGCCTACGCATTGCCTACGAAGTTCACGACTGTTCTCCGTCCACTGATGATGCACTAGGGCTCTAAAGCTTTACATCATCTCTGTCTGCTGGCGTCTCTGTTGCACGCGAAGCGGGGCTGATATCTCTTCTCTTTTTCCGGCTTGCTCTACGAATATCGACGCTTCATTCACTGTCTAGATCCATCGACTACGCTCGAAGGGCGAATTTTTCTGCACCTATCACAGAAATCCTCTTTCTCTAGTGATGAGCAGTGTCTGAGCCATGAGGATATGACGGTCAGCGGCCATGTCGAATTGGAGAGAGCTGGGGGAGGTCCCAGATTCGGAAGAGGATTCCCAGGACGGCCGAGAAGTCGAGACAGATCCCCCGATCGTTGCCGTAATCACGGCTACAGATGCGCTAGGGACAGATCTTTGGGCAGTCCCTGACTCCCCGCTCGACGGCAATGAAGTTTTGTCTCCGATGCCGCCCCCTGTCACCGATCCGCCCATCTCATCGCCGCTTTCTTCTGCTCCCAGTGATCAAAGTTTACTCTCTGCCCGCCGTCTTCTCGGGTACGACGCTGTCACCCATTCCGGCTCTACGGAGGTTATAGAAGAAGCCCGACAGGCAACAAAGAGACAGCCTGGTTTCGCCGTAATCATCCCATCTAGGCGAGAACATGAGAGTGCTGCAGCCGGTTCTCAGAGCACCGAATCCAAAGCAAACAGAGGCGATTATGATGTCCACGAAGTTGAAACTCCACACCAACGAGCGTTGCGCCCGCGCAAACCTATCCAGGAGCATCCATATCTGCTCGAAAATGCCCGCTATAGCAATACTTTGAGAGAACACGGTGTCAAGCCTCTCAAGGCAGTAATCGAGGTGGAAACCCGGCCTGCGCAACGCAAAAATTCCACACTAGGCGACGAGCATAAGAGCCAGGACTCTATCCAGCATGATACGCTCGATACAAATCAATCGGATGCATCCCAGGACTCCGCGAGAGACACGCTTGATGTTGGTTTCCGCTCCTCACTTCTCAGGACCTCACCTTCGAGCGATCTGCACCGTGTTACTAGCCCAGCCAGCTCTCAGAACGAAACGGATAACACGAGTGTAGCCGATCAGGACCTTCCAGCTTTGGACGAGCTGCTCAATCGGCATCCTCGTCTCCACCTTCAAAAGGTGAAGGCCAAAAGGCAAGTGGCGTCGTCGTCGTCCGTGACCGCCCGAAAGCGGCTGCGGCTTCAGCTTCATGACAGCGACCTCATGGAGCCCGATGAGCTATCGTTGGGGGACACGAAACCAGCAGGTCCGCCGAATCCTTCAACAAGCCAAGCGCAGGATTGTCTGGGCCACTTTGAGGTTGCAACCCCTACATCCGGCCGGATTCCCTCTGTGGTCCCCTCAAAACGCTTGTGCATCGATATTGTATCGCCCTTGCCTTCACAGTCACAGCCAGATGAGGTCATTGGCATCTCTTCCGGTGGCGAAGGCGAAGAAGAACAAGCATCCGCTTCCGCCGGCTCACATGGCCTCCAGAGCGACTCGGAAAACGACTCGGATGTCGTGAATATGCTGGGCCAGCGGATCCGCGGCGTTCTGCCTGCTTCATGGCTGCGCCTCGACCAACAATTAGGTCGCGAAAGGGCTGAGAAAGTCTCGACAAGACAACGAAGTCGCCTTGTAGAGAGAGAAAGTCGACGGGGGATCGCAAAACCAAGGCAGGCATCGCCTAAAAAGGCAAACCTGTCACTGCTGCTTGGAGACTCTTCCGACGAGAGTGAAGGTCCAGGTCCCTCCAAGGGGAAAGACGTGCAGCAGGCTTCAATTCTACCAGGCCTTGGTATCCGCCCTTCCCAGCGCCCTAGCGTACGGAACCCAGCTGCTACAGACGATGAAGAGTCAGCGGTCGAAGATGACCACGTCGATCCAATGCTGCCTAGAAAACCCAGAAAGTTGCGCCAGCTTCGACTGCCCCGGTCGATTCGAGGCCATCAATGGCCAATTTCCTCCAGCACGGAGCCAGTCCGACTACATCGAAAGCCTCCAAAGCGGAGGAAAATATCCAACGAGTCGCGATGCGACGGCAGTCCGAGCCTCACTCGAGGTTCTGGGCCGCGAAACAAGCTGAGCGGCAGGGTTGCGCATAAATCTCAGCAAAGACCGAGAGGTGATCAAGCCGGGCGACAGACCCAATTGATGCTCTCACCGCCAGCTCTCAGTATCTTGGATGTCGTGGAGCCAAACGCTCCGCGCTTCCTCAAGATCGCAGCACGAAACGTCAAGAAACAGGCCGGAAAAGGTCGGTCAAGTCCAGGAAAAAAGATTATCCAACTCGCCACACGGAAAGATCATACAGATGCGATGTATGTCTTACAAGATTGGAAAGCAGGAAAGATTCCACAGCGCCCGTCAGTTAAGGCTGCAGAGAAGCGCAATCGCAAGCGACGCAGAGAAGCGCCGCCAGCGATCGCTGCGGGAAACAAAGCCGCGTCTTCGATCCGAACTGCCAGAACGAGCGACAACATCAAGAATTTTGGAAGTGGCAAATTTCAGGCTCGTCGAATAAGAAGCCTTGTCGCCCAGAGGTACTCGGATCATGGAGCAAGAAACGACGTGCTGCCGTCTCACCCACGAACCGCAGCTCGACCGGCTTCGCTGGAAGTGGATGAAAGGAGCCAAACCAAAAACGCTGCCTTTCACGCTCGCAAGAAGGTCCTTGACAGCCTTCACCGACGCGGTCAATTCGATATCGCAGCATGGTCGTTTGAGGCCAACGGTGCTGGGGATGTCGATACCCCATCCAAACCTATCCAGCCCATGACTACACTTTTCTCACCGCCTCCTCCCCGAAAAGCTCCGCAGCGGAAAAGAGCCAGGCCGAGACATATTGATGTCGAAGCACCACAGTATCGCCATGCCAACGATCCTTTACCCCCTATGGTCCTCCTGCCCGAGGCTGAGCAGGATCCGGTGAAGCATCCCGACGGCAAGCTACTGGGGCTAGGACCTTATGGTACCGACTACACGCATCACTTCGAGATCTTTCCTTTCGACTTTCAGGTCTATTTCCACGAAACGACCCTGATCGGCAGTGGGATCATCGAAGCTTGCTGTAGCGGCAGCCACCAGGAGGCTATGGCTGATTATCCTTGCACGGGTTTCAACATGAATGGCCTATCTCTTCAATGGGGTCTCTTCGACGCCCGAATCTCCTCGGAAATGGGCATTACTCTGGACTTGATCGCGGAACAAATCGAGTGTATCGCTGAAGGCAAGAATTCTTCGGGTTCTTCGACGCATGTAGCTGCAGCTACGTTCTTCCTGAACTACTGCAGACATTCCATGAACAGTTCAGAAGAGGGCCAGTCCGCGTCGCTCGCAACGCGGATGATTGAGTGTCTCTTGTCATTCGACGAGCGCATCAGATCCCGGGACCAGCAAATCACACGAGTCCCAGAGGGTTGCGATCTCGCGTTGAAGATATATGACCGCCTCCTTCTAGCAGCTTTGGTGGTTTCGAAGTCTTGCCATGGCTTGCCTGCGTTGATGGCCGAGCAGGTTCGAAGTGAAGAGTGCCTGAAAAGGTTGGCGCAAACAACACTCTCTATTCTCTTCACTATGGGGACAAGCCGGATCAGGGAACTCTACGAGCACCTCAGCGAGCCTCGTTACAGGGAGCGTGGGCTAAGAGACGACGCAGTTGCGATGCACTCTTGGGTAACGGTGATGAAGGTACTGGACACGGCCAAAATCCCGCGAGCCTCGTTCTGGGATCTGGCGGAAGCAGAGATAGTTCCGCCGCGACTCCTTTCGGGTTTTGACGCACGCGATCACGAAAAATCGTGGCAAGCTTTGTTTTCCCTGTTGCCTTTGACCGAATTCAACAACCTCGGAATCCTGACTCGTGGTCGGCGACATCATCCAGCCAGTGATGGCTGGATCATCCCACAGAAGTTGATGAGGCGGGTGGGCGACATATATCGGGAAAACAGTCGACAAGCCCCGAGTTTCAACAACTACTGGCGGGCTCTTATTAGTCGATGTCACCATCTAGTCAAGTATTGGGGATGGCGTCGATGCGTCACGGTGGCCGGGGTGATTTTTGATTCGTTCGCGACACAGAAACTCAGTGACCTGCGCAACGAGGAAATCTACGAATCACCGCAGTTTCTTGAAGAGCTTCACCTTCGTCCAAGCTTGGATATCGAACCAGACGATGGGTGTTTTCACATCTTCTTGAAGCTGATTGCCGTGAGCATCGAGAAGCTGAAACAAATCGGGGCATCAAGAGACATAAGCAACCTAGTGACCAGAATTACCCCAAACCATGACCGGCAGCACCTCAAGGAGCAAGAGTTCCACGCCCGCGATCTGGCAGCCCTGAGGAACCATCTCGATCTGCTGAGCACCCTTTTCTGGGCATCCCCGCCGGAGCTGCGACCGCCAGTAAGGCTGATGGAGCGGCTCGTGATCCCGAAGAGCTCTCACAAAGAAGCTTGCCTTGTTAGTGTACGCTGTTGGCAGCGGCTTTCCCGCTTTGTTGTCGCGTCGGGGGAGGCTTCTATGGCTTCTACGTCTTTTGAGCCCTTCCGCGGATGGCGAGACGCATTCTTTCAGCAAATGCTGCAGCAATTTGACTCTGTGGCATGGGACGTCCAGCAGCAGCTTCTGCTGTTGAACAAGACGGCCAGCAGGACAATCAGCGATGCCCTGGTTCAAACCACAATCTCGACCAACAGAGCGGCGGTCATGGAGGTGTTGCATGCGTGCGCTGCTGCATCGCTGGATGTCATGAAGCAGACGCCTAATCTGGAGGCAGCATTGACTGCACTCAACACAGCGCAACTACAAAGCATCTTTAAGCACTTTTCTGCTTCTGCTCCTCAACTCAACTGGCAAACATTGCACGCATCTCTCTCAAGCTTAGAGACTTTTCTTGACAGGGTAGACGAGGTCAAGAGAGATGAGGAAAGCCAAGGAAGCGACAACTTCATTTCTGATTCGGTACTGATCATCGATGCCGACATAGCAGAGGGCTTCTTTTCCATGGCACGATGCGTCCTGTCGTCCCCCGGAAACGCTGCCTCGGCGACGGCGAGATCGGTCAAGGCCAGCTGCTCGGAGCTCATTGCGACACTGTCTGCGAGGATTGGAGTGGATTACATCAATGCCGAAACCTGGCGCATGAAGGACATGCTCAGGGCTGGCAAGCACGGCTTGTTCGACGGACCGCCGCACCAATTGAACCTGGATCAACGCCGGATGCTTTCCCTTTTCGTGAGCGAACTCCTCAAGTATGGCCTGAATGACGCTGCGGCCGCCGACGTCAGCCTGTTGGAGCTCTGGACCCTGTCGCTCGTTAAACCGGTGGAATTCTGCAGATACGAAATTCAATTTGCGCAAGAATTGGTTCGCCGCGGCAAGACTTTCGTCTCCTCGGCCACAGAGGAATTGACCACTCAACCTGACTACGGCGTGAACAAGCGGCTCTTTGAGTTCACCATCACAACAATGCGTCAAGCAATTCGAGATGCAGGGCACTCCAGCCAGAAGCAACGGTTACTGACGGAAAACTCGGCGACGTTGAGGCGGGTCATGGAACAGATTAAGCATGACCTAGGAACTCTGTCGTCCCACGAGGCTCCTAGCCACGATGGCTACGTTTCGTTCGTGCAAGACATCATCTCCATCATCAAGTCGTCAGAGCTTTGCGCCGTAGACGGCTTCTTCTTACAATTCAGCAAAGATTACTCTCCGTCTCTTCGAGACCCCGAGCTTCGACTGGCGGGACTGATCGGCTACGGCTTACGACTGGAAGAAGGTGACAGCAGGAGCGGCCAACAGCTCTTCTTCCTCCTCTTCAACAACGCCAAATTTGCGGTGGGCAACGACAAGTTTAGAGAAGAAGTGACGATGCTGCAGCATGGCATGGGAAACGCTGGCATCTTGGACTTTGTCTTGGGAAGAATCCTTCCAGCCGTTGTCCGATGCTGCTTCAAGTACAGCGCCGCTTTTCCGCTGCTGGACGTCTACGCCGAGGCCTTGCGGCGTGCGCTCAGTGAGAAGACGGTCTTCCGGGAGCTTGACGACGGGAGCCTAGCTCACATCAACAGACTAGTGGGCGCGGCGGTCGAGGGGATGGTGATGATGTCGCAAAACAACGGGCCGCTGTCGGAGCCGCAGCTGCATGTGATGCGGCAAACGGTGGCAGTGCTGAACCTGTTTTGGCCAACGCTCTACACGTCAGTCCTGCTCAGACGAGAGTTGACCGAGTCCCTCAACTGCCTGCGGGATTTTGCGGTGGCTCTGCAGATCGACGACGGAAAAGTGCGGATCCCTGCGGCAACAAGTCCTTCCTGGCTGGCCTTTGGCGCCGACGTTGATATGTTCACGGATACGATGTTGCGAGACGTCAAGAAGAATTGGGCTTATACTGCGCAGAACAAGCTGTCGATCCAGCTTCCGCGGGGTGTGATATCGACGGTCAGCCCGGGCTGGAACGCGAGGCGCGTTTCGGAGGACCTGCGCGGTCGGTTGAAGGAGTGGCTTTGGTGGTGGGATAGGATGCATGGAGTTTCCAATCTGGGCGGGCAAATAGAGGGCGTCTTCTTCTGAACTGTTCATTCTGTGTTTGTTGTGGTGATAATGATCGGCTGAGTTGATAGGTTCCTAGACGCATGATCGATGTATAGGGTAGGTGGTAGTCGCGTCGAGCGGCGCCTTACTCATAATTCTCCTATGCGGAGTACTGCAGTCTTCCTGTCACCCATCGTCTTCCATCATATGACACCGCCATGGCCTCCGGCTTCCGCCTCCCCGACGAAGCCGCTGTTCAAACGGTGCTGCAAAGCTTCCCCGGACGAGAGCAGCAGACACGCGCGCTCGCCTGCCTGGTTCACGTAGGTGGTGGTAGGTACGCGTCGGACGAAGGCGCCAGGATATACTGACAGCAAAGCAGCCCGACGCGGCACCATGTCACAACCTCGTCCTCCACGGCACCGAAGCAACGGGCAAGTCGGCCGTAGCCCAGCAGTTGCTGTCCTCGCTGGCGAGTCAAGACGACGGCCTGGCGTACGCCATGGTCAATGCCGACCAGTGCGTTAGCGGACGGCATCTATTCGAGACCATCGTCGGCGCCGTCGCTGCTGCTCTGGATCGCCACGATTACGATCGGTGTGAGACGCTGGCGCAGCTGGCTGTTGCCTTGACGACTATGGTAGGCGACGCTGCCAAGGAAAGCGGCGGACAAGGACGATGGCGCTTCGTCCTCGTGCTGGATGCCATCGACAGGCAGAGGGATGCGCCGCCTACCTTGGTTCCGGCGCTGGCTCGCCTCCCCGAGATTGTATTCTTCCCTCTCCCTCACCCGTCCTCAAGTCTGGGAAAGCTTTGACTCTGATGCCGAAGAACAGCTCCCCTGTCTCTCATGCATCTTCATCGTCACCGCGCCACCAACCGGCCTCGTCCGGACGCAAGCGACGGCGCACCTTCACTTTCCCCCTTATACAAAGTCCGAGTTCGTGCGGATCCTGACGCTGAAGCCGCCGCCGCCGCCGGTGGCCGGCGCGTCAGCCGAGGAGACGACCGCCCTGTGGACACGTTTCTGCGCCGCTGTCCACGATGCCCTCGTCCAGCCCGCGTGTCGCTCGCTGGTGTCGTTCCGTCGCGGCTGCCTCGCCCTCTGGCCACGGTTCGTCGCGCCCGTCGTGTCCGGAACACACTCGGTCAAGGATTTTTCCAAGCTTCTCGTCGCCGCCAGACCTCATTTTCAGGATGAGTCGCTACTGAACCCGAGCCTCGTTTCTTCCAAGAACAATAACCCAGTAACGCTCGCCGCGGCGGACATGGTAGGCCTGCTCCCACTCGCCGCTCGTCTACTCCTCCTTTGCGCCTATCTCGCGTCCCACAATGCTCCTCGCCACGACCTCTCCCTTTTCTCGACCTACCATCACGGTCGCAAGCGTCGTCGTGGCGGCGGAACTGTATCACGGGGCACGCCACGGGCCAAGCACCGCAAGATCGCGCGCAAGCTCCTCGGCGCCCGCGCCTTCGTTCTTGAGCGTATGCTGGCTATCTTTGAGGCTGTCCGAGTAGAGTGGTCTCCAGACGGTTGTTCCGTCGGCCCAGCAGGACTCGACGGCGACGTGGGAATGGCCTTGGCGACGCTGACCAGCCTCCGATTGCTCGTCCGGGTTGGTTCCGGAGATGTCACGGACAGGGCCGGCAAGTGGAGGATCAACGCGAGCTGGGAGGCCGTCCGGGGCATCGGGAGGAGCATAGGCGTCGAATTGGAGGACTGGCTCATGGAATGATGTGTTTTTCTCCGCCTTCGGAACAAACGATGCGATACATCAAAAGAACGCGGCCACTTTCACATATTCGTATCTATATATACAATGAACTTTTTTGGCTGAAGCGGCCTCCATGAACAATGGCGGTGACAAAAGTTAAAGGGGCCGTCATGATGCTGGAGAGAGCCCTCCCTCCGCCAACGGAAATCTCATGGGCGCGGCAGCCAGCCTGATGTGCTGCTGCGGCCAGAACGGCCACGTCCAGCCCTGGAATCTGACTTCTTATAGTCGTAACCAGCAGCATCCGGACCCAGGTAGCCCTCGGTATAGACGTGCGCGCCGGAGTCGGGTTTTTCATGACGGTTCCAGGTCGGCTTCTCGTCGACCGGTAGCAGAGGCGATCCGCCGCGTGACTGGGCTATGGAGCGGGCCTTGCGGTCAGCCTTGTTGCTCTCGTTGGACCGGTCGTAGAGGTATAGACCGAGAAAGGTGAGGGCGATGCCCACAGCTTGGACTGGTGTCGTAGGACTCCTGAACCAGACGATGGCCATGACGATGACGAAGACTCGCTTGATCAGGCTGGCTACGGAGTAAGTAACGGGAGAAACCATGGAGAGTAGAATGAAAGCCAGCATGTTTTGACTGAAGTGGAATACGCCGTTGAAAATGAATTCGAGCGTTAGACGGCCGTGATCCATGGCGAGAGGGTGATTGCTCAGGTCGACGGCGCCGTCGTGAAGGACATCGCCGAGGAGGGCGATGCCCTCCGACCAGAACCAGATGGGCAGGGTAGCGACGAAAGCCATGCCAGACGAGTAACAGAGGAGGTTGAGCTTATCAAGTTTGCCTGACTGCGTGCCCTCAGCCTTTGCCGCCTCGTTGAAGATTTTCTTAGAAACGATGTTTTGGGTGACGAAGATGAGGGTGGCCAAGAGGGCCTGCAAGACACCGAGAAGCTGGCCGTCATAGGCTCGTTTTCCCGAACAAGCGAGCATAACGCCGCTCGTCAAGGGTACGAGGGACAGATACGTGGCCTGGGGGTACCGGATATCGTAAAATATCCTATAGGCCAACACGGTGAAGAGCGGGGACAGGCCCTTGATGGTGTGGACGAGAGAAACGGGAATTTTAGCCGTGGCAGTCGAGCTCAAGAGATGGCCGCCAATCTGGAAGGCGGCAAGAGGAAGCGTATCGACGATGACTCGGGAGCTCGGACGGCGAATAGGATGACGGAGGAAGGCCACGGTAGACCGTAGAGTAGGGAACAGGCTGGCCAGCCAGGCAAGGAAGATACAGAGGGAGGAGACGAAGGCGAATTGAACGAGGGTGAGAGTGGCAGGCTTGTCGAAGGCGATGAGGATTGATTTGGACGAGGTGTTGGTCAGGGCCGATGACGCGTACCAGAGCAGGCAGAGAATCTGTCGAAAGCCACCAAGCAGCCAGTCAGAGAGAGAGAAAGTATCATCTGTATGAAGCATCTTCAAAAACGTACGACGAGCTTGGGGGAGACGGGAGCCCTTAAGGCGTCGGCAATTTCGTGGGCATTCTGGCTAACGCTGCCGTTCCTCGACCGCATCGAGCGAAAGGCATCACTGAGGCTCTTTTGGCGACTGCGAGAAGCTTCGTCGCGCCTTGCGGGCGTCCAACGATCCGTCAGCATAGATGACGACGGCTTTTCGACGCCGTTGCCGTTGGGCGCGTAGGGGAGAGAGTCGACGTGGTCGGGAAACTTTTCCATGGCCGAGATCGGATGAAGATTCTTTCTTTTCCTTTTCCTTTTTGGGGTGCGCCGGCGCGTCGGTCGCCGCTCGTGGCTGGTTGAGTTAAGAGACACGACGACAGCCCGTAGATACACCCGAGGGCAGAGGGCCAGACAGGTCTGGATGAACGGCGTCGAGGCTGAGCGCTGGCATCGATTTACTGGGCTTTTGTTTTTTGCCCTTCCCCCCTCCGCCCCCTCCCCCCGGGGAGTGTTGATCCCTCTCCTCTTTTCTTTTCCTTCTTTCTTTCACTCTCTCTTCCTTGTTGGGAGCCGGACCAACCAAATTGTGCCGTAGCATGCTAGTCATTAGTCCATGCTGAAGACACGGCTGACCCCCTGGTGCAAGAGATCAGCCATAATTTGGCTTGTATGTTTGATGTACGGATATGTAGGTATGCCTGTATTTGTAGCGGAGGAGAGGCCGTCTCCTTCAGCCTTCAGGTCATGGAGAGCGCTGTGCGTCTAGACGAGTCTAGACACCTTTCTGCCGTGTGCGGATAGGTAGGTAGGTGCCGAAGATTAGCCTGGATAAGATAGCACCTCCAGCTGGTAAGGCCTTTGATACTCTTTGATAATGAGGAGCATCTTCTCCAGTACCAACCAGTGACCATCACGCTCTGCTCTCTACCTGCAATCGACCGAGAATCATTACTTTTCTGTCTTCTGCATCGTAACTCGCCGTCAAGGCATCACTTGGTCTCTGCTATGGCGGCCCCTAAAATGACCAAGAACCAGCTTCGGCGGGCAAAGAAAAAGGAACAGAAAAAGGCCCAGGCAGAGGCATGTTTTTTTCTCTGCCAATACCGCTTCATCGCTCGATTCTTCTCTGACCTCCACATTCTTGACACACAGACCCCTCGGATCGCTGAAAAGGTCTCGGAGGATGTCGACGACTCTGATGCTGGAAACAAAGCTCGCTCAGTCGCTGGCGATGACAGTATTGCCGAGACTTCGACCGCCTCCGCTCTGACGGTCAACACCTTCGCCCTAGATGGCTACGCAGATGACCCCGTCTTCGCCATCTACAAAGACATCTTTGCCAAATTCGGAGCCTCGTTGGGGGAAGACGAAATAGCAAGAGAGGCCAACGCTGGCAACCAGGGAACTGTCTTCTTCGACGAGGACAACGAAATTCCGGACGAAGACGAAGATGGGACCGCGAAATCCAAACTTTCTAAAAAGAAGCGCAAGCAGATGAAGACACTTTCTGTCGCTGAGCTCAAGGCCATGGTACAGCACCCGGAAGTCGTCGAATGGCAAGATGTTTCCTCGTCCGACCCCAAGACTCTCGTTCAGATCAAAGCCCAGCGCAACGTCGTGCCCGTGCCGTCGCACTGGTCGCTAAAGAGAGAATATCTGTCCTCCAAACGCGGCATCGAGAAGCCTCCCTTTCGGCTCCCGGACTACATTGCCGCCACTGGCATCTCCGAAATGCGAGATGCCGTCTTGGAGAAAGAAGCAGAGCAAAGCCTGAAGCAGAAGCAGCGAGCACGCGTGCAGCCCAAGATGGGCAAGCTGGACATTGACTATCAGAAACTCTATGATGCCTTCTTCCGATTTCAGACCAAGCCCGAGCTCACACGTTTTGGCGAAGTCTACTACGAAGGAAAAGAAGCTGAGGTTGATTTCCAACATTTCCGTCCGGGCGAACTGAGCGAAATCACCAAGGAGGCTCTGGGAATCCCACTCAACGCCCCCCCTCCCTGGCTCATCAACCAGCAGCGGATGGGCCCTCCACCATCCTATCCCACCCTGAAGATTCCCGGCCTTAATATGCCCCCTCCTCCGAACTGCTCCTGGGGATATAATCCTGGCCAGTGGGGTAAGCCGCCAATCGATGAGTTTAACCGTCCACTTTTTGGAGGCGACGTTCTCGGTTACAACCAGCCTGTTTCGCAGCCTCATCCCGGCCAGCCGGAGCTGCCTCCAGGCGAGCCTGTTGAACGTACCTTGTGGGGCGTATTGCAGCCTCAAGAGGAGGAGTCCGAGGAAGAAGAGATGGACGAGTCTGACGACGAGGAGGCGGCCGAACCGGAGGCTGGCATCACTGACGTCGGCGGTGTCGAGACTCCGAGCGGCTACGCCAGTGTCGCCACCCATGCGCAGGGCGTCGAGACGTCCATCTCTGGAGAGATGGATCTTCGCAAGGAACGGCCCAGCCGCGGCACAGAGACGCCTTCGGGCCGCGCCGCCTATACCGTCCTGCAGGAGAGGAAGACGCAGGGCAATGTCGGAGGCCTCTTCGGCGTCGGTCATCAGTACGACCTGGGTCCATCCCAGCGCCCGGCCATCCCTGTCCTCGGCGCGGAAGACGAATCCCGCAAGCGCAAGAAGCCGGGCGACATCGACGCCGCCATCGACGTCGACTCCCTCAACGCCTCGGGCGGCATGAGCAAGGACGCCATCCGCAAGAAGTTCGATGAGGGCACCAAACGGGAGGGGATCGGCGCCAACTGGCAGCACGACGAGGAGCTCGACGACCTCATTGCCCAGGAGAGCTCTAAGAGGCAGAAGACGGAGAAGGAGCGCGTCGAGCGCCGCCGCGAGGGTCGTAACAGATACTGAGGTCTTGTTTCTTCTTCTCCTTCTTCTTCTTTTTAAGCTCGTCTTTCCACCTGAGGAGTGGAAGACGGTTCAGACAAGGCGTGCGAAAGGTGGGCGGAAGCTATGCTCTACACGTACCTTTTCGCGAGGCGTTGGGTGTGTCTCTGACTCATTGAAGGTGGATGGATATCCTACACTGTTTTTATTCTGCCTTCTCTTCAAGGCATCGAGAGCTGCGGCGCGTTGTTCCGCAGCGAAGACCTTTCTTAGCTGTTTCTACGTAGGAAGGGATTCTACATGATATATCCGAGAGAGCATAAGAATGTTTGAGTAGATTACCTTTACTCCTTCTGCCCTGCTGCGATTCGCCGGCTGTCCATAACCAAAACCGATAATGCTACGACGGTAGCTGTCGAATTTCCACCAGTCAAGTTGGCATGTCGTGCGCGGACACTTGAGAGACGTTAAGCAATTGGGAAGAACGAAGACGTAATGAAACGTGAAGTAGCAGAAAGACTGAAAGAAGCAATTATTCCCCTCCTGGTGTTTTAAACATCATGTCAACGGCCAGCATCTCCGAATGGACAGATTCCGGGCGACCACCCCCCGGCCCTCGCCGGCACCTCAGTTCACGTCTGCGACAGGTTTTGAGACTTTAGCTCTTGCAAGGACCAGTTTCATCATCTCATCATCATCATCACCTTGCATCCCTTCTCCAGCCAGGGGCTAAGCCAGCCCATCAAATCCGCAACATGCATCGCAGAGCCAATTCGCTCGAGAGATAGGCAGGATGGATTCCTTGATGCAGCTGGAATGGTAAAGACGTCTGGAGCACGACTGCAGCACTCGTGTCAGCACGCTCTCTCGCGACAACGGAAGGTAGGATATTTATGCAAGTACGCACCGTATTAGAGCATATCAATAAGCTTGGGCCGAGAACTGGCAGCTGACAGACGACACAGCCGCTGGCGCTCTTGCGGATCTGTAAGCTTCTCGGAGACAGTCTGGGACTCGGAGCCGGCTGCTGCTTATCTGACGCGTCATCGTGACCCTGACCAGCCTGCTTCAATGCCGCCCTCGCGTTATCAATCAAGGCGAAGGCGTCCTCGATCATCGTGTCATTTAAAAGATCACGGGCAAGCAGGACGCTCGAATGTTTCCCGAATTCCAGCATTCGTCGCTGCTCCGAGACGAGCCAGGCCGCTTTCTCTCGAACGAAGCCAAGCCATTCCCGGGGAAAGTAGGCCAGCGAGGTGATGTTCTTGCTGAGGATGTAGCCGTCCCATTCCCAGATGTACTCTTTCTCGGCCGCCGTCACGTCAGAGAATTCAGCTATGCTTTCTCGATGCCTCTGAATTAGCCACGTGCTGTCTGGCGTTGTTTGTGGTACCTCGTCGCCAGCTTTCAGGCGTGCCCTGCTAATGGGGTGGTAAAGCGGCTGGGGAATATCTGGCACCAAAGCCTTCTTCGGCCTCTGTTTCCGTGTGCCACGTGGAGCCGTGGGCTTGGAAGCCTCCATGGCCGGCGACACAGGCCGATGTCGCTCCAATGGGGTTCTGGATGGTGTTAACGCGCCAGCCTCGCCATCCAATGCAAGGCGAGAAGTCAAATACACCGCGTCGTCGGTGACTGAGTGGAGGCTGAAGGGTTGCACCTCGCGGTTGGCGAAAGAGGTCAAAGTATCACGCTGAGCCGAGACCCGAAACTTCGGCCCCTGACTCGTCGTCTCGAGCACATAACTATAAGCAGTGTGTACGTTGTCAAGGTGCAGCTGCAGCTCCTCCATGGACCCGTGATAAGCACCACAACTGACACAGCGGAAGTAGTCGAGGCAGACGGGTTGATCAGCTGGCAAAAGGTATTGAACGCGACCCTCCATGGTCGTCGAGCTGGCACCATTGTCGCGTCTGCTTTTCTCTCTGCCCTGCGCCTGGTCGCTCAAGACTTTCAAATTGTAAACCTTTTCCTTTTCTCGAGCTCTCAATGACCGGGAAGGAGTATGACCAAGTACAGACTCGTCATCTGCTTCAAGGGAAGTTTCTCCGTTGACATGGCCGTCGGCGTCTCGGGGGCCATGAAAGTCGGCTAA
Organism: Ophiocordyceps polyrhachis-furcata BCC 54312; assembly: GCA_001633055.2. Classification (NCBI taxonomy): domain Eukaryota; kingdom Fungi; phylum Ascomycota; class Sordariomycetes; order Hypocreales; family Ophiocordycipitaceae; genus Ophiocordyceps; species Ophiocordyceps polyrhachis-furcata. Next base: position 56,264 of record LKCN02000007.1, read on the forward strand.
GCGACAAGCACGGCCCTCCGGATCAATAGCAGTGATGCAAGATTTTGAGTCCTTGTCAAGATGCGTAAGTGCTTTAAAACCAGCCGACCATCGCAGGTCAACGTCCATGACATAATCAGTCTGGCAAACAGACTGTTCCCGAGGGAGGCCAGCCGACAGATGGAGCGAATTCTTCAGCCTGCCGACGACGCTGTCGAAGCGGCTGGATAAGATCCAATGCTGCTGAGTTGAACCCCGGGGCGGATCAGGCAATGTGGGGGAGAGGCCAAAGTCATGTGAGTCGAGTGGAGGCCACAGAATTCCGTCGGCAGCTTCGAGCTCGACCAGAAGCTGGTATGAGTCGGATAGATCAAACCTGCCGTCATCCGGCCTGTGGATGAGTATACTGTCATGAGGAACAAAGAAAGGGCGTGGCAGGTCGACGCGGGCTACGCGATGAGGACCCACGGGATTTTTGAAAGTAACTAAGTTACAGACCTTGCTCTGGCAGTGAAGGACCTGAGGTTGGCCGCGGCTGACGTCGAAAATGGTGATTCTGCAGCGAGCCTTTGTGGTGACGAAGTCATGAGGGACGGCTAAGGCTTGAAGTGACCTGACCTTTTTGGAATCCTTGTGAATGATCTTGAGCACCTCGATGCGCAGAGCCGAGCTGGAATCGGGCATCTGAGGAGACGCAATGAGGCTGTCCAGATCAAACGAGTCAGGAGGCGTGAGGCGACGACGTTTAGCCGGACTCGGACCGTCAAGATGGCGCGGAAGCGGGCCCTTGACCAACGGCGAGGACATAATGTTGCCCATGACGGAGGATTCGTGAAAAGCTCTGACACCCTTGAGCCAGGTGCGATGAAGGAAGGGGGCTGTCCGCTGGTAGGGGTTGTGTACCGTCATGGCGAACAAGGTGAGGGGGGAAGGGAAAAAAACACAGGTTGTAGTTCGTCGAGTTGGGCGGAGGCGCCTCAGGAGCAGCGCCTGGGCATGTGCACCATTGTTGATGCGAAGGAAGAAGTGAGCTGGAGGGAAGGAAGCCTCAGTATGTACGAGCCGGGCGCAGATAAGAGAAGCGCTGGTCTCGTTGGACGTCGGCCGGGAGAAGCGGAAGAGGCTGAAGCCAGAGGAGAGGCTGGTGGTGGATCACAGCCGAATAGGTAAATCAGTCAATTCAAATGGGGGAAATGACAGACTGAGGATTGAAATTTCCGAGCCGACGACAAGGGGTTCCAGGCTTGTCGTGAAGAGAGAAGATTGATGATTGTTGAGGAGAGAGGAAAAGAGAGGGAGAGAGTCAGGGACAGAGAGACAATGAGAGAGAAGCCCGTTGAGACGATGGGTGGAAGATCATGGAACGACGACGCGTGAGGCAGCCGCAGGGGAGAACGGGTGAATCGCGAGGCCTAAAGAAGCTTAGCGCCAGTTGGCGGGAGCTCCTCCCGTGTGCTCGTGCTCATGAGGCTGCGAAGGAAAGAACGCGGACAGTGTTACTTCCTGCCTAAGTGGTAGGGGGGACAGCCAGGCGTTTAGGCTGGTTACGATGGCACTGTTTGGTTTGATATGCAGTGATAATTGCAGGGCTGGTGTGATTTGGACACGGAACTAACAACAATAACAAGCTACCTGGGCAGGTATGAAATCCCCTTTCTCTTTTCCGAGCCACGTGACTTGCACACACTGCAGTCTGCACGATGAGCGGAGCGGATTCACCATCATCCGCGCGCGACCTAGGTGCCCAGTAGCTACGGATTCGATGATTATGTCAGGCGCCATCACGCTCCGACTTCTGACAGCTGCCCGCTGATGAACCATCCAATACCGTGTTTCCTCATCGTCACTGCTTCTATACATGTGCAGGCTATCCGTACATGCTCAAACAACTTCGACAAGTCGTCTTCCATTCAACCATCCAGTCCTTTCTTCCCAGCCGCCCCCGACCTTTCGCGTCATCGTCTTCTCGTTCAACGCCTGCATACAGCCGGATTTCGACGTCCCACAAGTATCTTGATGATCACAGCATAAGGTCGCCAACAAGCGGCTATAAGACGTCCTAGAATGGTCAGCACTCGGAGATCGGCACGGCTCGACACCTGGAGTGCTCAACGTCGAAACTCCGGCCGCACTTCGCGCCGGCGTCGATCATCAACATTGTCATGTCCTTCCCTGACCGAGTCTGACGACGGCTCCGATACGCAAACAACCGATGATGCGACTTACATAGCTCACAGCGAACCTCTTGGAAATTTTACCAGCAGAAAACGCCGTCGCGCCCCCCAAAGAGGTGGTAAGCCAAAAACCACGGAGTCACCTCAGGAAGGCCGCAATCCAAATGAACCGCCGGCCAAAAGTCGCAGGCTGGTCGAGCAGCAACATGGCCATGGATTAAAGAGTCTGATTCCGGACTGGAAGGATCCGCGGATTCCATTCGATTGCTGGATTAGCATCTTTCTCTACGCCGCACATTCAGATACGGCGGACGACCTTGCCTCCCACTGGCTTGTTCAAGCTGCCACTACTTGTCGCACTTTAGCGGAGCCGGCCTTGACGGCGCTGTACATGTGCCCTCCACTCAAGGGACAACCTGCGCGCGTCAAGCGTCTCGCAGCATTGCTTGACAGGTCCCCGTTGGAAACTCTCCTCAACTACCGAATGAAGGTCAAATATCTGCATCTTGACGTCCAACTGATCAGCCAGGCTGCCCTGTACCGGCTGATTCATCCTCTTAGTGGCCTCAAAGAGCTGCTTCTCTACACACGGATGGACCAGCCACCATACAGATCTCTTGACACTACCATACGTTGGTGGTACACCGAGGGCCTTTTCACCGCATTGGCGCCGGCAGAAGGAGACCCTTCCGACGCCGACGCGAAACCTTTTCCTACGATGCTCAAGAGCTGGGAGTGGAGCGGACGATTTTTTGGTGGAAGCTCTTCGTCCTTCCCCACCATTCACTCTGTGGCCTCAATACATGACACGCCGTCCTTTTCCAATCTCACAAAACTGAGCTTCACTAACCTTCAACTGCCGTCGCTGACGCTAATGCCAGAGAGCGAAGAGGAGAAGCTAGATGCTTTTAATAAGGACGGCCAAATGGTTGAAGCCGTTGCCAATGCCATCTCGCGGTTGAAATATCTCAACCACCTGGTCGTCGAGTCTTCGACCGTAATGAATGATCGTCTTCTTCCTCTGTTGCCTGAGCATCTCGCCCACTTAGAGCTCATCAACTGCTGGGAAGTTAGGTCCGAGGAACTGGCCTGCTTCCTCAACACGCACGGCAGCAACCTTCGAACGCTGTCCTTGCTGCATAATCAATCTCTACATCTAGGATTCTTGACAACTTTGTCTGAGAATTGCCCGTGCCTTCGAGAGCTGCACATAAACCTGTCGTACTACCGTCATCACGAATGCGTCAACGACGCGGATCCCATGTTCGACCAGGCCCTAGTCCCGACCGAAATTCCGACTTGGCCGTCCAGTTTACGCGTGATAAGCATCGAGCACTTACGGGACTGTTCCGTCGAGGCCGCCGAGGCCTTCTTCCAATCCCTCATCGACAGCGCGAGAAAGCTACCGAACCTGCGCCATTTGGCTATCAAGACCAGACTCGACATACCCTGGCAAGCTCGTGCGATGATGCGTCACAAGTGGCGCGCGTCCATGGAAAAAGTCTTCCTCCGCCCCGTGAGAAGCCCGAGGCCACACGTCAGCCTGCGGGCGCCAATCAACGACGACAACAACGTACCAGAGCCAAAGAGGCGAGGTGCAACGACTGCGGCAGTACGCCCATCGCTTCGCCGCCGGAGCAGAAGGATTGCCGCCCACGTTGGCGGTCGCACGTCGGCAGCAAACAAGCGCCTTCGCCGGCGGCAAGGAAAGCCCTTTTATAGGGATCCGGACACCGATGAGGACGAGGCAGAGCTGACGGAGGAGGAGGAGGAGGAGGAGGGGGAGGAGGGGGAGGGGGATGACGCTGTCGCCGACGATGGAAAAGGCGAGCTACCCATCCAAGGACTGTGTGACACGGTCAACATCCAGCTCGACAACCAGAAAGTCCGAGAGCTGCAGTACGGCATGGAGGACTTTCGCGACGAGGACGAGGCTGAGTCAGAGGATGAATGGCAGGGAGATGAGGATGAGGATGAATCTCCCGTCATCATCTTTCGTTAAGTACCAAGCCCCGTTGCGATGCGAAATCGTACGCCATCTCGGCGTTCAGCTGCGTTCACGACTCTCTTCCCCAAACCTATGATGGAAAGGAAACATACCAACCCAGTTTCTAAGGCTAGGGGTAAGATAGTAGCAGTACGTACGGTCAGTACTCTCACCAACCATGAAACATGATTTACAAGACTTGTTGTGCCTTTGAAACCTCGTTTTCCCTGAACCATTCACGGGCATCCGCAGCTTGGGTGGCAATATACTTCGGAAGATGTCTTGGAGTGCGGAGAACAGCTTTCTGAGAAGCTGTAGCATCTGGATAAGAGGCAAGCCCAGATCTAGAGAATGTCCATTATACTGCAATGTAGGTAGGTAGGTGCGCCTTTATTAACAAGACCGACGCCCCTGGTAACCCTCTTCGTGCCTGCCCCTTCAACGACTGCTTCCCATCGTCATGCCATCTCTCGCATCTGGTGGAAGCGAGTGGTTCTTCCCCCCACCCCAAGAAACACCCTCAGAAAGCAGCGCCACACATGCCCTCGCCAGCCATGTTCTTCATACTCTTCTCGCTCAGGTCGCTCCGTAGCTCCCACGCGCGCGAGTCTCGCTCCAACTTGTTCCAAACGTAGAGGCTCCTCCGCAGTCTTTCCTGCTTGACTCGAAGCTCATCCCGCAGCTTCTCCTCCTCGTCGCCAAGCTTGCGATAATGAGGCTCGAGATCTCGCGTTACACCAATTGCCAGCGGCGTCATTGACGGCTCGAGCTTCCCGCCTGGTACGATAGGGGGCAAGGTGGAGAGCAGGTTCTGGGCGAGACTCTGTCGCTGGCCGCCTCCATGCTGGGAAGACGGGCCGGTCGGTGGGTTGAAGGGTCGTGGCGGGGCCGACGATGTTGAGAATGGCGTGTTCGCCGAAGCACTTCTGGGGCCGGTCGGAATAGGTGATGGTCCGCTTGGTGTTGATGAAGGTGACAGTGCGGAAATCTGTCTCGACGGCGTCTGATTCCATCCACCGCGCCCTGATCGCAGAGAGAAACCTGCTCTGGTTGAAGGAACGTAGCCACGAGGCCCTGAAGGAGGGTTGGTCGGGCTGGTAACGTCGGACCGATGAGGCGCTGCTGTCGCGCCTGGGGTCTGGGGATGCCTTGCAGCCGAAGAAGCTGGCGACGACGCCGATGCCACGGCGTTTCGGCTGGACGAGGGGCCGCTGGGGCCGGACGCCCTCAAGGCAGCAGGGCCACACGGGGGTGACCGGACTGGGGTAGCCGTCGAGTCATTGGGACCGGAACGGGGTCCCTCCTTGGCGACGGAAGCAGAGGCTGTAGGATGCATAGGGTCCTCGGGAGAACGAAGCTTATTTGAGCCGGGGCGAGGGGATGTTTTTTCAGAAGCTGGTCGAGAGGTCATTGCTGACGAAATGCCCGACTCTCGGGGGGGAGGCGACCTTCTGACCGACTGATGGTATCTATCCCCTCTCCGGCTTGGAGACCGAGATATCGGCCGATAAGAGCCACCCCGATTTACAGGGGGCTTTGATCTCGCTGGCGGAGGCGACCTCTCACGGCGATCTCGACCGTAAGGCGAGCGGGAACGGCGTCTATCGTGTTGTTAGAAAAGAAGCCCGGTCGTGACAGAGCCCAGTAGACTCGCCTATCGTCACGTCTGTCGACGTCACGATCTCTGTCGCGAGCACGTTCCCTATCACGTTCGCGAGGCTGGCATCTATCGTTGTTCCAATCTCGACGAGGGGACCTCAGGCGATCGTATCTACCTTCCCGAGATGGGCTGCGACGACGGACCGGAGAGCGCGTGCGCTCTCGCCTGCGGGGGCTGTCTCGATCACGCGAGCGATCCCGACGATAACGATCACCACCGCTTCGGGATCGACGACGAGGTTGGTATCGGCCGGGGACATAGCTGTCAGAGCCGGGCATTACTGGGCTGCGAGCTCGAGGGCTCCTAGGCCGAGGACTTCTAGGGCGATCTCTCATAGGACTTCGAGCTCTTCTCGGTGAGCGATCCCCGCCTCGAGGTGTAGGCCTCCAAGACTCTCCAGCGCCGTAACGAATGATTTCGCCGTCGTCGTACCTGAGCAATTTCAGAGACGTTAGAAGGAGGGGGAGAACCATGAGGGGATAGGTATTGTTGAGGACATGATGAATGGGAGTGAATCAGAGAGAAGTAACTTACCTGCGGCCTCGTCCATCACGATCACGGTCCATTGTCTTTGCGATGGAAAGAAAGTAGAATCGTCGTCTGATGGGAAAAAAGAGAGGAAAAGCTGCAAATCGACACTGAATATGAAGTTGAAGAAGTCAAGTCTAATGGCGCTAGTAGCCTAGTGCTAATATGCCACACCTGGGTCACGTGCTCAGCCCCATGTCCGATGTCCTACAGGCTACTGGTGACACCTGCCACCATGATAGCTTAGTCATAATTCAGTCTGACCCAGGAGGCGTCAGATCTTGACTCCTACACATCACAACAGCGACGCTTTTTTGAGAGGCCTTTGATACTTCCTTTCCTGTTCTTCTTGTTGATAACATAGCCTTGGTCGTCAGATACGCTTCCATATAATCTCTTACCTACCTACCTACTTGGTGGGTACCTGTAGGTACTAAGCATGGTGGCCTGCCGCGGAAGACACGTTTGGCAAGGCAAGGGGTATTATAAAAGTTTGGCACGGCTTCTCTCCTCTTCTCAATCTTAAAGTTCGATACATTCCGATAGTTCAAATTGTTGCTATTATCCTCTTTTGACGATGCTGCCACCCGGCCACGATACTTCCTCCTCCTACCTACCTAGGTAGGCACCAGGTAGGCAGTAGGAAGGCGAGTAGGCTCTGTCTTCAAAACTCCTACCTACCACTGCCAGGCAGTTTTCAAACTTCTCGGCGGGCGACTAGATAGAGAGGCGGCTATCTGTATCCGTGGCCCCTTGTTTCAAGTTCTGTTTTGATACACCCACCCATCCCATCCTATCGAACGAGCCCCCGAGTGATAAATAGAGTCCGAGACATGATATCATCCCTCAACTGACAGCCAAATCCCCTACTCGCTTGAATCTCCACTAGCCGACACTCCAGTACGCCCCAAAATCCACGCCTGCGCCTCTTCGGCATGTTCCTGCATCAACCTATTCAACCCCAGTGCCCGGCTACGGACCACCGTCCCAAACCGCTTCTTGGTAACCTTCCTCATAAGCTCGTAATCAGACCAACAGGCATGATCTGAGGAGACATAGACGCGCGAATTATCCTTATACCACGAGGACAGGTCGGTGTCGACGTCAGACTTCACCGGCCGCAAGTTCCCGGTCACAAAGTTCACCACGCCATTTATCCTAAACTTGCAGTCTGCCGGTAGTCAGCAAGTGACCGTTGTAGAAAAACAACAAGGGCTACTCGGCTTCACCTCTGTTGATGAGCAGGAGCTTCACTCCAAGGTATGCATTTCCCACACCCAACAGGAAAATCTCGTCAGTGCCGTATAGCTCCAGAAAGTTATCCCAGACGTAGCAGACGAGCTCCTGAATTTGCTTCTGCAACATCTTCTCGCCCAATCCTGGCTCGCAGGCTTCGGCATCCTAGTCACGTCAGGACGACCAAGAAGCTACTCATGGCGCCGACTGCACTTACCTCCTCATGCGTAATGTAGGAAGGGATATTCAAGTCCATGATACCAAATTTGTTGGATACGGCCCAGCCGATGTACTGAGCCACGCCATCCAACTGAATTCAATTAACTTCACTGATGATTGGCGGTGCCTTCTGGGTCAGTAACTCACCACCCAAGCATTATGCGACTCGACAGAGGTATCGACGGCGTCCGGCTGCGCCACTACCTGAGGACTGCATGGATTAGCAGATGAGAAGAAGTCTAACGTGATGTAACTCACGGGTCATGAATTATGACCAATATTCTCTTGGCCTCACGCAGGTTCGGCGTCACCAACACTTGGTTCTCGAACGACTTGTAGAGTTGCTCCCGCTGCACGAAGAGGGGTATCATGCCGTAGTCATTTTGCAACCGTTGACGTTGCGCGTCCCGTATAACGTCATGCAGTCGGCTGGCATTCAGAGACTGCACTTCCGGTATGTCAACGATACCGGAACGCATACACTCCCAGTACGGGGCCTGATGCGCTTGAACCTTTGCCAAGATACGGGCAGCCTCCTTGTTGATCTTGGGAAGCTGCATCTTCGGCGGCGGCTCGCCCATAAGTGTCCTGGCAACAGCAACGGCTGAATTTGAGATGGCAGTGAGGTTGTAGCCGCCTTCCAAGCAGACGGCGATTTTCCCATCTGCGAGGGACATGAGCATATGGGTCATATGCGCATAGCATGCTGGCGACACGAAGCAGCCTCCAAGCTCGTCTCCATCGGCAGCGTCAAAGCCGGCAGAAATGACGACTAGGTCGGGATTGAACTCCTTGGCTATCGGCATGACGATCTTTTGGAAAGCAGCCATGTACTCGCCATCGCCCATGCCTTGGTCGTGCCAGCCTATGTTAATGTTCTTGCCCAAGCCTTCGTCTGAGCCGCAGCTCTCAATGCCGCCGTCCGGAGTCATCGGGTTAGGAGGCTTCCCTGGGTAGAATTGGCCGTTCTGGTACACATGGATTGAGATGTACAAGACGTTAGGGTCCTGATAGAAGATGTTTTGAATGCCGTTGCCATGATGGACGTCCCAGTCTAATATGAGAACTTTCCGGCATATGCTGGGATAGTCGCGCTGGCACACACGCACGGCCACCGGCACATTGTTGAAGAAGCAGAATCCCATAGGCGAATCCCACTCGGCGTGATGACCCGGGGGGCGGATGACAGCGAAGGCGTTCTTGACCTGCTCTATCACGACGTTCTTGCAAGTGTCGATGGCGCCACCGGCAGAGAGAAGTGCTGCAGGATACGACATACTGCCGACATAGAGAGACTCACGACCTTGGTCGTATTTCTTGGTTAAATCCCTGAGTTCAGCAGTGCTCACACTTTCGAGATTCTCGACCCAAGCCAAATGGTCCGACGAATGTGCGAGGCGAATCTCGTCTCGAGTGGCTGGGCGGGCAGGTATCCTCCACATGTACCTGTTCGGGCAGTCCTTGATGATCTTGGGAAGCTCGCTGTCTGGTCCACTGTACACAAGACCCACGCGTTTGAAGGCCTTGAAGATTTCATGAATTCGGCGAGGGTCTTCTGGGTGGTGTGTGTTTGGACTGAAGTCGGCATTCATATGAAGCTTCATGCGATCATCGTAGCAGCAGCCCGTCGGAAGGAGACCACGACGACGAAGTTGCTCCAGGGCCAGTTCCTCGGCATCCGGCTCGCTCTTTCCGTCGTAGCTGCCTTGTTCTGATACCGCATCATAACTGTCGGCAATACCATTTTCCCTGTCGTCAAACCCGTTTTTCATGACGACGTCCTCGGCGGGAAGCCCGACAGAGTCCATCGGCTTGCTTTCCTCCATCTCGAGCATCGGAAAAATATTCCCTAGGACTCGTTTCAAGGAGTGGGAGGCATCGATACCGTCGAGGAGTCAGGGTTAGCGCTTGCTCAAGAAGCACCTAAAAGAAAAGTGTTAGCATCAAGATAAGTGCATGAATACAAAAAAGTTGATCTGTAGAGAAGTAAAGGGAAGACTTGTTACATGTGCACTTCATCGTCCGAGGTAAGAGTCATCCAAGAGGACTAGAAACCGACCGCGGGAAGCGAGCGACGAATATGCAGCATTAACAGAGCGGCTTCGAGGAAGATCAGAAGCAGCGAATCGCATGAGGTGGCGCGAGCTGGGGAAGAAAAACTGGCCTACCTTTGAATTTCACTAGGTAGTTGCTGAGACAGCTCGGCTCCGAAGAAAACGTAGAGTAAAGCCTGGCCACTAAGGCCAGGGTTCTTTTAGGGTTCTCGCGTCTGGCCGCGATATAACCCGGCGCGTTCGACCGACCGACGGAGGGTCGCCAATGAAAACGGAGTCTCGAGGCGCGCAGGCGGCGCCCAAATGCTGCTAGGAAGCGAAGGCAGGTGGGTAATCGTCGTCGCCGTTGTACAAATAGCAGTCAGACTTTCGGTGGAGCTGCTTAGGCACGTGATCCCGCCGATAAGGATTTTCCAGTCGCGCCATCTCGCATATCAGACTATCACCGACAAAAATATTTCGCCTTGCCACTTTCGCAAGCAAAGCAGCTTCATTATGGCTACCGTCTATAAGTCTCTCTCTCGAAAAACGCCTCAGAAATCCAAAGAAAAAACCAATGGAGTCAAGAAGAACAAGCAACGTGTCCTGATCCTCTCGTCGAGGGGAGTCACCTACAGGTCAGTGGATGCCAGCGGCATTTCGGCTCTTTGCGTCTTGTCTGACTTGAAGTATTTTTTTTTTACACGCAGACATCGCCACCTGCTGAATGACATCGCATCTATGCTCCCTCACAGTCGAAAAGACGCAAAATTTGATTCGAAATCGAAGCTGAACGAACTAAATGAACTTGCAGAGCTTTACAACTGCAATAACGTTGTTTTCTTCGAGGCAAGGAAGCGTCAAGATCTTTACGTCTGGCTCAGCAAGGCTCCGAATGGGCCAACTGTCAAGATGCATCTGCAGAACTGTAAGTGGCATCTGCTCATACTCAAAAGAAGCCAATCTGATGCCTCACCGAAGTGCACACAATGGAAGAATTGCATTTCACGGGAAACTGCCTCAAAGGATCTCGACCAATCCTGTCCTTCGACGCCGCTTTCGATAATCACCCCCACCTCCGTGTCATCAAAGAGCTTTTCTTTCACAGCTTCGGCGTTCCGCAAGGTGCCCGGAAATCGAAGCCATTCATCGATCGTGTCATGGGCTTCAGCGTCCTCGACGGCAAAATCTGGGTGCGCAATTATCAGATCTGCGAGGAAGAACCTTCTGCCGTCAAACTCGCAAAAGACAAGTCAGGGGCTGGGGAGACGAACCATTCCACGTCAGGGACGGTTGGTGATGAGACGGAGATGCGCCTCGTTGAAATAGGCCCACGCTTTGTCCTCACGCCGATTGTTATTCAAGAAGGTTCTTTTGGAGGGCCTATAATTTACCACAACCGCGAGTTCATATCACCAAACCAGGTGAGAGCCGACATACGAAGGTCAAGAGCGTCGAAGCACAACGCGAGAGCAGAACAGACTGTGATGAGGCTCTCCAAGAAGGGAGAATTGGGCCTAAGATCGGATGGAGGTGTTCAGCCTCCCAAGGACGACCTGGATCGCAAGACGCTCTTCTCATAGTTGTCACTGAAGAAGTTCAAGTCCTCCCTATTATCAATGCGGGTTGGACAAGCTCTACACTGCCTCCGGCGCCTTGCATCGATTTTGCCTCTTGTTCGATCATCTGATGCTTCATCGTGCACGACAGCGTAAATAACAACATCGTTGAGCCACTAGGCACCTACGTAACTCGTTCGTTTCGCAGACTCCGTCCTTCGCACGCGTGAGGGTCTGGGTCGCCACCCTTACAATTAACAAAGGAAAGTCGAAAGTGCCCGCGCCTTCTAAGACCAAGAAAAGAGAAAAAAGCCCATCGCAATCCCTCGCCTCCTCGACGCTGCGCCAGCCTCTCCTGATGTGACGTACATTTCGGAGTACATGAGACGTCTGGTATCTATCCCAAGCCTCTGCAAAGCCCACGAGAATCCCACTTCGACATGCCTGCTTAGCAGCATTTACCGCTCTTGGCTGCATCATCGTCGGCAGGTTTGCTGAGGGAGATGTTGGTGCCAGCGCCAATCGGGGCCTGGGCCCCGTCTCCACTGTCGAGAGCTTTGCTGGACACGATCCGGAAGATTTCTGAGTGTGGGCCTCATCAGCATCCCATTTCTTGCCTTCATCGCCGGACTATCCATTTGCGCATACCCGTAAGAATGTTTTGGAAGGCCAGCTCGACGTTGCTGGCGTCCAAGGCGGAGGTCTCGATGAAAGATAACTGGTTCTTGCCTACGACGTATGAGTTAGCAGGCGCAGGGCCGACAGGCAGATGACCGATGCCTACTGGCAAAGGACTTGGCCTCCTCTGTCGGCACGGCCCGCAGATGCCTCAAATCGCTCTTGTTGCCGACCAGCATGATGACGATGTTGGAATCAGCGTGATCACGCAGCTCTTTGAGCCAACGGGTGACGTTTTCGTAGGTCTGATGCTTGCTGATATCGAAGACGAGCAGGGCACCGACAGCGCCTCGGTAGTAGGCAGAGGTGATGGCACGATATCGTTCCTGCCCAGCCGTATCCCAAATCTGCGCTTTAATCGTCTTGGAGTCAACCTGAATCGATCTGGTGGCGAACTCGACGCCAATCGTCGACTTGGAGTCTAAGTTGAACTCGTTGCGGGTGAATCGACTGAGAAGGTTAGACTTTCCGACACCAGAGTCCCCGATCAGAACGACTGGCGTTGAAGGGAGAGGTAACGTTAGCATAGACCGTGGTTTCTCGACATGGGGCAGCGACAACCTTTGAAGAGAAACTGTTGGGAGCGCTGTGGTCAGCACTGGCCCCCGCGGAAAGGACGATTGCGCACATCATATTCATCGTTGGCCATGATGAAGAAGCCTGGATGGAGGGAGCGGCGCGGTTGATACGATGGGTTGGGTTGATGCTGGTGCGGATAAGTTTAACGAGGCGATGCGTGTTTGCAGTGGGAGGATATTCGTTGGCAGCGGGGGGGAAAGAGTCGCGCTGGGCAAGAGGTATCTAGTGGAGGAGGTACTTGGTGCAGCTGACAGAGGATAGCAGATACCCAGCCACTGGTAGGAGTTTGTGCGGATACAGAAGTATCAGGCTACTAGACGGGTCACGGGTACAAGAGTATTCGCGCTAGGCGCCGTTTGACGCACTGTGCTTAATCTGCATCGTCGAGCACCGTGGCCGTTTCACCTGTTTTATCAAAAGGGAGTCTATGTTCGAGCATCCCTATAGAGACGCAGGAGCTTAATCGTCTGGAGATTCTAAAGTGTCAGCTCTTCACTTGTTTCTCAGGATTGATATTTTTTTTATAGAGACTCCTGCCGGTTTAACTGCTAAGAGTTCGTGGCGAAGGCACACACATATGTACATACATATGTATGTACATATGTACTGTACACATGTACATACATACAGTACACCACTCATATTTATTGGTGTGTCGACACAGTGTGTGTTCTTCCACACCGTGCAACGACTTGGTGCCCAGTGCCCACCCACCACGGTTAGCAGTTACGGATTAAAGGCCGTGCCTCGCGCGCTCCTCCCTCGCGATCGCGTTGCCCGCCTTATCTTGCAAAGGCCATGCATGCCTAGGTGCTACCAGATATATGTGCGAAATCGTTCAGCTTCATCCTGTGCCTCGCATCTCTTCGCTGCTATCCGCTTCGTCCAAGATAGCCGCTGCCCATCATCAGGATGGATGACGACACGGATATCATGAGGGGCGACTCAGATGACGATAAAATGGACACGTCTTCCTCTGCTGAGTCTGTCGCCTCGGACAGGTCCTTTGAACTTGTTCAGATTCTCGCCGAAAGAGGACATCCCGAGATACCCAAGTTTCTCATAGAGTGGAAAAACTACGATCTGCTAGATGCAACGTGGGAACCTCGAGAGCACCTTCACCCCGACACCCTTAGGGACTGGGAAGCCTTCAAGAAAAGAACTGGCAGGAGGACAGTTGAGGGCTTCAGAGTCAGTACCTGGAAAGAAGCGATTCGTGCCGCAGACCGGGAGAAGCGGCTACACCACGAAAGGGATAATATCAGACGAACCCTCGCAGGGAAACGGCCAAGAGACTACAAGTGGCAAGCGGCTGACGCCCTGGAGGAAGGCGAGAACTGCCTCGAAGACTTTGAGGATTCTGATGACGAATCATTATTTGTTCGAAGCCCGAACCCGGCGGAAGATGATCAACTGTTCAACCCAGGCTCACCGCTATTCTCCGAGGATAGCGACTCAGGAAAAACGCCTGTTAAGGCTTCTGCGCCCCTGGACCTAGATGCAGACGCGCTCACGGAAAGTAGCTTGGCAGACGATAGCCCGAGGCCGATGACAGCCTTAAACTCGAGACAACCGAGACTACCAAGTGCCTCGGTCTCGTCAGTCGCTCAGCGAGCCTCGTCGAACAAGCCACTTGGGTCCGGACCGACGGCCAAGCCCACACCTAAAAGAGGATTACCGCCAGTATCAGCCACGACGAGTGCCGCTCAGAGACGAATGAGCCACGGCTCTGGAATCAACATCTTTATCGGCGGGAAACAGAGAAAACACAGGCCGACCTTGTTGGATGCCGTTTCCGACGCAAGCAGGGGGCCAAAACTTCTGAGGTTGCGTCACCAGAACCTGGTCCAAAAGAATCTGAGAGATAGGGAGGGAGTCATTGCTCCAGCTATTTCTCGAAGCCGGCTTATTCCTCTGGCCGAAAGCTCGACCGGCTTTGGTCTGACGCCCATGAACGAACCATCTGTCGGTCATCAGATCTCAGAGGTCGAAATTATTGACAATCCTGATAAGACAGAGGTTTCTGTGGGTCCTAAACGAAGCAACCTGCGAGGACCAGAAGCCGTCAAGAAAAGAAAACATACGGTACATTGGGATGAAAACATACAAGTGCATGAGGTGCCACGTCTCAGTCAACAGCCGAACGAGGTCGGCCAAGATGATTTCGATCAAGGCAGCGTCCTTCAGGGAAGAAAAGCGAGCATTCTACATGACATGGAAGCACTGGAAGGTGCACAATTACGAAAACGTAAGAATCGGTCTATGACACTATCGTGCCAGCTTGGAACAGAGGAGACGCAGTCAATCTCCATGACCTTTCATGACCTGCCAGAAGACGAAGCCGACCAATGGGTCCAGCATTTCGAAAGGCTGAACCCAATCGTCTTTACACATACATGTACGACCCAGGATTGGAATTCAAGACCCGACTTGATAGACGAGCGTCTGTGCCAAGGTTATGTGTCAGCTTTGGAAGATGCTGCGAACTTGGAAATGGTTGCTGACTGGCTGGATGTTGGCTGCTCATGCCTGATGCACTATAGCCAGGATTACTCCATACTACTTTTCCTTCCTTCGGACGTTGCGGAACCGAATTACGAACAAGCACAAGCTTCCAGCGACTCTGGTGCCTATGTGCTCAAATACTCCATTATCAAACCAAGCGCCAAATTTGACCCCGATATGCTTGCCCCTTTGTCTATTGCGGCGCCGCCGAAAGGGTTGGACATAATCACGGTAACATCGGGGCTCCCGGTTTTCGACGTCGTTTTCGGGCTCCGGCTAGACCAGCTGTTGCCATCAAAGAATCGCAAACGGAGCCGACCCTCGGTTTTTCTCGCGTTTCCGCCGTCCGCTCGGCAAGAAGCCTGTTTTGTGTCACAATGGTTTCGATACTGGCAGGCGGACTGCGACATAAAATCAAGCCTGAGCCCTGGCGAGTGGCTGAGCTTCGTAAAACTGGATTACGGGACTGTGATCATCCATCAAGATGCCGCCTGGACGATACGCCTGTTTCCAGGATTTGCCGAACTTCTGCGTCGTGCAAACACAGACTTTACCTTTTTTCTCTTTAATAGGGCCTTTTCAAAGCCATTTTTGCAGAGCTTTACCAACTTTGGCCCGGGCGGCAACGAGCTGTGCCCTGTTTTCCGTTGGAGCGACGCGTTTCTTTTGACACCGAGCTTCTTCGTGTCCCAGCCTGAACAAGCGTACAATCTTATCAAATGGCTGTGGAAAAGTTACCAGTCGAACACGTCCATCTATCATCAAAAAAAGCTAGTAGTGTGTGCCGCAGTCAGCAGCTGGACGCTGGAATTGGCCCTGGAAAAGAAGCGAAAGCTAGAAAGCATGACCAATTCGGAGAGAATCTATGCTGGGCTGACGGACCAAGCTGTCGAGTCTGCATTCAAGACATGCAAACTCGTTGGAGCCTTCATGGGACTGGCTGACGACGACTGCAGCCCCCTTGTGCTGGCGCCCGAGGCGATTGTCGGAGACGATGAACAGAGTCTGGTCAACTGGTTCGGTTGGTGGACCATCAAGAACATGGACAAGGTTCGAAAGTCTCACGTCGTGGGCTCTGACCATCATCATTCAGCCCGCCTTTCAAAATTGGTTTCAGCATCAGATTGCGTGCTGGCGCGTCCCAAAGGCTTTGATGACAAGGGCCAGGATCAAGAACCTCGGAGTCTACGAAACGAAGCATGGAAACTTGTTGCCAATGACGATGCAGTTGCATTACGCAGGTACCTCATGAACGTTGAAGAGGGTATCAAACGACAACCATTTCGCCCGATGCTGTTGTTCCGATATGCCGTCGCTTACTGGAACCCCGACATGACATTTCACTTTCAGGATTACAACGGGTTATTTTCAACCTACAGACAATGGATCAAGATCTTGACAGAGTACTTGAGTCCTTCGCAATGTAAACACATCAACACGATAGGTGGCTTCTTTTACACTATTGACGGAGAGTGGGATCCTGCTCAGTATCCGCAAGACACAAAACACAGGCGACGACCGTGGATTGCCATATGTCGTCTGATGAACCCCCACGCCTTTCCACGGAAGAACAGCGAGCTGCTCATATGGGATGTTGCAGCCTGGTCAAAACATCCAGGGAATGCGAATGTGTATGAGGATGAGCTGATCTGCGCGCAGAAGGAACTCGTGAAGGCTGTCCGCGAAGCCAGTCACGTTCCTCTCCGGCTACCCCTCGAACGAGTCTGGCTGGGCGGCTCCATAGCTGACCACGGGGGGGAAGGGTTCTCGCAGCCGCTCGACGTCACCCTGAACTGGCTGGAGAAACTTTCACAAAACATCAAGCAGTTGCTACCTGCGCCTACCGACAAGCTACCAGATAGAGGCTGGAAGAGGGTGTGGCCGGGGAAGCCGCCCGAGGCGGTTCCGGGCTCGGTGCCGAGCACGTTGTCCGCCGTAAGAGAGGCGAATCCATTGGTTGCAGACTTGGAGCCTGCGGTATCGTCGGGCACAACGCCGAAGATCTTTCATCCTCCGGGTGCGGACGGCCCCCGACCAAGGTGCAGGAACAGGCTTTACGACTGGGCCGAGGGCCAGCGAAGGCGAGGCTCAAGTGGGAAGACGGAGTTTGTCTTTGAGCCAACAATGAAGTGGTATAACGACCAGGTTCAAAATGGGAAAGGGCTGCATCATATTGATTTCTCAGGATGGAGATCTATATTCCACGGCCACAACATACCTGATCCCGAGGCCACGACGAACACCGCTGCAAAGGACAGGCGCTAGCATGCTTCAAGTCCTTGCTCGCGCTTTGCTGCATTCTTTCGGCGGAGTCTCGGATTGAGCGACGGGCGACAACATGTTTTCTTGTGTTGGTTGAAAACAAAGGCATCATCTGGTGGAGGAAGGGAAGCTTCGTGTGCTTAAAAGGATGCCTTTGACTCGCCTAATATTATCGCGGACTTTGCGAATCTCGTCGTCCGGCTCAATCCTCTTGGCTGCGCCGTAGATTTCGTACCCGCCGTGAAACTGGGATCGACTGCCGTAGGTCATGCTGTCGAGATCGTCGCGTAGCACGTCGAGTAACGTCCGTACATTCTCAAGGTCTTCGCTGTGTGAGCGGTATTGGTCTTTCAGACCGGAGAGCGCCCGAACCGCGTCGCAAAGACGATCAGTTTGGCGGTCCGCTGCTGAAGCCGCGATAGACTGCGACTGTGCGGCGACAGTAGGGCTGACAGGTAGAGACGTCTGTGTGCCAATGTCGCGGTGAAACATCTCGAAGGGATCTTCGGCGTCGCTGGCGGCATCCGCGTGGGCACCATGGCTGGCGCCCGCAGGGATGGTGGAGACGGAACTTTCGAGAGCGGAAAGGAGAGCGAGGAGCTTGCGGTTTGCGGTGGCGTAGAGGCCGGAACGGGCATCTGTTAATTCGTCGACCATGGGCGCAACATAGTATTTGCTTATGCCGTAGAGAAGCGTCGCAATACCAGCAAAGCCATACAAGGTGTTGAACAGTCGGTACGTGGTGACTAGAGGTGGTGGTCTGACGGGCTTGGCAAGGAATTCGGGGTATGTGACGACGGGGGGAGCATCGTCTGTCGAGTTGATGGGAGCCGCCTTCGCGGTCTGCTGTCATTGAGATTACGTTTCATGAAGCATCAGGAAGAATCGATTTAGAAAGAGACTGACCTCGCTGGAATGGGATGGGGTGATTTCTTCCGCTAACAGCATCTCAATATCGCCGTCTGAGATGCCCTTAGACTTTAGGAACCGGGCCTTGCCCTCTCGCGAGGCTGACCTGACATTATCAGCGTCGAGGAAGCGACGGGCGATTTGCAGCTGATCTTGTTCATAAGTGTCGTCTGCATCTGGCGGAGACCGGCTTGGTTCGCTGGGGCCTTGAGATGCCGATTCTTCTGAATCGCCCGCCATTTCGAGTCGTTGAATATCAGCTACCTCTTATGCAGGGTCGCCGCGGTCGAGGCTTGGGGCGTTGTTAGCCTGTTAGGTCGGTGAGATCGGTGGGCAGTGACAGCTTGACCGGCTAAGAGTCGGGACTGCATGTATGTATGAAGTAAGTCCTTCGGTCACTTTGTCCGGGCCGAGCTCGGGTACGCGCTAAAACCCCGGGCGATGCAGCTCCCTGCAGCAATCGACGTCTCGCGACGGAAGGCGACGGAAGAACAGCGAGACGACGTCTGCGAGAGGCCGGCCTGTGATGCGCCGCATCGGGCACGCCTCTGGATCCTGCTTCGACCCCTCCCGAAATTGCCCTCCGCGCCGTTGACGAACAACGCAGGTTCCCTATATCTGCCGCTTGCTACCCAACGAGGTACGGCCGCCTGCCTGCTTGCGTGTCGCGATTTCGCTGTTGCATTTGTCCCGTCTGGTGCTTGTTGCATGTCTGTCTGCTACCTTTGATTTCCGTTCGTGTTTGCTTATATGCGTATGTATGTACATGCATACATTATTGCAATCACCCTTCCAGCAAGTTACCATTCTCTTCTTTACCCTCTTTAGAAAACCGCCCGCTGGGGAGTACGGACATATCCGGGTACACAAAGACAGCTGGGTACAGTTACGTACCTGCTACCTAGCAGGTAGCTCGTGCAGAACCGAAAACTATCTCTCTCTCTCTCTCTCTCCCTCTCTTCCTGTCCCTCCCTCTCTTTCTTTCTCTTTCTCCCGCTCTCCCGCTGTCTCTCCACGTCGTCCCTCTTTCCATGCGTCGCATCAAAGAGATGAGAAGCATCGACACGAGCTGCCTCACAGTGGCCAGGGCACGGAGGGAGAGGTGCGCTGCGCCACGCTGTGTGTGCAAGCCATATTGAACCAATAGATTTGCCTTGAAGAGCCTAAGACGGCAGCTGGAAAGTCCCAAGCTTTTTAACTTCAACTTTTCTTTCTTTTTCCTTCTATTGTTCATTCACCTTTTCCAAACAA
Organism: Ophiocordyceps polyrhachis-furcata BCC 54312; assembly: GCA_001633055.2. Classification (NCBI taxonomy): domain Eukaryota; kingdom Fungi; phylum Ascomycota; class Sordariomycetes; order Hypocreales; family Ophiocordycipitaceae; genus Ophiocordyceps; species Ophiocordyceps polyrhachis-furcata. The sequence goes on from LKCN02000007.1 coordinate 75,823, forward strand.
TCGCCACGTCTTCCCCTCCTCCGCCAGCGCGGCTTCATAAACAATGGCTTCACGACCACGCCGCTCCGCCGCTGCCAAGGCGAAGGAGTTCATCTCGGAGCATGCCAAATGGGCTAACGCCAGTGACAAGAGTGACCGCGCCATGGCGTCGCGAAGATCCGGTCGCACCTCTGGGGCCGGCCTGCACGATGCGCCTTCGTCACCCAGCGACTCGCACATCAGCGTCAACGTTAAGTCTTCTTCGTCATCAAAATCTGCCCGAGGCAACGGTCGACGCAGTGAGAGATTTGAAGGCGGCCAGATTGTTTCCGGCACCCGGAATCGAGGGGGCAGGAAGAACTACGTGATAGAATCAAGCGACGACGACGAAGATGAAGTAGAGGTAGAGGATGACGAAATGGATGATGACGATGGCGGCGATGAAGATGCTGAAGGCGAGGAGATGGAGCTGGATGCTGAGGGAGACGACGTGGATGCCGAGGGTGACGACGCCGAAGCTGACGTTGAGATGACGACATCTGTTGCTCCTGCAGCTCCCACCATCAGGGTATCTCAACCGTCGTCATCTCGACCTGCTGCCAGAGCTGCCGCCCATAAGATCGCGGCGGAGAGGGCAGACGAGGAAGACGAGGAAGACGATGACGATGACGATGACGATGACGATGACGATGACGAGGAAGAAGAACTCAGCGACCCCGGAGAGAGCGATGCCGCAGACCAAACATCTGGCCTTGTCGACGAAACCATGGCGGACGAAGATGCCGAGGGTGAAGAGATTGAGGTCGCCGGAGAGGAGGGAGAGGTGGAAGGGCCAGAGCAGAACAGCGGCGACGACGGCAGCCGAGATGGCTCTCCTGATCTCACCAAAATGACGAAGCGTCAGCGAGCCCGGTTTGAGGAGCCTCAGGAGTACATGAAACTATCCGACGGTTTGTCTATGCTGACTCCGACGGCATTTGTCGAGACTCACATTTTCATGCAGAAGTCCAGGTCAAGAAGCATTTTACGGCCGAAGAACTGTCTATGCGTCGGCAGGAAATGGCTCGCCGGCGACGCAATCTGAGCGAGAAGCGCACCGAGGAAGTCAAGGCACGTTGAAGCATCACCATCACACCATTCATCGCTTTAACTGACACGGGCCGACAGATGGAAACAATCAACAAGCTTCTCAAGAAGCAAGCTCCGAAGCTCAACCGCAAGGCAGCGGCCGCTGCCTCGTCGGCTGCAGCTACGGCAACGTCGGCTCGAGCCACATCGCCGGACTCGGACGAGCCAAAGCCAGACCCCATGTTTATCCGTTGGGTGAACAGAAAGAACGGCAGTGTTGTCTCCGTGCCCGGAGAAATGCTATCTGGGCCAGTAGGCAGTGTTTTTATGAAGCAGCATGAGCTGGCCTCAGGTAAGATGGTGGAAGAGGTTACATGATAGAGCTTTGGTTGCGGCAACGTCGGCTCAATCTGAAGCCAGATTCTCTGTTTATACAATGGAAAAGCAAGAGAGACGGCAAGGATTTGTCCTGGGACCGAGATATACCGTTTGGTTCAACAGACGGCATTTTCAACCAGGGACTTGGGCTGGCATCGGGCAAAATAGAGGAGCAGGTAGGTAGTTAGGTAGGTAGGCAGCTCCCGTCTCCGAGTATATGTTATTTCTGGCTGTGTCTTTTGCAGCGTCGAGAAACGAAGAATTAAGAAACTGTATGTGAATCACTGCCTCGTGTATGAAGACTCGTCCCTCCCCATATAAGTAAGGCCCGCAAGACACAGTCAGGGTCTTCCGGCCTTCGACAACTAGCCAGCCATAGGGAAGAGCTAGGTACTCACGTGGTACCTCCCGAAGGGGAAAATGGGGGGGGCTGGGGGTCGCATGTTTAGACTGGCTGTCCCGGCAACGAGAGGAACTGCCTCGCCTGAATGGTTTTCGCAGGTCAGGAATAGATTTTCGAAACTCCGAAATGAGAATATCAGCTTTTCCTGATGAAGAAACCTCATCTCTGGGCGATTGTATATCAGACGGGACCAGGTTGAAGATGGTTGCGATGGGGTTGGAATCCCCCTTTTTGCATCTCCAACGGGGCGTTGACGGCTGAGATGTGCTCCGGCAAAGTCATGGAGTGATTCTATTCCAACAATGAGAAGAGGCAGTTTCGAAAACTTCAAGAAATGGCCCTATGCCTCAGGCATATTCTGCCCTTCTCAGGCAGCACAAAACCCACCAAAACTCCTCTTCCTTTCTCTCTTTTCTCTTTTCCTCCCACCTTCACTTTTTTTTCTTCACCTTCGACTTTGAGCATCTCAACATCACTTCAACCTTCTGTCATCAACAACTCTAGCATCTAGCATTCAAGTCCTTCATCCATCCATTCTTCGTCTCTTATATCCGTTTCTCTTCTTCTTTCGCACTTCTGTTATCCCTTTTATCCCGTTGTTGCGAAGGCAGCACAAAAACATAAAAAAAATTCCCCTTCTTCATCCCCAAACATGGACTCCGCTCGCAACATCAGCGGCCTTCAGGTCAATGATTCTGCTTCGGTGCCTCGCAACGTCAGTGGCCTTCAGGTTGGCGGCAAAGATGCTGCTGCTTCGGTGCCTCGCAGCCTCACCGGCTTTCAGGTTGACGGCGAAGATGGCAATGGCGGCGCCGACTACGCAAGCAGCACTTTTGAAAAGTCTGCTTTTGAACACATGTTCTTGGACCTTGACAAGGATGAATCTGAGCGCAACGCTGAATTCGACAATTGGCTGTACTCAAACTACGACTATCAGCCCCAGACGGCCTTTGCCGACGACTCGATCCTTGAGCAGCTCCTGAACATTGACGACTCTTCTGGCAATGATATGGCGTCTGCCTCTGCCTCCGCTTTTGAGCAGAATGAGCCGGCTCAGGCATCGGATGGAACTGCGACTGCGACCACTTCGGAACAGAATGAGCCAACCCAGGCATTGAATGACACCACTACGACTGCCACTGCTCCTGAGCAGAATGAAACTACGACTGTCACTGCTCCTGAGCAGAATGAGCCGGTTCAAACATCGAATGAGAATACGACTGCCTCTGCTCCTAATGTGGTCCAGACATCGGACGGAAATGCCATCGCCTCTGCTCCTGAAGATAAGCCAGAGAAAGATGCGAGCGTCGCTGGATTTGATACTGGTTTCAACCCTGAGTACACCTGCCAACCTGAGATGACGTTCATGGATAACGCAATCTTTAACTGGCTTCCGAGCAATGATAACCTCTTCGGTGATGATTTTGCTTCTACTTCTGCCTCGGCTATTGCGTCTACTTGTGGCATAAATCAGCCTGTTCAGACATCGAACGGAAATGCGATTGCCTCAGCTCCTGGTGTGGCAGGATTTGATACTGGCCTGAACCCTGAATACACCTTTCGACCGGAGACGACCTCGGCGGACAACGCTACCTTTGACTGGCTTCCGGGCAGTGATAACGTTTTCGGTATTGATTTCTCTTCTGCCTCTGCCTTGGCCACCGCCTCTGCTTCTGAGAAGGATATGCCGGTTCAGACATGGGACGGAAATACGGCTCCTGATGCGGTTCAGACATGGGACGAAAACACGATTGCCTCTGCGTCTGAAGGAAACAAGCCATTTGCGAAGAATGCTGGGTTGAACTCTTACCAGTGCGCGGAGACGGCCTTTGCGAGCGGCACGCACCTGGATCAGATTCTCAACATTAACAACTGTTTTGGTGATGACATGCTTTCTGCCTCTTCTTCGGAGAAAAAGAAAGACAAGTCGATTGAAGAAAGCACCAAGCCATCCGCTGGAACCAATGTGGATGGGGATTTCAGGCCCCTGCTGGCATTGCAGGCGGCCACAAACTCGATGGGGGGTGGTGACGGGACGAGGGCGGCCTCGCCGGATAAACCCAGGAAGAGGCGGGCGAAGAAGACGCCGACGTGGACCCTCACCGGGTTCACGATTGATCGGGTCTTCAACGGTACGACTGCCAGGTCGTACCAGTGCTCAGACGGGTTTATCCGGATGATCTCGGGGGAGGCACTCGAGGCCGCCCTCGCCCGGACGGAGGCGAAGAAGAGGAAGATGGAGGAGGAGGGGGGGGAGGTGGAGGAGAAGAAGGAGAAGAAGGAGAAGCGGAAGAAGAGGAAGCAGTAGCTTCTAGTGGGGGAGGGGGGGATAGGATTGGAGAAGGGTTAGGACAAGTTCGACGCGTTAGTAGCAGCGGAGAAGAATGCAGGAGATTGATTTTTCTTCCAGAAGCTGCGACGAGCCTAGTCCCTACGGGTATGGAGGTGAGACGAACAGCGCTACATTAACATGGGAAGGTTGTCACAAGTCTCAAGATCATCTCCGCACTTTGACAGGTTTTTAACGTTTCGGCTGGGTCCGCTCCTCGTTCTCGGCATAGCCCACACAAACTTGCCATCAACCTTGTCGTACATATGTACGTACCCCCCTTTTTTTCCCCTTCCACCCCTGCTTGTGCAGACGCCACTGTCTGTCTGTCTGGTCGGAGAGACTTTGGCTGAGACCCGGGGTCCAGAACGATGGCGGAGTTGCATACATATATGTTGTATATGTACAGTGTGTAGTATAGTGGCAGGAGCCGGGAGAGGAGAGGGGGGAAGAGGAGAGGAGGGGAGAGGAGAGGAGAGGAGAGAAATCCGTGTTTCATCTCCGCTGGTAGGTAAAAAAAAAGAGAGAGAAAGAGAGAGAGAGAGAGAGAGAGAGAGAGAGAAGTGTCAGACGATCACGATAGCACCAAATATCTATAGCACCCATACAATA
>LKCN02000007.1:92925-116183 GCA_001633055.2 Ophiocordyceps polyrhachis-furcata BCC 54312
CCTACAGTTGTTGTGAAGTTGGATGATGGCTTCATTTTCGGAACAACCTTTTTCCATTTTACCCCTCCACCCCCGCACAACGTCAAAAAAAACCTCACTGAACTCTTCTCTCTCTCTCTCTCTCTCTCTCTCTCCCTCTCCCCCCCCCCTCCTCTCTCTCCCCCTCTCTTCGCCTCAGTCCTCACCACTACCACCGCCGCCGCCGCCGCCAACCACCAACAACCAACAACCACCAATGGCCGCCCAGCAGCACCCCCACGCCCTCCCTCCTACCCTCTCACCAGACGACCTCGACGCCCTCTCCGAGCTGTCCGTCGTCCTCGCCAAAGTTCGCGCCGGCATCCAGTCCTCCGCCTCCTCTGGCATCGGTGCCTCCACCGGCCACCAGCAGCAGCAGCAGCTGTCCTTCAAGGACGTCCCAGGCGCCACCGACGGCCTCAAGCACAAGATCCAGCACGCCAGGGCTCAGATTCGCGCCCTCCCTGACATGCATCGCTCCATCGACGAGCAGCGCAGCGAAATCGCCACGCTCGAGGCCCGCATACACCAGCAGCGCGCTCTGCTTGAGCGCTTGCGAGACGACGGCCTCAAGTTCGGAAAGGACGGCCACGATGTCAAAATGGAAATGTCATGACGGCCTATCTATTGTCACGTCTCGGCTCGCATCAACCCCAACCCAACCCCCCCCCCTTTTTTTTTTTGCTCGCTCTCTCCGCGTCACACCCTCGGCGCTTCGAGTCACCGTCTCGGCAGCCCAACCTTGTTCAACGTCTCCTCCACGCTCGCTCCCGGCATGCCCGGCACTACCTTGGTCCAAACCTCGTCGCCCAGTGCTTGGGCTTCGGACAGCGTCGTCCAATTGGGGCTGTGGCCCGCCTTGAGCCATTTGAAGTCGTCTACTTGGTCCCACTGGTTATCCGTCGTCGACTCTACCTCTGTCATCTATTTTCACTCTTTAGCTTCGTCTCGTCTTTGCATGCCAAGGCCTCTCTCACATAGCACTGGGGGAGGGGCGCGAAACGCATCCCGCTGCAGTCTTCGATGATCGGATGACTGCTGCAGTGGAGATAGACGTCGACGTTGCTTGAGTCGTGGATCCGAACCTGACGCGCCACCACCACCAGGATGCTGTCGGTCACGTCGGTGATGTGGACCGGCCCACTCACGCGACCAGTAACGATGAGGCTATTCCTGATGGATTTGAGCGACAATCCCGGAAACGGTCTCCCTTGCACGGTCGGGACCGACATGTCGACTATGCAGCTGTGCAGATTGGTCAGGCTTCCCGAGGCCGTAGCGCGGGCCGCCGACGACGGCAGGATGACGTGCAGGCCCATCTGATGGGAGATGCCGATGTTCTTGGCGGTGGAGAAGCTAGGCTTGCGGATGCCCGGGACGCCAGGTTGTGAGAGCTCCTGGTTGTAATCCCTGCCCGTGGGGCTGGAGGGCAGATGGCCGATCGTGTCGTCGGCCTCTTCAACCGCGTTTTCGAACGTCATGGGCTGCGAATTCCTCGATAAACTACCAGGGTTCAAGCGCGGATCGTTCTCGGGCGCGCCCATGTCAACGTGGGCGGTGTCATCGACGGACCGTTTGAACTGAAAGCGAGACTTGGGCGTGACTCTGGTGACGGTCTCGTTCAGCTTATCATGGAGAGATTTGACAATCTGCTCAAAATAGAACTTGAGACGTGCTGTCGACGAAGAATAGAGAAACATAGGGGGGTAGAAACCAAAATGCAAATCAACCATCACACACCTCTGCGTACTGTCTTCTTTCGTAAGACGGAGTATAGTCCGCCGCGTCCGAGACTTGGATTTGAACCTGGGCTATGCCAGCGAGGACATGATCAATGGCCTCCTGACGCTCTCCCGCCACGGCAGAGACGGACTCGAGCTGGTCGATTTGATCCTCGAGGACTGGCAGCGTTTTTTTGTTTTAGCTTCTTGTGCGGCATAAGAAATAGAACGGGTAAAACGGACCGGCGACGTTCTCCTGGAAATGTCTTTCAAACCTCCGCTTGAGATCCATGGCGCAAAGCGAGAGGGCCAAGATTTGAGTTGAGACTCCCCCTTCTTCTTCTTCTTCTTCTTCTTCTTATCTTCTCTCGCTTCCTTTCTTGTCTGCTTCTTCTGACGGAACTGACTTCATGTGAGCAACAGCTCCATCAACGGCGGCTAGTAGGCGGAACGCTGAGGCGGAAGCGGACGAGGGATGAGGGGGGCGGAGGAGATGGAGGAGGAGGAGGGGGAGGGGGCTGACGGATAAAAACTGCCCACGTAATCATGCAACAATCCGACGTCGGGCTTCGGTATCAACATCTCGGCCGAGAACAGAGACACAGAGAGAGGACCAAGACTTGGAGGGGAAAAAAAAAAGTTGCCTTTCGGCGCTGTGATTTTGCCTACAGATGAGAACCTCGCCATCTTCCTCTTCCGCCTCCTCTAGTGATGCGACCTCGACCGTCCGCTGCCAGACGCCCTCTTCCCGCCCCCCCCAGCTAGCGACGGGATGAGCGGCAGTTGAAACGACTTCTTCTTCTGCGGCTCCATGTTGAGCGCGCGCCACATCTCCCATGCAGTCGCCCTCTTCGCGGGGAGCATGCTGTATTGCAGGCTGTACAGGTTCTTCCTATTGATGGGCGGAACGAACTGGCCAGTCAGCAGCCGGAGGAGCACCCCAGGAGAAAGATAGTGCTTTCGGATCCGGTGCGCCATCTGAAAATACTGGTTGAACATGGCGCCCATGGAGAGCGGAATCGACTGTCCCAAAGAATCATCAGCGTCCAGCCACACGGCACTTCTTCTTTTATCTTTTTTTCCCTGACCGACCTTGAGGTAGATGACCGATGTGGGCGGCTCGTTGGAATCCGACGCCTTCTGCTCGGGGCCATCTCGAAGCTCGAAGCGGATGCCGCCTGAAATCTCGAGTCAGCCTTTTTTTTGGTGCTTTCAACATCTTCCGCCTTGGCAATCTTACCCGGCAGCCGTCTTGGATCTTTGACCCGTAGCATCAGCGCAAACAATGGAAAGTGGTTCAGACACGAGAGCAGCGTGTCGAAACCGGCCTTGATGGAGATGATGATCATTCTTGCCACGGCAAAGTTAAGGTAGAAGACGACGACGGTGGGTAACAAGAACGAGAGAAGGGTGAAGAAGATTGTGCCGACGAGTAGTTGGTCTAGGTCGTAGTCGCAAGAGTCAATACGGTTACGCAGCACGTTGTGTTTCTTGCCGCGGAAGAGGTGAAATAATGACTGCAGGATCGTGAGCTGCCAGTGATAGATACGAGCCGACGCTAGGTAAAACGAGTAGATGTGCATCGTCAGGGCCGACAGGAGATCCGAGAAGACAGCTATGGGCATACTGGCGCCGGCGAATGACGAAAATCCTATGAACCACACGAGACGCGGCAGCATCGGCTCCAGTGCTTCTATGCAGCCTGCTCCCAATCCATCCCCGTCAGCACTGTTAGCGACGCGTTTGAGGAGAGAGTATGGCTTACTAGACCAGTAGTGTATAACCCAGAGAAACAGGTCGCCTAGAAAAGCCGCGAGCTCGCCGTTGAGTTTGAGGCCGGCGGGCCATCCCATTAGCCATGAGATGCTTCTTCGGAGAGCCTCCACTGCGTACGTCCTCAGAATGTCGCCCATCCTCGACGCCATCCAATCGGCGTGCTCAATAATGTAGGAGCCGAGCGCCATGCCGATGATGACGTCGTTGGCTACAAGCCACAGGCTGTTGTAGAATCGAATGTAGTCCGGATGACTGGTGGTGACGCTGGCCCAATTCATCTTGCGCTGGCGCAGTGTCGAGTATTGCATAGGCCAGTAGCAGAACTGCTGCAGGCGAATCTCAATCTGCTGGGCCGTCGCAGAGATGTCTTTCAGCGCGGCGCCCCCCGGCTTGGCCCGGAACTCTAGGGCGAGCAGCAGCACCTCGGCCACCATGCGATGGCCGAAGAGGACCAGGCAAAAGCAGCGCCATATGACCGGAAACAGATAGGTAGTGAAGAGAGCCCATAGCCATCGGAGGACGTAGTTTCGCATCGTTGTCGCCGACTCGACTACCCTCTCCGACACGCTTAGACTGCGCCTGGGTCGAGGACCAAGCCGTCCTACGTTCTTCTGCAGCGTCTGCTCCAGCTCCCAGGACCAATTGACTTGATTAACAATTTTGGGCAAAGCCCTGTCCCTGGCAGAGGGCACGCGACGGGTAATGGTATGCAACTTGAGCTTCTCTACCAACTTGCGCTTCGTCTCCTTGGCCTTGAGCTCTTGCTGTTCAATCTCATCATCGGGATTAGCGTCCTCGAGACGGGAGGTCTTGTCGCTGAGGGCCAAGGCGATGGGCTCAAGTGAGATGTACTGCATGCGCCTCGGCTTAGGCCTGTCGTAGAGAATGACTTGAACACTAGACGCCTTGGCGCATTCGATGGTCGGTTGCTTCAACGGCGGCTTCGTCGTCGCGCGGACCCAGGACGGGTCGGCAGTGTCCGAGTGCGGTGCGTTGGAGACGCCCAAGACGTGCATCGAGGCATGGCCGCAGACGTCATAGATGCGACAAGGGTTATGAGGGCCGCCGCGGAAGAAGGAGCCGAGTCTGAGATGAAACTCAACGTCCTGGGCCTGTGGAAATTCTGGTCAGCAGGGTCGAGCATAGGAGCCGGGGCCGGGGCCGGTGGCGACGCACGTCGGCGTCGTCCAAAACGGCGACGACGAACACGTCCAGCGTCGAGTTCCTCCATCCCACAACGACGCCCGGCCGATGGGAGCCACAGGCGTCCGTCGGCCAAAAGACTCGCATCAGGCCATCATGTTCCACCATGACAAGCGATCGGGATTAGAACGAGCCTCGCCGCCTCAGCTGCTCCCGCGCAGAGAAGCCGATGCCCAGAGTGCGCGGATGCTGCGCCCGAGCTCGTCAGCCTCGTCGAGTCGACTAGTCGAGTGCGCTGGCATTACCAGATGCGTCTCCTTCCGGGCAAGAAGGACGACAGGAACAAAAATAGTGAGGAACAAGGCCGTCAAGCCGGCAAGGCCTCTAGCAGCGCGTGTCTGGCGACGCCGCCACGTTAGCGCTCCGACAACGTCGAGGGGACAGATAGAAGCACGCACCACGACTCCGTTCTCGGCGGCGAAGATGGCCAGCTCATAGAGGCGAGTGACGAGGTCCCAGCGAGCGGTGATATAGCCAGCTACGAAGATGCCGAGCGTGAGGATGGAGAAGGGGTGCATGGAGGAGCGTTTAGCTTCGCCGGCAGCGCATGCCTCGGGCGGGGGAAAGCGAGCGCACGTGAGGCTCGAATTTCTTTCTCCGCTAGGTGATGGTGAGCTCGGGATGGCACGGCGTGGGGCGTAGACTTGGCAGTTGGTGTAAATTGATGATGTTCTGAGTGATGAAGCTGGACCTCATCCCTGACGGTTTTCAGTGGGGGGTTCAGGCCGGAGGCAAGGAGCCACGCCGTACGTCACGTGGCGGCCCGAGTCTTGACTGCTTCATCATCGTGTCTAGTATGATCCAACTACTACCAATCCAGTACATGAGTCAACTGTGACGGCCCAGCCCCAGCAATACCTATTGGAGTATTAAGGATCACGATATAAGGGAACATATCATAGAGCTGCCTTCACGGCTGCCACGCATAGCACATTTATGTGTACATATGTATACATGTCATTCAGGCGAAAGAACAAACACAAGAAAGCAGGTCGATTCTTTCGCCCTCGCCAGCTGAGGAAAGTCATGAATTGAATAAAAATTGTCTCCTGGAATCCTTTTTTACATGGACATCAACGAGCGTCCGGGCCTCTGCCTGTACAGACAACCCAATAAAGCTTTCGATAGGACCTCATCAGCCGGAAGCCATCACACTCGAGTGCAGCATAGGTAGTCGACGCAAGACAATGTCCATCGGAACACCGACATCTAGGCAGCCAGAGCCTGGATCTTCTCCTCCAGGCCCGACTTGTTGGCACCCGTCAGTTCGTTAGATTTCTCGCCATCCTTGAACATAATGAAGGTGGGCATAGCACGGATGCCGTATTCTTGAGCCACAGCCTCGAGTTTGTCGACGTCGACGGAGAGGAAAGTAATGTCTGAATGTTGCTCCGAAAGCTGCTTGAATACCGGGCTGATGATCTTGCACGGGCCGCACCACTCGGCGTAGAAGTCGACGGCGACCTTCGGGTGCTTCTTGAGGAGGTCTTTAAACTCTTCCGCCGTTTTGACTTCGATGACGGCCATGTTTGCGAGCGATGGGCGAATCTGATCTCGATATGATGGTTCTGTGCCAATGGACGGATCGAGAGGCGGACTGATACGGACGGAAGGGAGTACAAGTAGGTAGAAGGCGGGGCGTCGAGCTCCTTTTAATATTGCGCGTTTTTTTATGGAGTTGGTTGCGATGACAAATCTAGAAGGTGGTGGTGGGCGGGCAGTGCCATCCTTTTGTAAATCTCCGCATTCTTCTACTTGATTGCGAAATAGCTACTGTATCATGTATGTAAGTACATAGCATGTAGGTATGTATGTAGGTAGGTATGTAGTAGGTATGTAGTAGGTATGTATGTACCGTCAGGCTTCATGTGATGGCATAAAGGATCTTGAAGGCTGAAGCTGATGAGCCTTAGTATTAATCGGGACAAGGCCGTCACCTACAGCACCATGCAACACGACGGATAGGCAACCGCGCAATGCACTCCAGCCGCAGATTCATTGGGCGGCTTTCGGCGCAAAGCATAGAATCGGCTTGTAAGCTGCATTGCGAGGTGATGGCGTGCCGTGGCTATGCCCGCCTCTGACGTATGTATGTATACCTATTGTAAGCTACTACATACGTGCGGACGAAAAAGACAGAAACATCCAGATAGGAGGAGCCCGTCAAGAGACACATCATTCTGCTCAGACAAAAGTCGTCAGCAGACAAGTCCAATGATGAGTACTGACCAAAGAACTACTGCCTAGGTACTAACTTTTCGGGGCCGTCAACCTGGCGTCGTTTTCCTTGTTGTCCTCACGAGCCTCGTCGACGAGTTTGTCGATTCCCCTCTTCTTGAGCGCAATCTGGAAACTCAAGGTCAGGGCTTGGGCGACGCAGTGCAGATTCAGGGCCGCAATCACATCAAGGCATTTTCGATAAACTTGAAACAGCTCGTCACACTCCTTGCTGTCTTTTTCTCCTCCTCGTAGATACTCTGACGATGGTGAGTCCAGGTCATTAGAAGCCCGTTCCCGTCGTGCCGTCTTACTCTCACTGTACCACTTGAGGAAGCAAGTGTCGTAGCGTCTGCCACATTTGCATAGTTAGCTGCTGCTGCATGACGGCAACAGCGCAATCGTGGCTCACTCCTTGACTTCGTTACACTCTGGAGCCAGCGAAGCCGACATGGTGAGAAGTTTGGGTTGACTGGTCGATTCACGTATGAAAACGAAACTCCGTACTGTATTCCGCCGCATCCCGTGATTGGCTCCAGCGCGTAGCCGGTGGGTAGCAGGTACTCCGTACTGTGCACGTACATATTGTTGTGCACGGCAGCCTACCTACCTACCTATCATGTGAGTGTGCACGAAAACCTCACCCATGTTCGCCCTTGCGTTCTCGTCATCCAACATCTTAGCTCGCGTCTTCATCTCGAAACCGAGGCCTGAGCGCGTCGCGTGTCAAGTTGGTCACAGCTACCTACCTACCTACCTACCTACCTACTACAGTCGACGCGACATACGAATCACGCGTCGAAATGCCGCCCTCGGCCAAAGAGCTCGAGAGGGCTCTCATCGACGCAACCTGCCATATATATAAAACAGATCCTGATGCCATTTCGGTCAACAGCGTCCGACGTCATGTCGAACAAAAGTTCGCTTTGGAGGCCGACTTTTTTGCCAGCAGCGAGTGGAAGAGCAGGAGCAAGACACTCATCAAGGAATACGTTGTAGGGCATGCAGTCCATCTTATATCGTCGCTGCTCTGACAGCTCGCGCTCAGGACAAGCTGCTCGACGGCTGGACGCCGAAAACCCAGGGTCGTCTGAAGCGACCGTCTTCCGAGCCCTCATCTCCTCCTATTAAAAGACAGAAGCGCGCCTCACAGCCGAAATCCGGGAAACGCGAAAAGTCTAGCGAGCCGAGGCCGAAGCCTAGAACCAAAAAGAATGCGACGCGCCCTAAGTCCGAAACTTCCACAACCGATGATGACGCAGAGCCGCCAACGAGTCCACGTTTAGAGAAAGAGAACCGCAAGACGGTCAAGGATGAGTCCGAAGACGATGCAATAAATCACGGCGATTTAGATCATGGGAAAGAGCCGGAGAGGCCGACCAAGTCACGACCCGATGCCGACGAAGAGAAAGTTCAAGAGGACGGAGACGCTCGGGATACATCAACAGGCGAAGAGGTCAAGCCAGCAGTGGATGAAGAAGAAGAGTATTCAGATGTCATAGACGAAGTTCCAAACCCCAAAGCTAGAAGGAAAAACGGCAAAGACGCTCCAAAGCCGTCGAAACCAGCGCCGAAGAAAGTCTCGACAGACGATGGCCCCGAAGCCGAGATCAAAAAGTTACAATCACAACTCGTCAAGTGCGGTATTCGCAAGCTCTGGCATAACGAGCTGAAGCAATACGGCACCGACACGCGTGCCAAGGTGCGTCATCTGAAGAAGATGTTAGCCGAAATTGGCATGGATGGACGCTTTTCCGAGGCCAAAGCTCGCGAAATCAAAGAAACGCGAGAGCTCATGGCCGAAGCGGAAGCGGCGCAGCAGATGAACCAGCTGTGGGGTCTGAGCAGTACCGGACGGGCCAGCCGAAGCAAAAGCAAGTCTACCAAGGTGGAAGAGAGCGAGGTCGTCGCCGCTGATGGAGAGAGTGAAGATGATGATGACGGAGGGGGCAATTCGTTTGCGGCGAGAAGGAGGAGGGCGCAGGCCGACCTGGCCTTCTTGGGCGACGACAGTGACTCTGAATAGGTAGGGAAGACGATGGATGCTGGAGATGTGTCTAGTCCAGGGTTAGGGTTATTGTGTAGGACTGGGTGAATTGTTTGCTAGAAGCTGTGTACCCGGGGCCGTAGGTCCTAGGCTCGTGTTAGGCGAGGTCAATCCGAGCCCAGGACCTACGGGTACGCCGCCGGTACGGATACATACATGCAGGTAGTTGGGCCACCCTCTTAGTCAGCTCTGCCGGCTCTACTTCTAGGGCCCTAGCCTAGCCTACAGCCTACAGCCTACAGGTAAGGTAAGGTAGCCAGTACTACGGATAGCCATAGCTGGCATAGCATCATCACACACACGCCCCTTAGGTCCTAGCGATACTAGGTAGTAGGGACTAGGGCCTAGAGGCTAGAGGAGCATGTCATGCGGCACAAATGCACACACCCGGGGTCGAATTATTATTGAATGCCAGCGAAACCCCACCAGCGCCTACCGGGTAGCGGAGTTTATTTATTACCTGTGATCAACAGACAGCGAACGACAAGCACAACTATCCGCACGGCTGTCTGAGATGACAGATACATAACTTCCTCCATTCAACCTCTTTCCTGCCCATCCATTCCTCTCCATTGCGTCAGGATTCTCTAGTCAAGCGCAACGATCCATATTAAACGCACTCATTTCCCTACACGACACTGAGGTTCAGCTGTCCGCTGTCGAGACGAGCCGCCGCTCGACGGGCTACCAGGCGCTATCTAGGTACGCTCGGAGGAAGAGGCAGCAGTTGGAACGATTCACGTCTCTCTCAGGGTGGCTTCGGCCTCTCCCGACTTCACTTCTCTATCCCATCATCCAAAGGACATCGATAGAGCGAGCCATGGCAGACGCCGACACACCCATCATCACAACACCGAAACGCAAGCGCAGCCAGCAACAGCAACAGCAACAGCCCCCCAGCACTCCCGTCAAATTTTCCTTTGATCCGCTCAAGATAGGTTCCCCGGACGACGGCAGCCGTAGTCCGCGCTCGTGTGTGGCCCATCGCTTCCGCGGCCTAGCTCTTAGCAGCGGCGAGCCAGACGACGAGGCGACTTCACGTTCAGACCCGACGCGCAAGCGCAGGAAGTGCGGAGACGACCCCATGACTGGAGGCTGCGGCTTTGGTTCCGCTGTTTTCATCTGCCCAGATGTCGCCGTTGCCTCCACCGAGTTCGAGGGTCAGCCTTCGCATCCGAGGCCTCCGCGGAGGAAACGCGCCGGCACGCCCCCGCTACGTCTGAAGAGTTCACCCACCGCACAGCGGGCCGACGACCAGCCGCAGGTCGTCGACCCCATACGCGCAGCCCTCACGTGGCACGAGGACGAAATTACCGTCTATGATCCGCACGACGCCGACGATGACGGTGTCGGTGTCAACGGCGTCGGCTTCAAGCCTACGCCCGCAATTGCCCATGCTCGTGTCATGAAGAGACGACAGCAGATGGCCGACTATCGCCGCCGCGAAGAGAGCGATGCTAGGGCTAGGCGAAGCCAAAGGCGTCGTGGTGAGGCTGCCGTTGCTGCCGTTGCTGCCGCTGCTGCCGCTGCTGCTACCGCCGCCGCCGCCGCCGCCGCCTCCCGATCCATGTCCGACAAGTCACCAACAAGGAAAGTGCGATTTATGGACACCGAGAGCCAGAACGTTGCCGTCACCACTGTCTGATGAGACAACAGAGAGACGAAAGGTATAATGACGGATGAATCGATTTCACGAAGCGAGGTTTTTGATTTCAGAAGAGGCCTTTTCGGAGATTTAATTTAGGTCATCCTGCATCAGTTTCATTTTCTGTATTGCGTTTCTTGGCGTTGGTTGTGTCAGGGTTGGCATTGGACATGATCGTCAGTTCTCTGCGAATTGCCAGCGGTGGTTTTTTTTTTTTCAACGACCTGTCTTGACCTTCCGTCGATACTTCCTCCTTTCAGTACCCAGCGAACGAGGTGAGGGATAAAAAGGAGCATTTTTCCTAGGTGCTATTGTGATTCCGGCAGTTTTGTGATGCAGCTCTCTATCAGGGCAGGGGCACGTCTAGTCAAGCATGTGAAGCGGCCTCATCTTCCCCGTAGAAAGCTCACCGCTACCAGATTTTATACCACGGCTTTTGCGCCTTTCGATCCTCCTCTTCCAGTTTCAGCTGTGTCTGCCTCTCCTCAGCCGCCTTGCGCGCCTTTTCTCTCCTATCTTCGTTGACGATTTCGATGCGGCGCATCATGGTACGCCGTTGGGCGCGCCTCCGAAACTGACAATACTCGTATGACGCGGCGCTACCGACGACGAAGATGCCGACGGCCCAATTAGCCGCCTTAGGGACATTTCCTGCGACAGACGAATTGGCTTCGCATCCCATTGTCCGGAGGGGAAGGGATGTTGATGATAAATGGCAAACCTTGAAGCAGAAACTTGAGCCCACCGATGCCGGCTCCGGCGGCGATGCCGGTGAGGAGACCTTCTCGAGCGCACGGCTTTTTCGCTACGTGGAGGAAATCTTCCTTGGTGATGGTCGCAAAGGCGTCGGACAAGGTCGGCGACCTGACTTCCAGTGGGGAGTCCGGTTCGATGCCCGGTTGGGGCTTTGGCCAGCTTTGGAGCGTCGTCTGATTCGGCTTGTCTCTATCCATTGTGAGGCGCCGCTGCTATTACTTGCATTGGGCCTCACGATGGGGTCGTTTCTTGGCTTGGGGCGTAACCGTGATTCGTCGCTAGGAAGGTTTGCGGTGTTTAGTGTAGGGTAGCTTGATGAACTCGGGATTCCCACGTGCCGAAGAGCAATGGCGGACAGGATGGCGAGAAAGGATATGTGTAACAGAACACTGTGCTAAGCTGCTTTAAATGTTCATAGAGATTGGGAGCTAGCCAATGTAAGAAAGATGAGCAGGACAAAATAGAGGAAGGGCTTTAGCTTTCCATCCCACACTTTTACCTACATAGTAGGTAGGTAGCTACGGCGACAGTTTTGTTGGCCAAGTTATGCGCACGCAGCCCTTTAGTGAGTGCTATAAGGGCGATTGACTTATCTACAGGCGGTCATGATTCACAAACCTCAGGGTCATAGATCTCTGATCTCATCAAGTCTACGCAAGCTGTTTGATCTGCGGCAAGTTGTTCCGTTTAAGCAAGGACTGACTAATATGGGCGTGGCTTCCCAATGTAAGTACTGTTAGTAGACAGGAGCCTCTCACGCATAGAGTTTAGCAGAGTCGACTTTATAGCCAATTAAAACCCAGGCGCGAAAATAGATCGCGTCTGGACGCGTCTGCTGCACCTCAGAGCACATCACACACCACGTCACGAGACTGTCATTGCTTCACCTCCAGCCTGTTTTCTCTCGCATGCTCCAAAGCTCTTGGCACTAATCGCATTTCGCCGCCGCGTACGGCTTCAACCGACTGTCGTCGTCTCCCATATCGCCAGCCCCATGACAGCATCAGTCGGCCGAGCCCTACCGTAACAAAGAGCTTCAGGGCTCTTCCTGAAGCATGCCGAACACCAGACTCCGACAGCCGCAAAAAGGTTTCCGCCGCGGCGGCAAGTCGGCCTACCATGGCGGTGGTCGGACCTTTGCCGCTTCGTCCAGGACCGAAGGCACCTCGGCTGATGAGAAGTGGGAGCGCACCAGGCTGGCCAACATAATCGACGAGAACATGGGCTTTGCCCGCTACGAGAGTGGAAAGCGAAAAGATGGCTGGCTCGTCAGTGTGCAACCCACGTCGATCCATGATGAGCGAATACCCGGAGGCCGAGCTGCCCTCGACTGTTATTTCATCGAGGCCGATGGATCAACTTTCAAGGCGACGGTCGAATACGAGCCGTACTTTTTGATTGCCGCCAAAAAGGGTCGCGAGTCTGAAGTCGAAGAATGGGTGAAGCGCGTGCCCGGTGGTGGCGTGGTCAAGACCATCCGCAAGGTCGAGAGGGACGACCTGAAGATGCCCAATCATCTACTAGGCCATCGCCGGACCTTCTTGGAGCTTCGGTTTGCCAATGTGAGCGATCTAATGACGGCCAAGAGAGACATTATGCCTGTGGCGGAGAAGAATAAGAAGAACATGGACGCAATGGACACATATGCCGAGGTTGTCATGGTGAATAGCGACTTTGACCTCTTTGATGACGATTTACGAGACGACGACCGTGGCTCCGCCAAAACTTTCAAAGACGCAAGCGATTTTATTGTTGATATGCGCGAGTACGACGTGCCTTACCATGTTCGAGTCATGATCGATCTCGGTAAGCCGCTGGCCGTTTCGTTGCCTTTACGCGTCTAAACGCTGACTTGGTGCTGCTGCAGACATACGAGTCGGCAAGTGGTACTTTGTCGAGGCCAAGCACGGCATCACCAAAGTTTGGCCAAACGAAGCGCGGTCGCTGCCTGCCGATCCCGTCGTCTTAGCATTCGATATCGAAACAACCAAGCAGCCCCTCAAGTTTCCAGACTCCTCCATGGACCAGATCATGATGATCTCTTACATGATCGATGGCCAGGGCTTCCTCATTACCAACCGCGAGATCATTTCCGAAGACATTGGCGACTTTGACTACACGCCGAAGCCGGAGTATCCCGGCACGTTCCTCGTGTTCAACGAGCCCAACGAAAAGGCGCTGATTGAGCGCTTCTTCCTCCATATAAAGGAGGCTCGCCCCACCGTCATCGCCACATACAACGGAGACTTCTTCGACTGGCCCTACGTCGAGGCTCGAGCTAGCATCAACGGCATCGATATGTACCAGGAGATCGGCTGGCGGAAGGACGGTGAAGACCAGTTCAAGTGCGACTACGGCGTTCACATGGATTGCTTCCACTGGGTCAACCGAGACTCGTATCTGCCCCAGGGCTCTCGCGGCCTGAAAGCCGTCACCGTGGCCAAGCTTGGCTACGACCCGGACGAGCTGGATCCGGAGCTGATGACTCCCTACGCCAGTGAGCGGCCGCAAACGTTGGCCGAGTACTCGGTGTCGGATGCCGTGGCTACGTATTACCTTTACATGAAATACGTCCACCCCTTCATCTTCTCCCTCTGCACCATCCTGCCGCTAGGGGGCGACGACACGCTGAGAAAGGGGACGGGAACGCTCTGCGAGATGCTGCTGATGGTGCAGGCGTACCAGAAGGAGATTGTCCTGCCTAACAAGCATCAGTCCCCCAAGGAGGCCTTTTGGGACGGCCATCTGCTTGACTCCGAGACGTACGTAGGCGGCCACGTCGAGAGTATTGAGGCCGGTGTGTTCCGATCCGACATCCCAGTCGATTTCGCCGTCGACCCGGACGCCGTGGACGAACTGTTGCGGGACTTGGACGCGGCTCTCAAGTTCGTCATTACAGTGGAGGAGAAGAAGTCGATGGATGACGTGGAGAACTACGGCCAAGTGCGACAGCAGATCGTCGAAAGGCTCATGAAGCTCAAAGAGACGCCCAACCGCCACGAGCAGCCGCTCATCTACCATCTGGATGTGGCATCCATGTACCCGAATATCATGACCACCAACCGACTGCAGCCGGATTCCATGATTTCCGAGTCCGACTGCGCCGCCTGCGACTTCAACCGACCGGGGAAAACGTGCGACAGGAGGATGCCGTGGGCGTGGAGGGGGGAGTATCTGCCGGCCAAGCGTGACGAGTACAAGATGATACGCAACGCGCTGGAGAACGAAAAGTTCCCCAGCAAGACGCCGCATGGGCCGACGCGGACGTTTACAGATCTCAGCGCGGACGAACAGGCCGCTCTGGTTCGGAAGCGGCTGCAGCTCTACTCGCAAAAGGTCTATCACAAGATTCACGACTCGACCACCATCGTCCGCGAAGCCATCATCTGCCAGCGTGAGAATCCGTTCTACATCAACACGGTTCGCGACTTTCGCGATCGGCGGTATGACTACAAGGGCAAAGCCAAGGTTTGGAAGGGCAAGGCAGACGAGCTTAAGACGTCGGGCGCGTCCGCAAGCGACGTCGACGCGGCCAAGAAGATGATTATTCTGTTCGACTCCCTGCAGCTCGCCCATAAGGTCATCCTCAATTCCTTTTACGGCTACGTCATGAGAAAGGGCTCTCGCTGGTATTCGATGGAGATGGCGGGCGTCACCTGCTTGACGGGGGCCACCATCATCCAGATGGCGCGCCAGCTGGTTGAGCGTCTGGGAAGGCCTCTCGAGCTCGATACAGACGGCATCTGGTGTATGCTACCGGCCACCTTTCCCGAAAACTTCGCATTTAAGCTCAAGAACGGGAAGAAGCTCAATATATCGTACCCCTGCGTGATGCTGAATCACCTGGTGCACGACCGCTTCACCAACCACCAGTACCAGACGCTCGTCGACCCCAAGACGTTCAGGTACGAGACACATAGCGACAACTCTATCTTCTTCGAGGTCGACGGGCCGTACAAGGCCATGATCTTGCCGACGTCCAAGGAGGAGGACAAGAATCTGAAGAAGCGATACGCTGTCTTCAACCACGACGGCAGCCTGGCTGAGCTCAAGGGTTTCGAGGTGAAGCGGCGCGGCGAACTCAAGCTCATCAAGATTTTCCAGCAGCAGATCTTTAGTTTCTTCCTCGAAGGCCGGGATCTGGCCGAGTGCTACGACGCTGTGGCAAAGGTGGCCAACCGCTGGCTGGACGTGCTGGACGGGAAAGGTTCGACGCTGCCTGACGAGGAGCTGATGGAGCTTATATCGGAGAACCGGAGCATGTCAAAGACGCTGGAGGAGTACGGAGCGCAGAAGTCGACGAGCATCACCACGGCCCGCCGGTTGGCCGACTTCTTGGGCGAGCAGATGGTCAAGGACAAGGGGCTCAATTGCAGGTTCATCATCTGCGCCAAGCCGCGAAACGCGCCCGTCACCGAAAGGGCCGTCCCCGTCGCCATCTTCTCGGCCGACGAGACGGTCAAGCGGATGTTTCTGAGGAAGTGGCTCAAGGAAGAGCCCACGGACACGGACCCGCGGGCCCTCCTCGACTGGGACTATTATGCGGAGCGTCTGGGGTCCGTCATCCAGAAGCTCATCACGATACCGGCGGCGCTGCAGAAGATCAAGAATCCGGTTCCGAGGGTGCCGCACCCAGACTGGCTGCAGAGACGAATCAAGACCAAGGACGACAAGATGAAGCAGAAGAAGCTCACGGACCTGTTCGGCAAGGCGGACCCTTCTCTGGACAATGGACCTCGGCTCGACGACATGGAAGACTTTGGGAACAAGCTGCTTCGGCCCAAGCCGGTGAGTGAGGTCTTGGCGTCGATGCAGCCGCCGTCGACGGCACAGAAGCGCAAGTTGGCGGATGAGAGCAGCACGGCGGAGGAGGGGGCTCTGCCTAAGGAGATTCCCGATCCGTCGGAGGACTACGCGGCCTTTCTGGCGTACGAAAAGAAGAAGTGGAAGCTGCAGAAGCAGAGACGGATTCGCAGGAGGAAGCTGTTCGGCGAGAGGAAGAAGACAGTGATGAACAACGACATCCAGCAGACGTTCAGGAAGCAGGCCCACGAGACGTTGATGAAGACGTGGCAGCTGCTTCACCTCAAGGAGACTGACAGACCCGGCGTGGTGACGGCGCACGTGCTGATCGAGGGCAGGATGCATAGGTTGAACGTCAGGGTGCCTCGACAGGTGTTCCTCAACGTCAAGAGTAAGGATCTTCCGGACGTGGACATCGAGGGATGCGAGGTAGAGCAGGTCTACTACACGCTTCCTAACGGCCACGCTTCGACCTACCTGTTCAAGCTCACGGTTGCCGAGGACGTCTACCTAGCTGAAGCCGACAAGTTCAGCCAACTCTTCGACCACGCCAGCGTCGAGGGCGTATACGAGAGACAAGTCCCGCTGAGCATGCGAGCCGTGTTGAAACTGGGTAACGTCTGCGCCGTCGACGAGCAGAGGCAGGGCGTCTTGGGCACAGGTCTGGAAACAGGCTTTGAACTGGCCGGCCTTAAGCGCCCGACGACGACGACGACGACGACGACGACGACGCAGACGTATCTGGAGTCATCGTCGGCCATGGCGTACATCTATATATCGCACATCACTGCGGGCGAGCGTCAAATCTTCGGCCTCTTCTCCAGCACGGCCGACACAGCTCACGTCGTCATCCTCCAACCGAGCCGCGAAGCAGCAGGCCAGGACCTACCGAGCATAGGCAAGATATACGGCGAGATGCTAGCCCGGCGCGCAGAGGAAGCCCGGGGGACGAACTGGCAAGATTGCTTCCGCTACCAAGACAAGCTGCGGTTCAAGACGATGCAGACGACGACTCGACGAAAAGCCCATCTCGAAATCAGCGACCTCGTCAAGAAGATGCGCAAGGAAGAAGCCCGTCCGACGATGCTGGTGGTACAATCTCCCCAGAGAGACCTGCTCGTCCACGACGTCCCTGTCCTGTCTGATTTCCCCCTCCTTTCTCTCCGATACGACGCCTCGGACGGATCCCTGCCTCCGTTGGGATGGCAGACGGTGGCGGCTCGTAGACTCGTCGGCCACTATCTCGGACTCGGTTCCTGGATCCTTCACCTTACGGCCCTGGCGCGCTACGGCGACGTCCCCGTCTGTAACCTCGAGCGAGACGATGCCCGGTTCCTCATCGACGTCGCCTACGCCCGAAGGCTACAGGCCAACGGCGTCGTGCTATGGTGGTCGCCAGGCCCTCGTCCCGACCACGCAGGTCATGAGAAAGACGGAAGCCTGTTGCAGCTGTTGGATCAGGTCAAGATGCCGGCCGTCAACGTCCCCGGGAGCTTCTCCTCCGTCTGTATAGACGTCCAAGTGCGCAACCTCGCCATCAACACGATACTGACGTCGTCTCTCATCAACGAGCTCGAGGGCGGCGACTGCGCTGACGGCAGCAGCGGCTTCGACGTCCTGACGTCCGACCAGGCCTTTTCCTTCGCCGCCGTCCTCGTCCTCCGAGAGATGGTCAAGGCCTGGTGGGCAGAAGCCTGTCGAGGCAGCACCATGGCCGACGTCCTGGTCCAGCATCTGGTACGATGGGTAGAGAGTCCCGACTCGTTTCTCTACGACGGCGCGCTTCACCGTCACGTCCAGATGATGTCTCGGAAAGCTCTTCAGCAGCTCATGGCCGACTTCCGTCGTGTCGGTTTAAACGTCGTCTTCGCCAGCGCCAACAGGTTGATGCTGCAGACGACAAAGGCCGAGGTAGGAACCGCGTTCGCATACAGCCAATACATCATCAAGTCCATCAAGAGCAAGCAGCTCTTTCACTTCATCGACCTCGAGATCAAGGAGTATTGGGACTACCTGGTCTGGTACGACGAGTTCAACTACGGCGGAAAGGCCTGTACGGAGGTGGTGGAGACGGAAGAAGAGCAGCAGAAGCTGGAAACGGTCATGCACTGGCAGATGGCTACCTTTCTGCCCGAGATGCTACGACCCGTCTTTGAGGAGACGACGACGGCCTTTATCGAACGGATGCACCGTCTGAAGCGCTGCGACGACGACGACGACGACTACGATGGCCACCACCACCACCACCACCACCACCACCATCATCATCATCATCATCATAACTCTGTTCCGCGGACCACGCAGCTGCCCAAGACGAAGAGAGGCCGAGACGAAGCAGACGACAACCGACAAGTACTAGGCAAGCCACTGGAAAAATCCATCCGCAAGGCCCTGGCGGCCATCGTGGCACGACAACAACGCGAGCTGCTACACCCAGAACTAGCCAGCGACTACAGCTTCCCGAAACTGCCAGGCTCCCACCTGAAAGCGAGCAGGCCGTCACTAGAACTCATCAAGATGGTGATGCAAGTGCTCTCGCTCGAGCGCAGCGCCACGACGGAAGCCCGCCTCCTGCGAAGGGACATGCTCTCCCTCGTCGACGTACGCGAGTTCTCACCAGAGGGAACCTTTGCCAACCCTTCGACGAGCCTCAAGCTGTCACAGGTATCCTGCGACAGTTGCACCCTCGCACACGATCTCGACCTCTGCCGCGACGAGGCCCTTCTGCGGCTCGGACCCTGGCGATGCCCTCTATGCGGCGCCGCCTACGACCGCGTCGCCCTCGAGGAGAGGCTCGTGGCCGACTTGCACGCCCGGGCCGTCGAATGGGCCGTCCAGGACGTCTCCTGCCAGAAATGCCGCGCCTTGCGGGTGAATGGCCTCATGGATCATTGTCCCTGTGGGGGGGAATGGGAGGAGGTCATGGTCAGAGCGGACGCCGTCAAAACGGCCGAGGCCATGAAGAAGGTTGCCGACTATTATGGGTTGAGGATGCTGGCTGCCGCAGTGGACGAGGTTTGTGCCGGCCTTTTGGAGCCAGGGATAGCGATCATGTAAGGAGAAATGGAGTTCTGGCGTTGTCGTTCTTGTTCGATGTAATAGGTATATTATCATGTTGAACGAGATGAGCTGTCCGGTTGGCTTCCAGATTGGAGAGGAAGAAGGGACCAAAGAAAAGGGGGGGGGGGCAGGGATCAGCTCTTTTCATCGGAGCCCGTCAGCCTGCCATACCCCCGCGAGCCATCTTCCTGGCGCGACCGTCTCGTCGGTTGTGATTCGCCCGCGAAGCCTTGTTCGCCTCCTTCTTCCGCCGGGCCGCCTCCGTATCCCTCTCCTCCGTATGTCCGACCCGGCCCCGGCCCCGGCCCCGGCCACGCCCCCTGGACGCCCGTCCGCCGCGCCCGGCCCTATTAGCGTCAACGTCGCTGTCTTCGGTGCCCGAGCCGGCCCTCCATGCAGTCCGCTCCAGCTGTTGTTGCTGTCCAGCAAAGGCGTACTTGGACTGCAGCCGCTTCATCTGTTGAGGGTTTCTCGTCAGCATGGTGGCCCAGCCTTCTATGGCCTCGTCCGTCATGCCCGTCTCCTCTCGCAGCTTGCTTCTTGTCGGGGCTCTCCTCGTGGCGGCGTCTTTCGAAAACGTCTTGTCGTCCATTGTGTAGGCGCGGAAAAGAAGCTCCTCGTTGCTGTCGTTGACACCATCGGCTTCTTGGTTTGTCGAGTCTACGGTGCCACCGACGTCGACAGCGTCGTATGTGTCGTCACGCTCGTCATCGTCTGAGTCGAAAGCTGCCAGTGCCGAGAGGATGGCTGCTTTACTCGGCGCCGTCGACTTGTCCCTCAAAACGTCGTCGGCCGTCCTGTCCAGTCGCTTTCCGAACGATATCTTGGACGTGTCGGTGGCTAGGCGATCCAACTCATCGCCGTCAAATACATTGCGCCGGGTGGGCAATCGAGGCGATACCACGGGCCGTGCCTGATGAGAGAAGGAATTTTGCTCGTGAGGCCGTCTTCAGTTGGTTAGCGAGGCATGCGGCTCAAGGAAGGATGATGGTCCCCAAACTCACAATGATTCGCTTCGGTTCGCACTGGCGAGATGAGCCGGTAGCGACTCGCTCAGGAGGCTCGCAACAACCTGCTCCGTATCTTGATCATATTCATCGAGGCATCTCGTTAGAAAACCAGCTCCCAGTTCGGGAAACAAATCTTGGATCTGCGTTATCTTGCTCATCTGATCAAGTAGCGACTCCGCCTCCTCGTCTTGCCGCGTCGCTCGGCCTTTACCCTTGTCTGGTCTTGCCTTGACGCGGCGTTTCGGGCGAGCCATCGGGCCCTTCCTGAACGGCTCCAAATCTGTAATTCTTTTTGCAAGAAGCTGTTGACTGGCACCCGAGCTGGCGACCGCCCGTAGTAAGGTCCGCAACAGCGGCGTCGCCGTCACGAGCTCAGCGACCAGCGAATCGTTGACATTGAGGGGCCCTTGCTTGTGGGCGTCGGCGGCGGTCTTCAGCGCAAAGAGTTGATCGCCCAGCATGGCCCATTTCGGTGGCTGGGCCTCGGATACACCCACCAAGCAGAGATAGGTGGTTGTGACGATGACCTTGCGTAAAGGCGGGTTCATAACCCGAAAACAAGAGACGAGACCATCGAAGAAGTCTGATCCAGCGAGAAGAAAGGCAGACGCGTGAGAAGAAGCATGCAGTAAAGGGTTGATATCGACGAGGCGCGATTGGACGAGCTTCAGGTCACCCCGTATGCCGGCGGTGAGGTGCGGGAGAAGTAGCTTCTTCAGTGAGGCGAGAGACGATTCGAGGACGGAGGAGCGTGAGTCAAAAAGCTGGCCGACGACAGGCTTCACATCTTTCTTCGGATACAATCTCGCCAGGTGGGAGAGAAAGAAACAGTCGAGTAATAGAGCGGGCGGCGAAAGGGCAAGGAGTCGAGACGTGAGCTGGAAGACAGACTTTAACAGCGGTGATGCAAGAGGAGGCGCCAGAGCCGCCCCGCGAACGAAAGAAGAAACGAACACAGCGACCGAATCCTCATCCGAAGCCGTTGCCACGAATTCCTCATCCGAGAGGCTCAGATAGGCTCCAACGAGTAGGCGCCACGCTCCGACGAGAGCTTCTCCGTCCACGTCCGTCAGCCACGAGACCTCGGGAAACGGCGCCAGGGGAGGGAGCGATATCGTCTTTGCCGGAGCCATGTTACGGCAGGGAGATTGACGGCTATGAAGGCTTCACGGCCTGCCTGCCATGTTGACAGTCGCCAGCTCAGAGAGAAGCTCTCTCTTTACCTGTGGATGAATCATATTCATACTTGCACACTTGCATGTTCCCACTCCCAGCAGCCCGTTACGTCATCAGAAGCATTCCACCAATCAGATCATCCGCGCCATCTCCACCGCCGTAAGCCCTTGAATCCCACCGAATTTCAACACCAAAATTAATTAAACCGCCCTCGAACGAAGAGCCATCCAAAATCCACCAACCTTCGTGCCTTCATCACTTTGCCGAATCGCCTTCGCTTCCGCGCGTTCGAGTCGTGAAGGACACTCATCCTCCTGAGCCCCGCAAATATGTCATACCAAAAACCCGACAAGGACCACGGCGAGGCTCCCGTACGATAACAAACCCCCCCCCTTTGACACCGCGTGCGCATATGGAAGAGAGGAAAGAAAAAGGAAGAGAGAGGACAAAATAAAATTAAGCTAATGAGGATAACAAATTAACTCCAACGTGTAGAAGAGCCACAAGATTCGCATCACGCTCACGTCCCGAAAAGTCAACATCCTCGAAAAGGTCTGCGCCGAGATCAATGAGCGAGCCAAGGGCAAGGAACTGCGCGTCAAGGGCCCCGTCCGCTTGCCGACGCAGTGCCTTAAGATTACGACGCGAAAGACGCCTTGCGGTGAAGGTTCCAAGACGTGGGACTGCTATGAGATGCGCATTCACAAGCGCCTCATCGAGTGCGTCTCCTTGAAAAAAAAAAAAAACGAAGTCCTAGCACTGGTCCTGTGGCTTACCTGTCTGCAGCTTGAACGCCCCTACCGAGGTAGTTAAGCAGATTATCGTCAACATCGATGCCGGTGTCGAGGTCGAAGTCACTATCGCTGCTTGATATGGGGTGGGTAACAACAGACTTGATTGTTTCGACCTTGAGGGCGATAGGTGGAGGATCTGGCTCAGATGGTGGAATTCACCAATCGCCTCCTGGTGGACGTGGTGTATCATAGATCTGCCTAGCCTCAAGCTATGTCTCGCCAAAAGAGTTGCCGCTGCTTGCTGTTCACCAACCAATCTCAGCCGCTACTGTTGCATTGTCAGCCTTGCATGTGAAAAGTCGTTGATGTGGTAAGTACATATGGCCAATGGCCAAGTAACAGTATCTATAGCACATGAACCGTAGAAATCTCGGATGCCGCGCACTCGATGCCTAATCTTGCGACTGTCAAACCAACGCTCTCTATGTTCCACTCCCTTCGCACCTCGTCTGAACTTCAAAAGTCCCACAGAGTACACTCCCTAGGGGGAGGCAGCTCCGGCATGATACCATCCGCAAAGGCCCCCGTCTTCGCAAAAGCCTCCCACTGGCCCATAGATTTCTCGTCGTACTGCTGCTGCGGAAGCTCCGTGTCCCTGGAATACATGGGCGGCCCGTCGGGGAACCAGATGCGCGTCCAAGTGCCGTCGAAGCCACGGGTGCCAGGAAGGCCTTGATTGTATGCAACAGGCTTGCCCTTGAACGCCGTCAGCCTACCGCTAGCATCCCGAGAGCAGTAGCTGCCCAAAGGCGGATGCGATTTTGTGCTTCCCGGAGGATAAGGGCCGGTGGTCGCCATTTCGGATGGTCTTCGTGGCTGTTGCTGCGCCGCCGGGGCACCGAAGGGGTTCGGTTGCTGAGCAACGTTATTGTTAGTCGCGGGTTGGCCAAAGACGCCATTGGTCTGACCGAAAGGGCGACCAGTGCCTTGTGCTTGAGGTTGACCGGCGGACGCGAACGAACCGGACTGGGGCGCTGTCGTGGGTGGTTGCGCAAAAGGCGAGGCACCGAAAGCTCCACCGGCGCTGTTGTT
>LKCN02000007.1:116385-129514 GCA_001633055.2 Ophiocordyceps polyrhachis-furcata BCC 54312
AAGACGCCATTGGTCTGACCGAAAGGGCGACCAGTGCCTTGTGCTTGAGGTTGACCGGCGGACGCGAACGAACCGGACTGGGGCGCTGTCGTGGGTGGTTGCGCAAAAGGCGAGGCACCGAAAGCTCCACCGGCGCTGTTGTTCTGGTGCGTGGAAAAGGGATTAGCAGTTGTGTTGGTCTGAGGAGCAGGAGCGCTGAACGGGCTCCTCGCTGCGGCCGCGTTGTCGCCAGCCGGAAGTGAGGCGAAGGGACTTGTGGCCGAGTTGACCTGGGCGAATGGGTTCGTCTTATGTCCAAGCTGACTCGTGACGCCGAAAGTATTGCCCTGGGCATTCGGCTGGGGCGCCGAGGAGGCGGCGAAAGGGTTGGGCTTCGGGCCGAGAGCAGTTGGCTGGCCAAAGGCCGACGTGGGCTGCACGGCCTGACTGAAAGCCCCCGCTCCTCCCGTCTGTGACGGCTGGCCGAAGGGCGAAGTCGACGGCTGCGACGCTCGGGCAAAGGGGTTCGACTGGGCCGCAGACGGCTGACCGAAAGGATTGGAGGATGGACTCGGCGATGAGCCAGCAAAGGGGTTGCTGAGCGGCGAAGGATTGCCCAATGGTTTCGGCTGTCTGCCGATTCGGAACTGCCCGAACGGCGCACCTTGAGTTCCGTTTCGGCATATATCGTGGCGGTTCGGGTGTCTGTTTTCGGCCTCGGCGACGAAGTTGGCGGCGGCATCGATGTTTTTCAACGCATTTTCGATTTGTTGCTCAGCCGTCCGATAGAGTTGCTGCGCCTCATTAAGCTGGAAGACAAATCAGCTCTGAACATGTATGTACTTTCAAGGGAGAGTGGGAGTCTCCTACAGCCTGCTGCTCGTTTCCCGACGCCTTTCCAAGCATATAATGAAGCTTGACTTCTTCGAAGCTCTGCTCGCGGGGGAAGCCACCGAAGAGCTGCTCAGGGGCTTCTCTCCCAGGGGCATAGGCGGAGAGAATCCATGGCGGCTTGTCGATGGTCAGGTCTCTGGTGATGGCCTCGGCGGAGATGCTATACTTGGCTGCGATGCAAGTCAGTTGCGCGTCCATGGTCCTCGTTCTTGTTGGGCTCGAGGGGGATTGAGTCTTACCGAGTAACTCGGCTTGAGGCCCTCGACCAGCAGACGAAGTGGCCGAAGAAAGAGCGCTGAAGCGATTCGGCTGCGATTGGCTACGAGGAGCAGGATGTTCGAAGCGACAATTATCTGCGTTTCAATCCGTATAGAAAGAAGAGGCTGGGTTCAGCAAAGAGATGAGAAGGGAGAAAAAAGAGGACATGTTACGTACTTCCGAACTTGCAGTTTCCCTGCTGAAAGAAACGACAGACGGCCATGTCGGGTAGAATCGGCTTCAATGCGGCATGCCGCGACGCGGTTGGCGAATGGTGGTGATGATGGTGGTTGCGGTTCTGGTGGTGGAAGAAAGGTGACGGTGGGCGGTGCGAAGGCGGGGTGTGAAGAAGGCTGCGGAGTTGCGACGCGAAGAACATGTCAGCCTCGCCGGCGCCATCCCATGGCGAGATAATGATGCGCCTCCTCGACCTCGACCTCGATCTGTTCTTTTCACACCACAGTATCGTCACGAACTGATCTTACTATACATATATACCTACCTACCTACGACTACCTACATACATACATACATACATACGAGAGACTACGAGCCTGAAACAGTGGTAAATAGCGGGTTCGTCTCAATCCCCCTATTTAAATTCCAACCCATCAAATCTCCGAACCGTCCCCGTCACGCCGCCCCAACCCTGCGAAACTCCACCATGGGTCCGTTCTTAGCACTGGTAAAAGTATCACGCAGCTGAAACTCGTCAACTCGATGTCGTCCCCATTCAGCACCAACGCGTCCCTCGCCCGGATCCTCGACCCCTACGGCTCTTCGCAAGTCATACATGAAGAGCGTCCTCGCCAGCGCCGTCGTCATCTCGACATAAGCAAGCCCCTTGCCGATGCACCCGCGCGGCCCGACGCTAAAGGGACAGAAGGCGGACTGCGCCGTCGCCAGGTCGTCCTCCGTCGTCACTCGCTCGGTTATAGGGTTCGTCTCGCCGACTAGCCAGCGCTCGGGCGCGAACGAGAACGGCATCGGGTAGTAGTCTTGGTTGTGATGGATTGCGTAGTGCGGCGTGCCGACGACGGTGCCGGCTGGTAAGCTTTGGCACTCGATGCTGATGCCGCCGGCGAGCACTTCACGCGGAAGAATGCCGCCGACGGAGGGGGAGAGACGCATGGCTTCGTCGATACAGGCTCGAAGGTAGGTGCAAGATCCGAGCGCCGGCCCGTGGACGATGTCCTCGACTTGCTGGAACTTGGATCGCACCTCGGCCGTTGCCCGCTCCAGGGCAGGCTGGTTGCGGACCAGGTAGAAGAGGGTGGCCGCCATGGCCGTCGACGTCGTGTCCGAGCCGGCGATGATGCTGCCACGATCTTGGTCAGACGTCGGGTTCGGAAGTATCCATCCACGAGCAAGCGGCGACTCACAGCAAGTTGGACTCGCCCCAGAGCTCGGGCGTGCTGAAGCCGAGGCCGGTCTCGGGATCGCGCGCCTTGAGCAGGTAGTAGAAGAAGTCGCGCCGATCCGTCTCTTCGCCGAGCTTTGTCCTTTCTGTCAGCTGAGACTTGCTGTATGCCATATATCGCGCCCGGCCAGCCGCCAACTTGGGAAACAGAAGCCTGTCGATCTTGAGCCTGTCGACGACGGGCATCGTGCCGCACTACCCAGCCATAAAAAGATGACACGTCAGCCCATGGTGCCCTCTCCCCAATGAGGTGCGAAAACCAACGATGAGATGACGGCTCGCGGCCGCCTCGACCAGGTCGAGCGCAAACCGGTTATCCGGCTGCTCCAGCATATGAAAGGCCTTTCCGAAGCTGAGATCGCCGAGGATATCCATGGCAAGGTAATTACACCAGTCCGTCATGTTGCGCGGACGCGACCAGCCCTTTGACTCAGCGCCGCCGTCTTGGACGCCAATCTGTTCGCAAAAGGTGCGGACATTGGCGAGGATGTACCGCTGCATCGCCCGCATAGCGCTGTCGGAGAAGGCATGGGATAGAACGCGCCGCTTGCGCGCATGCGTGTCCTTGTCGCGCGTGTTGTGCGTATTGGCGGCCGGATGGACGAAGGCATCGTAGAAGTCTGCCTTGCGGACGTTGCTTCGGAAGCCGTAGATTTCCTTGAGGGCCTGGTTGGAGTTGAAGGAGACGGCATTGGGGCCGAAGCGGACGATTTTGCCGTACCGTTGGTGCATGCGCCAGAACTCCAGATGTCGGTCTCCCCTGTAGGCGTAATACAGTTGGTAGATGTTGGTGACCTTTGCCAGCAACGGGCCCGGATATTTGGCCAATGGATGGAAGAAGATCCTGTAAACGGCGATGGCGAAAGACTTTTTTTTTTTTTATTTCCACGAAACCATCAGCCAAAGAGACGTTTATTTCCGTTCCAAGAACAACATACCCAGAGCACACCTCCGGCCAGCAGCACCGTAAGAAGACTCCAGCAGTGAAGACTCATCATCATCATCGTCATGCATGCGAGCTCGACGACGATCACATCAACAATAGAGAAGGGGGTAACAAAGAAAAAAAGGGGGAGTGGAGGGGATATTTGTTGAAAAGGAACGGAAAAGAAACGAGAGAGAAGAAGCAAAAAAAAAAAAGGCCTTCGTCGACAGGATAGGACTAGGATGAGGCACGAAGAGGGAGGGGGAGGAAAGGGGGGAGACGAAACGCCGACCAATTTGGCCATGGCTCATACCATTCCGGCTTACACGAGGGAGGGGAGGGAAGCAAAGTCAGTCAGATGATGATGAGATCCCCAAACCGTTATGCCAACGGCCCAACATACATACATACATACATACTCCGTATATTAGTACGTACATACATACACACCGATGCAGTGAGAGAGCTATGACGCTGTTGTGTCTGTCTCTCTCTCTCGCTCTCTCGCGTGGTGAACGGCTTTTCGCGGCTTATATCGCCTATGCATTTCCGTAGGTCCGTAGGAGTGAAACGCCCCGGCTAAGTGCGGCTTGTCCGGCCGAAGAAAGTCTGAGCTTTATAAGCCATCTCCTAATAATCCTAAGGGTAACGCGTTTCACTCCCCCCTCTTCTCTTCTTACTTTCAAGAAGTCCAAATACATAGATATATATGTATGTACATACAGTCATACACACCACACCTACTCTGAGGCCGTAGAGGGCGGCATAGTAAGATTAGAGACGTGAGACGTCTCTGTAGGTACATTATACATATGCAATGCCTTTATTCGCCCCTTTATGTTTTCTATGGGCTGGTCTTATGTATGTATGTATGTATGCCGAGGTGTTTATACTTCTAACACTATCTTTTTTACCACTCGGGAGCAGCCCAACCTCAGATCTATCCATCCCTCTATCGAGTTGATGCCTCCTCTAGGTATACCGCATACATATATATATATATAGTAAGCATATAATATGTATGTATATGAGTTAGCTTTTGTTTGTTAGAGGTAGGCAGGGAGAGAGTGATATATGTATGCATATGAGTGCTTTCTATTTGTCTGGTGATGATAGCAAGAAAGAGGATTGATAGATAGATTCTAGATCCATCTATTCGCATCCTTCCCTTACCTGATAATACAGAAGAATGACCTACCAGATACTACTACCTTGACGAAAACCTCGTACGTGTTGCTTCCTCCTCCGTAGACCCTTCAAGAACTGATGAGATGACGCGGCCGGCCAATGAGAAACGTCAATTGCGTCAAGAGTCAAGCCTCTCCATCCCGACATCTCACATCTCACTCGCTCACACACAATATATGCATACATACATGTTACAGGCTTCACAAACGGCCACCTGCCTAGCATACTCCGTGTGCTCAACGCTGCTGTCGACAATGCCCGCTGATAACAGCTGCACATCAATTACAAATACTATCTGCTAACAACATTAGTCTGCCTGTACTGTTGACATATACAAATGTATGTGCATAGATAGGTGTGTATGTGTACTGATGGATACATACAAACAAACAAATAACCACCGCTGCCTGGCTCGCCCACTCCTCGCTAGTTAAAGTATCTCGGTTCGTCAAAAACATGGTATCGGTGATTCCGCACGCCCTTCCCCCGGAACAAGGCCGGGAACCTCCATCCCTCTGGCACCTCAGACTCCTCTACCCGCCGATCGCGTTCCTCCGCCGATCGCGCCTCCAACTGCTTCACCTCCGCCGCCGACCGGGGGATGACAAACTTGCCCACCTGCAGCTCCGTGTCCGTGATGGTGCTGCGGCTGACGCGCGCGTAGCCCACACGCTGGAGGCCCTTGTATAAAATGTACTCGCACCACCGGTCCCAGTCCGTTTGGTCGATGTCATGCATGCCCGACTTGTTGCTGACGTACGTGTTGTAGTTGCCCTCCAGCGGCTTCGTCACCAGGTAGCTGAGCAGCACCGACGGCCGCGAAGTCGACCCCATGAGATTACTCAGGTACTCGCTCTGCAGCCTTCGATCCTCGGCATCCTCCTCCTGGCCCGAGTGAAAGACGAAGACGTCGACAAGCTCGCCATAGACGTCCAGCGTCGCGTGGATAGCTGGCGCCAGCTCACCCACGGGGCTCGGCAGGAGGTGGTGTTTGGACTCGACGATGGGGAACTTCGACAGGAGTGCCGCTCCCCACGTGTGCTTGTTGGGGCCCGGCCCGTAGTCGACGTACATGCCGAGATCCTCCGCCAGGAACTGCGTCGTATCGCGGTTGCCCATGATGATACGCTGCAAATCCGTCTCAAGGAGGCCAACCACGTCCAGCTCCAACTCCTTGAGGAGGTCGCGCATGCGGTACTCGGACGACCACATGTCATTGTCCAGAGAAAAGTGAACGGTCCAGATGCCGGCTGTCAGGACGCGGTCCTCGGCATGATACGGCTTGTGGTCAGTTCGAGGAAACCGCATAAACGCCGCGCACAGGAAGATGATGTTGACCAGTAGAGTAGCCACACCATAGTACCTCCTGTGCTGCGACGCCCGAGTGCTCGAATAAGGTTGCTGTCGTTGCGGCAATGAAGAGTTGAAGTCCGCCACGCCTGCGCCGATAAGCGCCATCATTATCGTCATGACCCAATCTGTATGCTCGCGGACCAGAGGCCCGCCGGGGACAAAGGCATAGGCCACTACCCAGACGTGGAACAAGACCATGAAGACGTAGATGAAGAATCCCAGCCCGAACGTAACCGCAGGCGTCCTCTTGGAGGCATTGGATATCAGGGGCACAGAGACGGCCATCAGATACACCGCGAGGCCGAGGCCGCCCAGATATCCCAGCCAGTGGCTAAATTTCGTGAGAACCATGGCGCCGAGAGCGCCGGCCGCGAACTGCGTCCAGCTTCCCGCCAGGTTCGGTCTCCAGATGCCGGCGCAGAGGCCCGCCGACATGGCAGCCACCGTGCACCAGCCGTGGGTGGAATGGTACGGGCCCCTGATCGGGAAGCCTTCCCAGACCCAGAGAATCATGGTGCTTGTGTCGGAGAGCAGCGAGTGGAGGCCAAAAAACAGGCCGCCAATGCCACATGCGGCGAGGATTGCCGACCCGCCCTTCCTGCCCCCTTGGGAGAGGCCACCAGTCAAAGGCGCATGACGGGTGAAGCGAAGTGCGGCCAGGACACCGACGACTAGGCCGGTAGCGTTCCAGCCTCCGTTGGCGGCGTGTAGGATCGGCCATACAGGGTTATTTGTCTGCCACGCGAACTTGATGGTCGAAGATAGGATCAAGCCGATCATCAAGCCCAAGAGCCTGGACTCGAACCGTCTCTCATGGGCAGACTCCGAGTGAAGGGTGGCGACCCAGCCCAGCGTGGACAGGGCGACAGCAAGCCCGACGGTAAAGAGACGACGAGCTGGATCAAGGACGAGGTATGCCGCTATGCCGATAAGTGAGAGCAGGTGAATGGCTCGGGCGTTGTTGACTACCAGTGACCGGGCGGGGCCGACTAGGAGCGCGGGTGAGGCCGATACCAGCACGAAAGCTTCGTATCCCGAGATGCCCATGTGCCAGAGCGGAAAATCTTGGGAACAACGTCAGCCGTAGCCGAGAGATACAAAACAGGGACAACATACACCAGACGAGGACGCCCAAGCTGGTTAGCATAGACCAAAATATGAACTGTTATGCGTTAGAGACGAGGCAGTAACGCAGAGTCAGAGCTTCAGCTTACCCCGTGATATACACTCGCCGCAATATCCAAAGCCTCGGACCATGTGAAGTTGAGGGAGTAGACGTCGGCTGTTGCCTTCCGCTTCCTGAAGATCTTGTTAATGTATGATGATGCTCCGCCAGCGGGAAAAAACTCACTCCTTCTCCAAGACAGCAGATGGTACGGAGGACAACGCTTCACTATAGATGGATAGTTTTAGATACGATAGATAGAAGTGGAGGGGATGTATTAAGGGTGACTGTACAAGAAGCGAGTGCTATCTCGGGAGCCATTGCACGTACCCCTTGGTCGATCCCCTGACGTCTTTCACCGACACCTCGAACGTGTTGAAGTCGAGAGCTGTGACAGCATCAAATGCGACGTCGAAGAAGATGAGAGACCACTCGAAAAAGGCATATATGGTGTAGGCTGGGCCTGTCAGTGTCGCCAGGAACACGGAACGAATGAGACACACCTCCAGCCACTCGATGGACCTTGTGTCGAATGAAGAAGTAAATAAGGGGAACAAGAGTGCCGAAGAAGGCGCTGGCAAGATACTTGCGGTACTTGATGGCTTGCGAGTTGGGGGGGCTCAATGCGATGCAGCCGGTGGTCCAAGGAAGGGTAGCGACGATGTAGGAGATCATGAGAATATCGTGCCAGTCGTGATCATCCGTCGACGTGATGTAAGTCCAACCACCGCAGGTAAGAGTGCGTATGAAGCCCATCGAGGCAACGAAAGCGGGAAGCCTGGACCCATGCCTTCTCGTCAAGAGATACCACAAGCCGACGAGAGCGAAACGTGGACCTGAACCGGTCAGACTCATTGGCAAAGCAGACGTGGGGGAGCGTACCAGACGTGACGGCTATGAAGATCATGAAGATCGATCGCTCGGGATATCGGTCGCCAATGGCAGCCGAGACGGAGGGGAACCACTCGTCGGGATAGCCGTAGAATTCATTCTGGACGATTTTGTGGTAATGCAGAGCAAGGCCGACGACGAGAGCGCTGAGAAAAGCCGCTTCGTAACAACATCAGTATCGGCTGTCCCGAGGCACAAATTGTGAGCGCGACTCACCAAAGGCGATGGCTGTGTGCGCCCAGCTCACCCATTGGCCGCCAAAGCTAACGACGACGCCAGCGTCCTTGTCCTTGTATCTCGACGCCATTGAGGGGTGAGGAGACGATAGCAATCAGGCAAACATGCAGTAGACGAGCGAAAGTGAGGGGAGAAGGGCAAGATAGGGCTGAAGAGAGGTAATGATATGCGGGAGGGATTCAGGAGAGTAAAAAAAGAAGGAGAAGGGTAAAGACAAGAACGAAGGAACAGGGTCGACGTCAGGGTAGTGAATTGTACGGAGCTGGCGGCGTCGAAGCTGCCCGAGCGTTGAGGAATAATTTTGATGCTAGCACCCGTCGACGATTGATTGAGTGGGGTTCCTTAGGTAAGTCCCTAAGGGTGCTGCAGGTATCCGCGGGACCGGGTACAGCACCTACGAGGCTACGACCACCAGCAGGGCCCTGGACCTCTTTATAGCAGGCGGCTGACGGGTGCCAATTTCGGGGCTGGGAAGGGCTGGGAATTGCAATCAAGCGATGAGGTCGATGCATGAATTCGACTTGACTCTGATCGGCACTCTTTAAAGGCCCCTATTATGGGCCTGGACCCAAGACATCGAAACTCTGGTTTGGGGCTCAGTCGAAAGTACCTGTGCAGGTTTCCTGGCGAGAGGGTCCAATGACATAACGTGCTCGACCTTACCATTCCGGGCAAGGTAGCGGCAGAGGGTCTAAGAGACAGAAAGAGTGGACCGACAGAGAAAAACTCATTTTGCTCTCCTTCTAGCCGCGCGAAGACACGTGAAAGAAGATCAACCGCGCAAGCAGCAATGGCCGGTGTCGCCGAGAAGGCGAGGTTCTACCTCGAACGATCTGTTCCGCAGCTTCGAGAATGGGAGGAAAAGGGAGTCTTCTCCAAGGTGAGCCTTGCGCTGCTGGCCTGGCCTTCTCTAGCTGTTAGCTGATGCGCCGCCGATGTCTAGGACGAAATTCGTACCATTGTCCAGAAGCGCAATGACTTCGAGCACAGGGTCCTGTCTCCCGGTAACAAACCTTCCGAGTGGTCTTCATACGCAAAATGGGAGCAGTCGCTCGAAGCGCTTCGAACCAAACGATGCAAGCGACTCAAGGTACGCCATATGAATTCGGCTTACGCCGGCCAGAGCCGTGTCATGGCCATTTACGAGCGATCTGTCAATAAACACCCGTCGAGCGGCGAGCTGTGGTACGAGTATCTGGCGTACCTGACCGTCATCAAAGCGGCAAAGCGATGGCGGAAGACCATGACCAGCGCCCTACGCATGAAGCCAACCGACTCTGACCTATGGATCATGGCCGGCCGCCGGTCCGTGCATAACGGAGACATGGCGTCGGCGAGAAGCTTCTTCATGCGGGGATGCCGCTTCTGCACCAAGGATTTCAAACTATGGCTCGAGTATGCTCGCTGCGAGATGCAGTGGTTGGCCAAGATAGACAAGCGCAAGGGTGCGCAGAAGAACGACCCGTTGCGGTCGGACAGAGCAGAGGATCACGACGAGTTACACCTCTTGGAGAGCGAGGGCGACGACGACGACGACGACGACGACGACGACGACGACATTCAACCAGAAACCCGAGTTCACGAGGCCTCAAATGTGGTACCCGACTTCCTCGACAAGCAAGTGCTTGAATCCAATCCCGCCATGGACGGGGCTATTCCCATGTCCATATTCGATATATCACAGAAACAGACCTTTTTCGATGCGGAATTTGCAGAAATGTTCTTCATACTGATCGCGTCCTTTCGCCACGTCTCTGTTCAGCCAAAGATATCTCAACATGTTCTGGACAGCTTGGATACATTGTTTCCGAATCACCCGTCGACTTGCAGCTGCCACATTCGACAGCCCATATTGGGCACAAGTCCGCACACCGCCGACTTTCCCCTCAATCTACGTGACGTTCTTGTTCGCCTGTCAGAACGCCTCAAGTCAACGACAGACCGGTCAGCTCTAATTCAAAAAACGATGGCGTGGATGGACGAGTATCTTGCGTTGGATGATCTAGACCAGAGTATCAGGACAGTGCTTGAACGCACCAAGGGCAAATTGGCAGCTTTATGACGCAACTATTATGGTCGAGGAAGACGGCGCGACACTAGGTCTATTCCCGCTGTTGACCCTAATTTTCCCCTTCCTGGCCGCCTCTCAGCACAGATGCACTAAAAGAGTGGCCTTCACTATTTAGGCTTTCGACTTGTGAGATGGAAAGTTTTGAGGGAGACGGCCGGCCGATGGTAATGACCTATGACCACAGTGCCTCCTGAAGCATGTCGATGGAGGAGGTATGTGGCCGATGCAAAGTGCCTGTACATACGGATACCAGGTAATGATCAACTAAATGGGGGAACAATCCAAGAGCTAAGCTGCAACGGGCCCAGTTCTGTGTTATGTAGGCCCTTGAGCCATACCATGGAGCGGAGCACGTGATGACGACCCTTGTAGACAAAAGACCAGACACAAGAGTGACAAGACACGCAGACAAGAGTGAGAGGGACTCGTCTCGCGTGGCTGCGATGTGCTGTCACCGTCAGTCTCACCTGGCTGCATCGCGAGTCGAATTGCAATCGACCGGGGTGCCACCTGATATCTGGCGGGCGTCGGGGGCACGAGAGGGGGGCTTGCGTGGCGGCGGCCTTTTTAAGAGGGGGCAACAAGGGCTTCAGACGGACTCATACGAAAAGCAGCTCATCGTCCTCACGGACCCAAAAAGGGGGGGGGGGGGGGCGGCTCGGCCGGTGGTAAGGTTCGTAGTGGTGTGGCTGCTTGGCGAGAGTTGGTCGATATGGAGCGGAGCGAAAGAAAAACGAATGAAAGGACAGAGAGAGGAAAAGACACAAACACAATTACGGTAGCGTATGTATGTGTTTTTGCCTGTTATTCATGCATAGCCCAACCTCTTCAGGCTTTTTGCCTCTGTCGTTGCTCGAAATGGCGGCACACGCAGGCCAGGTCGGCCCGGGCCGGGCCAGCGCAGCAGCCCTCAGACAGTCGAGCCCGTCAGGTCCGTCACATAAACTCCCACCCTTCCCCCCCTTGTTCATTTTTTCTTTCTTCCTCTGTTTCTCTTTCTCTTTCTCTTGTCCTCTCTTTTTTCATTCGCATCATCCAGTTTCGCTCACGACACGGGCGCTGTCGGGTGCGATATCTATCTCCTGCAACCACCACTTACACACCGCCAGCGACAGACGGCACCAACCTCCGGCCGCAGTTCATGGGACCAACAGTTGCCACAGCCCAAACACACGCAGCAATTCTCTCTCTCTCTTCCAATATCTGGGCGAAAACCGCGAGACAGGGCAAAAAAAATCCTTTGCGGACCGGGGCGGCAATCGGCGTGCAAAAAAGGCGTGCAAAAAAGGCTACACCATCCTCGACTCTCTATCACTCATGGTCATGCGTGCGGAAGACGGCCAGCGACAGAGGTCTGCTTCCATCCGGAATGCCCTGACCAAAAAGCGTGACACGGATGACGAGGAGACTTGATTTCCAGCCACGCAATACGAATTCATTGCCACTTGTCTCGACCTCTTGTCCAGTCAGCCCACGATCAATCCGCCCGCAGTAGGGCCCGACGCTTGCCCTGAGTTAATGGTGGGGTCATGTCGACACTGCAACCTCACAGGCCTCGTTGACGCACGAGGGCTGAAGGAGAGGGCGCAAAAGCTTACTGGGTCAGGATCTTTGAGCTTGCGAATTAACGCTGGATATCTTGCTGGTCACGACGCTTCTTTGTCGGACGCAAGGCGCCAAAGCGGGGACATGGACCGGGGACAGTGTGAAACCTTTCCCCTCCCCCCCTTCCAACGTTCGTGTGAGGTGAGCGACAGGTCTCCCTCAGTCGGACACTAACTTGCACTGACAGCAGCCCGGCGTCAAGGCTTCGTCGAAACCAGCGTTGATGCAATGGCAAGGCGACATCGGGTCCGCGCCGATTGGCCTCTCATGATAGACCGGTAATTACCGCTCTACCCTTGTCTGCTAGCCGAATTGCGTGTTGAACCTGCGCGGGTCTAACATTTTCAGCCCCACCACTTACGACTGCTCTATTTGATGCTACTGATTGGTGCCGACCACCACTAAACCGCCTCTGGCTCGGTACTGGGTACCTATCTCGGTGCCTTTATACCGTGCAGTTTGTTTGGCTTGAGTCAGCCCGGACATTAGGTAAGATGGGCCATCACCGAGCGTCACTCGCCCATCTTCGGCTTTGGTTGCCTTGCTTCCACGTATGTATTACGCTCGCCCGTATCCGACGCCGTACCCCTGACCGCCGACCAAAGAGTTTCATCTCGCGCGCAGTCGTTACGCGCCGACCCTCCTCTCCGCTCTACTTACCGCGTCCCCCGTCAGCGTTTCCCGGCGGGCGTTGAGGTGGTCCCGACAGCTACCGGCTGGCAGGCGCCGCACGAAATTTTCTCCCTCGCTCGATACTACCGGTTGCTTCCGCCCGCGCCCCCCTCCCCCCCCCTTCCCCGGGCCCCCTCCCTAATTCCCTCCTCCCCCCCCCGTGCTGCTCTGTACGCCAGAGCTGAGGCCAGTGGCGGCCCCCCCCCCCCCCTCTTCCCCCGAAAGCCCCCTTCTGCGGCGCGCGCCCTCTCCACCACTGGCTCCCTTTCATCCTTTCCAGGCCCTGAGGTGAGATAGCCCTTCCCATTTCTTCTCCTACCGCGCTCCCTTCCCGTGGCCTGCGCCCGGTCGCTGGCCGGCCGGCGCTGTGTCCTTACCAAAACCCCCCCCCCCCCCCCCCTTCCCGCCGCCTTCTTCGCATGTACTGTGCCCGGCTGCTCAGCGCCATGACGGCCCGAAGGTACACCCCCC
>LKCN02000007.1:129935-160874 GCA_001633055.2 Ophiocordyceps polyrhachis-furcata BCC 54312
TCACCCCAGCGCGCTCCTGGTGCCCCGGCACGCTCGCTGTCGCCTTACCAGCGACCGCCGTGCGCACATACATACATACCTACTACCTACCTTTTACTTTGTGCACCTACACGCTCGTCCCCTCCCCCCCGAAAAAAAAATCGCGACGCGCCTCGGTCCTATCGCCACACTCCGCGCTGTGCCACGTCCTCATTGCCCCTTGCATCTTTTCTTCGTTATTCAATGGGACGCTCTTCGTGTGCCTGCTGATCGCTGACGTCGTCGCGCGCAGCCTGTCGGGCTCGACGCCATGAGCGCCTGGATGAACGACGCCGTCTCGAGCCACAATGGAAACAGCTTTCCGCACATGACCGACCCAAACACCATGATGGACCCATCTGCTCTCATATCCAACCCGGCTCAATTCAATCAAAATCAGTTCGCGAATCAGCCGTCGCAGCAGCAGATGGACGGCATGCAAAATGGCCCCATGCGCCACGGCTCGCCGACCGCCGCCTACCAAGCCCAGGGCCAGAGCCAGATTAACCCCAACTATCAAACAACATCCGTCATCCCCTCAAAACGTCCTCGTCCGCGCGAAGACAGTATCGGTGCTTCCCCGAGGCAGAATCCGAACATGCTGCCGCCGTCGCGATCAGAAACGCCGCAGCAACAAAGCTTTGCCGGCTTCCAGCCACAGCAGAACCCGAGCCAGTATCCTCATCTCCATCCCAACGGCTCCGCCAACGCGAGCCCGTCGCCCAACATGGGTAATCAGATACGCCCCGTCGGCGTTCCTCAACGAGTGGCCACGGCCTCGCCTCACCCGTACTCCCCAGGCACCCAGCAGTTCGGCTCGCAGACGTCGCCCGTGCCCTCCGAACACGGTACCCCTCAACCGAACACGTACATGCAGCCCATGCCCCCAGGCTACAACCCCGGTTTCGCGCCGTCACCGTCGAACCCTCGACCCTCACCG
This sequence comes from Ophiocordyceps polyrhachis-furcata BCC 54312, assembly GCA_001633055.2. NCBI lineage: Eukaryota > Fungi > Ascomycota > Sordariomycetes > Hypocreales > Ophiocordycipitaceae > Ophiocordyceps > Ophiocordyceps polyrhachis-furcata. The sequence goes on from LKCN02000007.1 coordinate 130,894, forward strand.
AACTCGAACGCGATGTCCAGCGGCGCCCAGATGATGCCGCAACAGATGGCCCAAATGCCACAGCATCTTGGCCACATACCTCCCAGTATGTACCCCCAACAACAGCAACAGCCGCAGCAACAGCCGCAACCACAGCCGCAGGGACAGCAGGGACAGCCGCAGCAGCGACCGCCAAATATGACAGATCAGCACAAGATGGCAACATATCAGATGCGGCTTCAACAACAGCTTCAGGGGAATATGCAGATGCAGGCACAAATGCAAGCACAGAACATGGGACGGGGAGCTATGCCTAAGCAGCAGCTGCCCGGCGTGCCCAACGGCCAGGTGCCCCAGGGCGGCATGCGGCCGCAGCCTCGGCAGACGGCCAACATCAACCCGGAACACTTCATGAAGAATCTCACCGCGCTGATGAATGCTAAAGGGCTTCCCCTCGATCCGAGCCCTGTCATTTGCGATCGTCCAATACCTCTCTTTTACCTGTTCCAGGTCGTGCAATCCAAGGGAGGCTACAAGGCAGTGACAGCGGCTAACGGATGGCTCTACGTTGCCCAAGCCCTTGAGCTTCCTCCGCACATACCGACGATAGCGCCGACGCTGAAGCAGGTCTACGAGCGTAACTTGCAAAAATTCGAAGAGGTTTGGGCGGCCCAACAGAAGCAGAGATTACAGCAGGGCCCAGGGATGGTTGGCCAGGGTGCGCCGCAGAAGCACATGCCTGCCATCGGCCAGGGACATTTGCATCCGGGGCAGCACCCACAGGTGACGCCGCAGCAGCCTGCGAAAGCCGGCCAGCCGGCCGTGAATGGCTTTCCTGGGCCCCAGTCTCAGCAGTCGGGTATGGGTTCCACTCCTGGCAGGAACAGTTTGTCTGTCGGGATGGACGGGCCCCCGGTCATGGACTTCTCGGCGCAGTCGCCTGTGCATCAACGGCCGCCGAGCATTTCTGTCAGTCAGGGCGACGGTGTCGCATCTGAACATCTCTTCTACAGCACCGCCTCAGATCAACCAATGCCGCGGCACCAGGAAAAGTCCGACGAATACTTGCCGTACGCGCGGGAACTTTCGACCTACGGCGGCATCGACGTGCAAGTGGCCAACATGCTGGGTATGGAGCTGGACAGGTGGAACCCATTCGTTCCGTCGGTGCACGATCTCGGCAACATCGACATTCATGCCTTGACGCGAAGCCTTCAAAGCGGGATACACGGCGAAGTTCGACTGGCTTTGGACACGCTTGCTGCCGTTTCTTCGTCGCCCAGTCAGTTGCACTTCATGCAGCTGAGATATTGCGACGACTTGATCGACGTGCTATTGGACTGCGCCGACCATCAGCTGGACTTACTGGCCGAGCACACGGTGGAGGAGTCGGACGAGATCCTGCTGCCGCCGTACGAGGACGTTGTTCGAGCGTGCCGGCTCGAGAGATGGGCCATCAAGGAGGTTCCGTCTTTCGGGAGCACCGAGCACGACCTGGATCGCGCTGTGGACAGGCTAATATGCATCACGACCATCCTGCGCAATTTCTCCTTTCCCGGCGAGCAAAACGACAACCACAACTTTTTGTCGGACGAGTCCGTCATCAAAATGCTGAGCGTCGTCATCCGCTACCTGGGCACCCGAACCATGCTGCTCCGCACACAGCGCAACACGTTGGATTTCATGAAGGACGTCGTCATTCTGTTGTCGAACATTGCGGGCTCTGTGGAGCTGCCCGGGCGGGAGCAGGCGCTTTGTTTCCTACATTTTCTGTTGGCGTTCGCCCCGACGCCTGGTCCGACTAGCACAGACGATACCCTGTTCTTTCCGCCGTACGAACCCGACCTTCACACCTACACTCCACACGCGGTCGACGCTCTGGCCAAGCTTCTGGCCAGAGATGAACCGAATCGAGGCCTGTACAGGGCCATCTTCGCCTCCGACGCCAACGGCTACCCCGCGTCGGAACTGCTGACCCGGACATTTGCCATGGCAATATCGCCCATCCTCGACAAGCCCGACCAGCCTCACCGGCTCACGACGGTTCCTTCACGGATCGAGCAACGAAAGCCGTTCCTCATGCAGGGTTTTCTCGTGGCGGAGATTCTCGCGTCGCTGGCGCCCGGTGCGGAATCGGGAATCGCTAAGAGATGGCTGGCGTCGGGCAGTGGTCTTGCCCAGAATCTGTACCGGCTGATTCAGGAGCTGAGCCTCATGTACGAGAGGCCGCAGGTGATGAACCGACATGCCGGTCGGATGCATTTGGCACGCGATCCGGAGCTTGTCTACATCGTGGTGGTCGCGGTGTCACTACTCAAGAGATTGATGGAGAAGGCCGGCGACCCGAGCAACCCGGCGGGCGCAGTGCCGGGAGACTTGTTACCGCACCAGCAGCTGCTTGTCAACGCGTTGACCATGCAATCTCCGGACTGGACAAAGGAAGGTATGCTCCTGCAGCTGACGTCCATATTCAAGCATTGCCACACATAGGCTGCTTGTAAGGTATACGACTGTCATGGACTACAGCCGTCGCGGCCGGCCACTCTCCCTTCAAGCATCTTTGGATTCTCCACGGTTATTGTGCATTAAGTGACGGCGCTTGGATAGATTTGCATGGGCGACTCAGAGCTTGGGTTACGCTCGAGACGTGATGTATATCTTGTGTATGACAGCGAGATTCACATAGTTCCCAAACCTTACGTGAAGAGCGGAAGACCGACGAGAAATCGGCTTTCAAGTGTGTCATGTGTTCCTCCCGATACAACCGTCGATGTCCACAGTTCAGAAGCCCTGTTGAAGTAGCCACGCCTTGACTTTGTTGCGCAAATCGCCCTGTGAAGATGAGTTGTGAGCACTGGAGTAGAAGTCGGAGATAATCATCTTACTTTTAATATCACGTGTCCGGTTACTGGTTGTATGCTGCCGGCCTCATCGCCAAGTTCCAAGTCTCTGACGATGTCTCTTGTAAATTCAATGATGTCACCCTCGACTTTCTTGATTGCGGTTTTGCTCTTTTTGTTGGTTGGTAGGTACACGGGTAGTTCGTTGGAAGCGGTGCGGGCGACGAAGTAGGGAAGATTTTTGTTGACCGCGAGTCGCGGAGGATCGGATGTTTTTACCCTCTTGGGCGAAGAAGAGGTGCTCTTTGGAGGGGACGGGGAGGGAGTAGAGCTGGTCTTTCGCGAAAGGTTTCTCCTAAAGAGAGACGGTGATGTAACGGAGGTGCGGCTTGGAGGAGGCAGGGAGGGCAACTCGTCGAGAGGCGGGGATTCACCGGACCTGCTGCTTGGAGGAGACCAGGAGGAAGAAGAACTAGTCTTTCGAGAACGATTTGTTCCCGAGAGAGGCGGAAATGCAGAGAAGGTGCTCTTTGGAGGGGACAAGGAGGGAGTATAGCCGGTATTTCGAGAACGGCTTGTCCCTGAGAGAGGCGGAAATGAGGAGGACGTGCTCTTTGGAGGGGACAAGAAGGGAGTAGAGCCGGTCTTTCGAGAACGGCTTGTCCCTGAGAGAGGCGGAAATGAGGAGGAGGTGCTCTTTGGAGGGGACAAAGAGGGAGCAGAGCCGCCGGTCTTTCGAGAACGGTTTGTCCTTGAGAGAGGCGGGGATGCAGGATCGATCTGTAAACGGTTGAAGAAGGGTCTGGTTTGACGCCAAGGCAAGTGCACAGTCTTCGGCTGATGGACGGAGACGTAGGCTCGGTGTCGGAAGAGATCCGATAGAGGGAGTCGTGCCATGGTGGCCGTATGTACTTGAAAGGGAAGCGGCTCACAATTTTCAATTCCATCAGGATTCGATCTTCATGATGGAGCGAAAGTCACCTGACAGACGCGGCGGCAGAAGTCCGGATAGTGCCATGGGAAGAGAAAACCCCCCCCCCCCCCCCACACTATTTTTCTTTAATTTATCCCACAGACACAGAAACTCAACCACCATCACGGAATCGTCACGATGGAGGATATCCTCAAAGCAGTGTCGGCCGACGGGTCGTCCATCATGCCGCTTCTGGCGCCGCACCTGAGTCGACATTTGCTGTTCCCGCTCATCCAGTTTGAGGGCGACAAGGCGGAGGAGAAGGGCGACGAGGAGCGGGCCAAGAAGATCCTGTCTGGCAAAATCAAGCTTCTGGAGGACACTAACATGACGGATTACGTTGCGACACTATACTGCGAGCTCCACAGCGTGGCGAATCCTCCGGTAGAGTACAGCAGGAAGAGACAGGAGGTGTTGGCGCAGCTGGAAAAGTACGAACAGGCGACGGCCAAGATTGCCGATCTGTTGACGCAAGACGATGTCGTCAACGGGCTGAGGAGCGACAAGGTCGCCAACTTGGAGTTTCTGAAGAATCAGCATGGGGTGAGAAAGGCTTGTCCTCCCACTTTGCCCTCTCTTGACTGATCGATCGTCTCTGCTAGGTCACCATGGACATGGTCAACGCGCTCTACGACTTTGGCCAGTTCCAGTTCCGCTGCGGCCAATACGGGCCGGCTGCCGACATGCTCTACCAGTTTCGCGTGTTGTCGACTGACAACGACAAGGTCTCGGCTTCGACCTGGGGAAAGCTGGCGTCCGAGATCCTTTCGACCAACTGGGAGTCCGCCGTGGACGAGCTCAAGAACGTGCGCGAAGGCATCGATACCAAGCTCTTCAGCAATCCCCGGGCGCAGCTTGACCACCGTACCATGCTCGTCCACTGGTCTCTGTTCCCCCTCTTTAACTGGGAAGGGGCGCGCGAGCCCATCCTCGACGTCTTCTTCTCCGCCGCCTACATCAACACCATCCAGACTTCGTGCCCGTGGATCCTGCGCTACCTGATAGCCGCCGTCATCACCGGCCGCACTCGCGCGCGCAACAGCTCCATCCAGCAAAAGCAGTTGAAGGATATCATCCGCTACGTCCGCCAAGAGGCCTACGAGTACGTCGACCCCGTCACCCAGTTCATCCACGCCCTCTACATCACCCACGACTTCGACGCCGCCCGCGACGCCCTTCGCATGGCTGAGGAGGTCTGCCGCTGCGACTTCTTCCTGGCCTCCTCGGCCGACGCTTTCGTGGGCGCCGCCCGCCACCTCATCTGCGAGAGCTACTGCAAGATCTTTAGCCGGATGAACATCCGCGATCTCAGCGGCAAGCTCGGGTTGAATCCGGACGAGGGCGAGAAGTGGATCGTCAACCTCATCCGCGAGACGCGCCTCGATGCCAAGATTGATAGCAAGGACGGAACCGTGGTGATGAATCATCCGCCCAACAACGTCTACCAGCAGGTCATTGAGAAGACCAAGGGCGGCTTCTTTAGGACCCAAGTACTCACCGCCGCCGTGTCGAAATAGACAAGCTTCTTTTGTCTCTTTCGGTCGAGACATGCTTCGTTTGTTTTTTTTTCCCGCAGTGGCCTCCATGAAGACGAGAAGGGAGCAGACAAAGGGGCGCCTGGTGCAAGCCTCTCAATGAATTTACCATCTTTCTCGTTTTCTTTTCATCTTCAACTTCCATGTCGCTTCCCCTTTCCGTCTTGTCCTATCGCTTCTCGAAGCAGAGGCATCTCAAGTTAGATCTCCGCCTTAGCCGATGGATGACTTCGTCCAGGAAGTAAGGAAATCCCTACCTGGCAGGTGGGAAAAAGAGGACTCTCTGGTGATGTGATTTGCATTCTATGGCGTTCATTTCACGTGTCTGGATGGGTGGGCAGTGCTGAGCAGAGTAAAGCAGGGCAAGGGTAGAGGTGAGCGTTTTTTTGTCGTCATGCTCTTTGCTTAAGGGCTAAGGGGGGATGGGGAACGAGAAAAGAAAGCTCAACGGCGACGATGAAGGCGAATGAAACTTGATCTATCAGGTTACCTGTAATGTGTGCTTGCGAGAGACGTCGTTGCTCGCTCTCTGATGATGACGAATTCCCCCGTTCGAAAAGACGAAGGCGGGGGGAATATAACATGTATGTTGAGTCTTTAAACACCATCCTGTATCCCTGTCCCGCGCATAGCCAGACGCGCCTTGCCGCCGCCGTCGCCAGGTCGAAGATCGCAGCCGTCCTACGGCTCACGAGCAGCGACCCAGACAAGGCCCTTAAGACGCTCGATGGCCCCGTCCCTCATCCACCAGGCAACACCGTCTTCGTCCTGCGGCTGGAGGCCAAGGTCATCATCGTCGGGGAGAAGGCGTCTGTGACGAACGGATTCCCACTCGAAGAGGAGGCGGATGCCCTCCAGCCGTTCCCGATCGGCGGCTAGGACGATGCCGTGCTCGAGCTCGAGGCGGGCGTCGAGGGCGGACACGGCGTCTGGTTCGTTACGGACGGAGTCGTCTACGAGAGATGCCCTGTCCGCGTCGGGGACGGCGCGTAGAGAGGGGAGGCGGAAGAGCCATTCTAGCGGTGGCGAGGCCGGGTCTGCGTCTCGGCCGAGGGCGCCTAGGGTCGAAGGGAAGAGACGCTGGCGGGGGGGTCGACGACGGAGGTGGAGCGCCAGGGTTGAGGCGAAGGAGCGGCGGGTGCTTTCGTCGGAGAGGTCGAGCGTGACGTCCCAGTACTGCGGACCGCAGTTTGTCGAAAGGGAAGCGATCTGGTCCAGTGGAGGGAGGAGACAGGGCGTTGTGCGGGAGAGGAGGCTCGGATCGAGGCCCGCTGTTGAGCCGGGCTTGAGGCTGACGCGGATGGGGACCGATACGGGCTGACGGGTGAGAATATCCTTTGCCACGAGGCAGCGCTGCTCCGCTGCGAGGACCCAGAAGTAGCGCAGCGCTTGGAGGTGGGAGCGGTTGTCCATGACGTTGGTGGGAAAGACGGGGTAAAAGGCCAGGAGGAGGGCGCCGATGGCCATGTTGCCGGATCCAAAGGTAGCCGTGCCGCAGCCGAGGAAGAGGGCACCGATGGCGAGGTGGGCGGCGAGGTGGGAGCCGTAGGGCGTGTCGCCATCCTCGCGGCCGTGGAGGGCACGGAGGCGACGGAGGATGAGGATGTCGCCCGTGCCGGCCATGACGATGGAGCACGAGAGGGCCACCATGTCTTGACACATCCTCGCGTTGGACCTTGCCAGTTCCTCGTCGTAAGACGGAGCCGCGTCCGACGGCACCAGGGCGGAGACGCGCATGAACTGGTCCAGGTAATGGAGCAGCAGGTCTCTGACCGTCAGCGACGCGCTGCCAGAGAAGCGCAGCGCCATGGAGAAGCAGAGCCCTGCGAGGATGCTGAATAGGGGTAGGTCGACGGACCGCAGCTTCGTCACATCCGTCAGCTTGTGCCGGCAGCGGTACGGCGGCGGCAGGCTATCGTGCACCCAGCCGAACGAGGGTTGGACCTTGGACCAGAGAATGAGGTTCTTGGCCACGGTCCGGAGGAGGAGGATGTCCGGACGGACGTAGTCGAACTGGAGGATCGAGTCCGGCACGTCTATCTTGCGGGCCACTATTTGGTCCTCCGACTTCATGAAGATGAGGGTGATGGCCATGACAGCCCCCGCCGCCGCCCGGTCGAGAACGTTGACGATGTCCACGTTCTTGGTCGCCGTCGCGTGGGCTATGAGCTTATCCGTCATGTGCATATCGTGGAGGCCCTTGAGATCGCCGCCCTTGCCGAGGTTGATGAAGCCAAGGGAGAAGCCAGCAGCGAGCCGGTAGCACTCATTCCTCAGCGGCTCCTCTTCGTCCTCGTCCTTGGCATGCTCAATCTCGGAGAGCATGATTTCGCTCATCCGTCGGTGCTGGCTGTTGCAGTACAACAGCCCGATGCCCATGATGGCCGACGTCTGCGTCAGAGGCGACAGGTTCAGCTCGGCAGCCCCACGAGGCAGCATGCGCGTAGCATGCACCGACAGTAGGCGCGTGATGAGCGAGTCCATGGTGCCTTGGTACGAGGCTGCCAGGCCTAGCAGCAAGCCAACCGACGTCATGGTGTGTTTGGGTGTGAGATACTTAAAAGCCACCCACTTGGCCACATCCTTGAGGTGTCCGTTGAGGCCGAGAGCAAGAAGGAACCCGGCGTGTCGATTGCTCAGCTCTTGGCCAGGCTTGTTGTAGAGGATCCAAGATGTATCGATGCCCTTTGCCTGTGGCGAAATGGCCAGGCCCGCGGCGACCCCCTGATGGAAGAAGCCCCAGCACACCTTTTCCTCTGTAAATAGCGTCTTGTCGACGCCCACTGTCACGTTGGCTGGCTTGACCACGCAGTTGAGGTTGAAGCCGCCCACGGGAAAGTTTTGCGTGATGAGGGGATACCGTAAACTGTAGTATAGCAATGCCCGCCCAGCCGGTATGGCCAAGGTGCCCATCGCAATCCGTGAGACAAGCTCCTTTTGCTTCTCCAGGTATTCGCTCTCCGGCCAGCTAGGATCGGGATCGAGGCGGATGATCCTCGCCTTGTGAGTTGATAGCAGGTCCTGTGCCTCGTTGAGTCGGCGATCGTCCTTGAACAGAGCGCGGATGACGGCCTGCCGCTCCGTGCCCTCGCCCTCGTCGTAGCCGATGTTGTTGGTCTCCTCTAGGCTTTGGCAGAGTAGCCGATAATCCCACGCAGCAGTGTGCGTAGGCGCCTATTAACCCATTTAAGTAGAGCTCTGCAGCGAGAGGCTGCGTCTCACTCACCAAAATGCTAGACATTGGGTTCCAGGGCCGTTTCTTAGGACCAAGAGCAAGGCTGATGTCGCCGCGCTTGACCAGTTCCAACAGATCGGGCGTCCAATTCGAGGGCGGATGAGGTTGACACAGGGATATCGCATCCTGTAGGGGGACCAGGATGGCCGCCGGCAGTGTCTCCAGCACTTGGTGCGTGATTCCGCAGCTCTTCATCGCTTCCACCATCTGAGCTGCCGTCGTCCTCGACCTGACCAGCTTGAAGAACCGCTTGAACATGAAAATACGGGGATTGAACGAATCCCAACGACGATCTTCGAGCTTGCGGGCCTCGGGATGTCGCCAGTTAGCCGAGTAGATATCAGCCAGTGTGAGGAACACCACTCCACGGATGCCCATGAGTCGAGACTGTATCCATTCTAGTATATCCGGCCGTATCGGCGGCTGAGGGATAGGCGGCGTCAGGTTGAATTCTAACACATCGTCAGTCACCGCCTCCGGCACTTCTGGAGAGTGAGCCTCACCAGCGTCGAACCTGGGATCGACGTCTTCCTGGATCCCAAGCTCATAGATGGACGAAAAACTATGCCACGTGAGCCACCGAGCGATCTGACACAGCAGCACCCTCAAGTCAACCCTTCCGGGCGAGAGATATTCAGGCGTGGTAATATCGAGCTTTTGTTCCTCCAGTAGCAGGTGTAATGCCATGAAAATGTCCACAGCCACTTTACCGCGAACATCAAATCCTTTGCCCGAGGCAAAGGGCATGTATCCTGACGGGCCCAAAGCGCTGTCACCCAATGACGATGACAAAAACTCCTTGGCAAACGCAATGTGCCTGGAGAGGAATTTGGGGGTGAAGGTTTGATCGGACGACGAGGCATCGTCTGCCTCCTCATCAAGGGTCCATTGCCAACCCCGGTTCATCATCCAAACCGGACAGCCAAGCGCGTTTGCCGTTTCCCTCATCTCCAAGGCCCTCCAATTCTCGGACTCCCGGACGGTCCCGAAGGAGCCCGAAGCCGGCCTCCTCTTGCGAACAGGCAGACGCGCCGACTGAAATGCCGTCGGCTCGGCTCGTCCGAGAGAGAGAAAGGAAGCGAGGAGGAGAATGGCAAAGGCAGACCACTCTACGTTGGCAACAGACTCAGCTTTGGCGTGCAACCACTGCATGACGTGCAGCCATCCCGCATGAACGCGTCCGGCAACAGACGCTTCCAAAACGCTTTTTGATATATCCAAGGCTCTGCGAACCTGTGGACACGCGGGCTGCAGCTGGATTCTGAGCTGATGCTGACGTCCCTCCGTGTCCACAATGTCAATGACTCCATGTTGCCGAGGGTAGCGAATGCCGACAATGCTACCGTTACCAACGTCTATGACTTCTGACTTTCTGTGCCCGGCATCGCGGTCCGCTAGCCTGCCGCGAAATTGCAGGCTCCTCGTGTCATCGGTGAACAACACAGACAGAGAAATTTTGGTCAGTTCGATCCATGGAGCCTGAGCACTGAGTTCATGACGTCCTTCCAAAGATTCGGAGAGGACCAGGATGACGGAAAGGCCTTCATCGACCAGCTTCGAAGAGTCCACAACGTTGTGCACCTTCCACTGCTCTCGGGGCGTCAGTGATGCCGTTACACTGCCAAATTTGTCTTGCAACTTGGCGATTATCGTCACCATCTGGAGCCGCCGCTCGACAGAGTCCTGAATGCCGATAAGAATCTGCGTGCGATGCTGCTCGTCGACAGCATAAGAAGGGGCGACGAGAATGAAGACTTTGGCCTGGTTGCGAGCCGGTTCCGCCGAGGTAGAATAGCGAACATTTGAATTGTCCACGGCGATCGTATGGACCTTGGTGAACTGGACCTCCCGTTGTAAGCCGTCAAAGTCGTGATCGTCGAGCCCCATATTATGAAGCCCATCGTCTATGTCCATGCCGACTGGTGCTTCGAGCAGGCTTCCGAGGCTTGCGTGAATGGGATGATGAAAGCTGGCACTTGTGCGTCCGTATTCATGCCGCTTGGACGCACCGCTGTTGGACACGAGTGGTTGTTCGGTAAAGACTGGCCTTTCGTGGGACGCGGAGAGGTCGGCCCGGGCCAGCATTGAGCTAACCCGACGGGAGCTTCTCCGTGGAGCACCAGAGGCATCGTTGTCCTGCTGTTCGAGAGAAGAGACCAGATCCAACGGCTTGTCGACCCTATCACTCTTACGTTGGCGCTTTCCCGGCAGTGGAGCCCCAAAGCTCTCGCGGAAATTTTGTTGAACGGGGGTCGATGCGCCACTGGCGAAGCCCGGCTGCATAGAACTTCTGCGGCGACCGGCTCTGTGCTTAGCCTTCCTGCGGTGGCTGACAAAAGAATCCTCGCGGCTCAGGTAAGTAAGCCGCCAGATGGAGTACGAATTGGCTTCGCGATTGACAGTGACGCCGAGTATGAGGGGCTCTTGGAGTTGTTGAGCGGATGCGACAGAAAGCTGTATGCGCTCGATGTGAAGAAGCTCCTCTGCAGGGTCCAAGAAGTCGGGTCTTCCTAGGGCCGTCCTCCGTCCTGGGCGGTGGCTCTGAACTTCGGATTCAGTCACGACCAGGCCAATATCCGCGAGGGGGTCGGTTAAGGACAACAGGCGTGGCCAGTGTGGTTCGGTATGCTCCATGGGGGAGTCCCACATATTCTCCAAGGTCGATCTCAGGCTGAGATTGAGGGCCTTCGGATTCCTCAGACCCTCTGTGGAGAAAGTTGATTGTTGAGAGGCATCCAAGGCATTATTAAGGTGTGACGAGACGAAGGAATTTGGCGGGACACGGGGAAACTTGAGGGGGACGGGAGCCAGGTTGTCGGTCTTGGCTTTGCGCTGCACGATGACGCCAATGGGGCCAGCACAGGCGGACTCTACCTCGAAGGGAATGTGGAGGATATGGCTGGTCCCGGAGAGGAAGTAGACATGGGCCTGAGTCTGGAGGAAGACGACGAGGGCCTTTTCCAGTGGCGGAAAGCCAGTGGCCGGGGCCGCAGAAGAAGCGCCATCAGCTCTTGTGTCTTCAGACGTCGGAAAATAAGACAAAAGAGCTTGAACGACGGGTTCCTTTTCGAGGCCGAATCTGAAAATCCTGCGCAAGGTTCCGCCGCGACACCAGACGACGCTATCTCGGGTGACGAGCAGCTCGTCCTCGCAGCCATCGTCCGTGGTAATATCCCAGGTGTAGGCGGAAGCTGGAGCGTCGGCGGGGATCAACTGCTCTTGGATGGCACAACGCAGCCCTGACGGCTGATGCAGCCCCAGGGACTTGACCATAGCCATGGCGGCTCCATAAGGTTCACGCGCTGACCAGTGGTGGTTTGATGCTGCGCGGCAAAACTACGGACAGCTCAAGCTGCTTGCGATGATCGGACGCGCCTTGGACGCGGCAGCGATGCCAGGGCTCGGAATTGGCCGATTACTAAGCGAATCTGCCTTGCCTCTCCTGGCATGGGTCCCATGACGTAAGGCGGCTCTCTGCTCGTTCTTTCTGGCGACATGTCCTTCAATTTGGAACGTATGGCGTCGAGCTCGTCTTCAGCTCCAGTCGATCCTCTTCTTCAGTCAGAAGCTCGGCTGCTTTTAGGATGAGCTGCTGCAATGACGGAACCAGAGAGACGCGCCCCCGAGGAATCTCCGCGACGCGCCGACGACGTTGGCGATGGGGTCCAGCCCGTGTCTCCTGACAATGCGCATCGCGGCCGTCCCCAACAGCGGCAGCCAGATTTGGACGGTCATGAAAGCGCTTGTGATGCCCAAGCGGTTAAGAAAGATAAAGGGAAAGCCGTGGAAGAGGATTCGACTAGCAGCGAAGACGACGAGAAAGACGACGATGAAGAGGATGAAGAGGAAGACGACGACGAGGAGCCGCAGCTCAAATACGCACGCATGACGCAGCACCTGGCTGCCGTGTATCGCAACGGTGACGCGACCAGCACGTTTGTCGTTGCGGGCGACAAAATGGTGTGCTCTGTTCTCCCCTACTCGTGTGTGCGCCGTAGCTTTGATCTCACAATGCTCTTAGATTATAGGTACTCATAATGGCAATATCGTTAGTTATTCGAATTCCACGGTCCCATCCCGCACTAACCGTCTCTCAGCACGTCGTTCAACTGCCGACCTTCCAGTCGCTACGAGTCTACCACGCCCATTCGGCATCCGTCACGAGCACATCCATATCTCCATTCCCGCCTCCACTGCCTGGTGATGAAGCGTATGCTTCTCTTCGTCAGCCCGCCTCTCAAGTTCGACAAGGAGAGATGTCATCTCCAGCTGCGACTTCGAGGAGAACGAGAGAGATTCAACAGTTGCCGAAACTTCCCTCCAATGAGATATACATAGCAACTTCGTCAATGGACGGCAACGTTTGCATACAGTCTCTCATCGACGTCAAGGACGTTCAGCTGCGAAATTTCGCTCGCCCGGTACAAGCTGTCGCCCTCTCCCCGGAATACAAAGTCGATCGAACGTATCTGTCAGGCGGTCTAGGCGGCCAACTCATCTTGACAGTAGGCGGCGGCGCGGGACGAAGCACATCCACCACCACCGGGACTGCGGCAGCTGCGGCTTCAGGCTGGCTGGGTAGCGTGGGATTAGGCCACAACACAGGCAAAGACAGCGTTCTTCACTCAGGAGAGGGTTCCATCAGCTGTATAAAATGGTCTCTTTCTGGCAAGTACGTGGTATGGCTGAACGAATTCGGCATCAAGGTCATGCGCTCCAAGCTACATCTCGAAAGTGGCGACTCAGATCACGCCTGGAAGCGCATGGCTCATATAGACAGGCCTCAGACAGATGAATGGGAGACCATGGCAAGCGTCTGGAAAGGCCGAGTCGAGTGGATTGACGAAAAGACTATCGATGCCGACGATGTGGTGCCAAAGTCTTCTGCCGATTCTAGGCCACGAGAGCAGACAACGACGGCAATGGAGCGGCTTCTTGTTGGCTGGGGCGGCACCATATGGATCATCCATGTTCATCCGGGTACCGGGGTTGGCAAAACTGCCGGTCAAAGAGCACTCGGGAGGGCAGAAATCGCCAAGATGTGAGTGCCGATGACAGAACCTCAGATCGGAAATGTGCTGACGGAGGACAGATTCCGAATGGACTGTATCATCTCTGGTATTTCACTCTATACACAGGGGCTTTTGCTCGTCCTTGCGTTCTGCACCTCGGATGGCGACGACTCTCAGGACAGGCAGGCAAGGAGTTCGTCCCGCGGATCAAGGCGACGCGCGCGTTCTGGATCGACGCGGCCCCTGACGGATCATCACCCACCTGAGCTCAGGCTCATCGATCTCGGCTCGCAGACTGAGGTGGATAAGATAAGCCTCAACATGAGTCGTTATGAGAGGCTGTCTTCTGCCGACTATCATCTGGGCGTTCTGCCGGCTCACACAGCCGCGTCTGCCGCGGCGTCCAAGGGTACCCTTGAGGCCCTCGCTGGTTTGGGCACTGACGTTTGGAACGCTGCCATCAACCCCAAGTCTCTCTTCAGCTCGGGTGCGAGTATAATGAGCAAAGACAGTGGCGATGATGTGGGATCGAGTTCCAAAGCTGCGAGCACTGCCGGAACTATTCGATCCAGCAGGCCCACGGCGCTGGCCGCTCACCCGAGCTTGGCAAAGCCAGGCGCTAAAATATTTATACAAAGCCCCTACGACTGCGTGCTGGCGACCAAGAGGGATCTGGCCGATCACTTGTCGTGGCTGTTGGAGAGGGAGCTTTTCCAGCGTGCCTGGGAGCTCTTGGATGAGAATCCCGACATTGTCACGGCGTCCACGGAGAAGACGTCAGACTTCGGCTCGTTAACACCGTCCAAGAACCAATCGGGCGCCGACGACTTTTACGACGACGAGTCGGCTGCTGACGCTTCTCACAAAGCCGTCATCTCCTTTGCGGAAAAAGAGAAGAGACGTATCGGCGAGCTCTGGATCCAGGAACTCATCGAGGAAGGCGACTGGAAAGCGGCCGGGGAGGTGTGTGGCAGGGTGCTGACGACGCCGGACCGCTGGGAGAGATGGGTTTGGGCTTTCGCGGGTGCGAACAAGTTTGACGAAATCGCGAGTCACATGCCGGCACGGCCGCTACAGCCGCCGCTACCGTCGACGATTTACGAGGTGGTCCTGGGCCACTACCTGCAGAACAACAAGCCGCGGTTCAGGGAGCTTTTGGATACGTGGCCGACGGATCTCTTCAACGTCAGCATCGTCTGTACGGCGCTCGAAAACCAGCTCAAATTCCGAGATGTGCGAGAGGATAGCGTCGACGACGGCATCAAGAGCAGAGACTGGCGAATCGTCATGCGGAGCCTGTCAGGGCTATACGAGGTGGTTGGGAGGAACAGGGAGGCGCTGAAGTGCTACATCAAGCTTCATGATGCCGACTCGGCCTTTCGGTTGATTCGAGATGGCCACCTTGCCGAGGCGGTGGCGGACGACATCCCTAGCTTTATCGGACTGAGGGTTGATCCCGAGCGGCTGGAGGCCATGACCAGGGATGACTTGGCGGAAGCGACTTCGGAAGCCATCACGCTCCTCGTTGACGAGGCGCAGCACGGCCTGGTGCGGCCCGAGACGGTGGTGGAACAGCTCAAGGGGCAAGGGCTTGACCTCTACTTGTATTTCTACCTCAAAGGCCTCTGGCGAGGCGAGGGCATCCAGGAGCGGACGGGCGAGACCATGGATCGCCTCGTCATGGACAGCCAGTCCCTGGTGGACGACTTCGCCGACCTGGCGGTGCACCTGTTTTCCGTCAACGACAGGCCGATGCTCATGGAGTTTCTCAAGTCGTCTACCTCGTACACGTTTGAAAAGGTAAAGCGAAGCAGGCGGAGAAGCAGGTTCACAGGGAAACACTAACAGACGACAGGCTGTGCAAGAGTGCGAGGACTTTGAGTATCATGACGAGCTAGTCTATCTCTACTCTAAAACGGGCCAGACGAAGCGCGCGTTGTTTCTTATCATCGACGGGCTGAAGAATGTGGAAAAGGCTATCGAGTTTGCAAAGGAACAGGACGATCCCGACCTGTGGGAGGACCTGCTCAAATACAGCATGGACAAACCAGCCTTCATCCGCGCTCTCCTCGAGCAGGTCGGCACGGCCATCAACCCGGTAACGCTGATTCGGCGGATCCCGGAGGGGCTGGCGATCAAGGGCCTCAGGGAGGGGCTCTCGCACATGATGAAGGAGCACGAGCTCCAGCACAGCGTCAATTCCGGAGCGGTGCGCGTACTGCGCAGCGAGCTGGCGGCGGCGCAGAATGAGCTGCGGGCAGGACAGCGGAGGGGCATCAAGTTCGAGGTGGTGCCGCCAGCGGAGGCCGCAAAGGAGGAGGGCAACGGGACGGCAGCAGCTGACGGTCGAAAGCCGCGACCCGGCCGGTGCGCGAGCTGCGGCGGGCCCTTGACGGAACTCGAGACGGAAACGCTGCTGGGTTTCGCATGCGGACACGTCTTCCACCTCAGCCACCTACTGGAGATGCTTCATCAGAGGCCGGACACGGGTTTCGACGCCGGCGACGAGGGAACGGAAGAAAGACGGCGCTCGGTTGGTATCAAGGTAATGAGGGCGAGGCTGCTCAGGGACAAGGTGAAGGGCGGCTGTCCGATCTGCCAGGTAAGGGAGTAGGTAAAAGAAGAACAGTTCCTTGTCGGGGAGGGTGAATACCATTAATTTTCAGTCTACTTTATTTCGACTTCTTTTCTTTTCTTCTGCTTCGTCCTGTTGACGAGAGCATGCCTAGGTACAAATAGTAGGATTTATGTTGCCGGACCGGCACGATGCAAACCATGTACGATATCGGGGGCAGGCTTCGCAGCCGCCCATGCTAATGACAAAGGGAACGATGAAGAGAGATGTCAGCTTCTCAGAAGAGGAAAGCGACGGCCATGGCACCGGCACCGACGGCAACGCCACGCATGACGCTGACAGTGTTGCTAGCACCCGTCGACGTGGGCATGGCCGAGTAGGTGCTGGTGGAGGGCCAGTACTGGACGCTCTCGGTAGCGGTGAGAGCCTTGCGAGTCGTCGGCATGGACGAGTTACCGCGCGTCATGGTGGTCTGACCGACCTCGGTCTGGGTGGTGGTGGCGTCGGGGACGAAGCTGACGGGCGTCTCGACCGATCCCTCAGCCGAGTAGGCCTGGATCGAGGTGCCGACCTTGAGTCCCGTGCTGGGAGCGGCGCCCGAGCCCTGAGTCGACGTCGAGGTCGTGAGCTGGCAGTTGATGGAGCGGACGACGGTGCACATGTTGACAGTATAAAGGACAGAACCTGGGACAGCCGTCAGCACAAAAAAGATGCATCTTTTTTTTTAGAGCGGCTTTCTTACCGTCAGCAGTCATGGAGCCCAACTCCTGAGGGGCCAAGGTCTCGGTGGTTGCATTGTTGGCTGCGAAGTCTGGTCAGTTACGATATCACGTCTCTCTCTCTCTCTCTTCCCCTCTGTCTCTCCTTTTACGGGAGGAAAAAAGGAAAGGGGAAGAGATTAAAAACTCACTATAAGGCTCAACAGCGCCAGCGACGGCGGCAAGGCCGGCGGCCATGAGAAGAGCGTTGGCGACGGGAGCAGGCATCTTGAAGATGAGAGGTGTTGATTTGCGTGAGTCTTGAATTCAAAGAAGAGAAAACAAGAAGAAAAAAAACCTGCAGATTTTTTTTTTTTGGTTCTTCGGTCTGGTTCTTTGTCTGTCGATGATCAACCAGGTCAGGAAAAGCTAGTTCTTGATGAGGATGGGTTGGATGCTGATGGCTTGGGAAGAAGACGGGATTTTCCAACGTCCTCGTCAAGACCATAAAAAGGATCTCTGAGCCGAGGGAGAGCTGGTTGTGAAGGGGGTGATGGTGGTGCGGACGGAAGGGAAGGGGGAAAAAGGCTTGGAACGCGGTGAAGCAGTAGGTGCAATATCTCGTTCCGACCAGACAGACTTGGGGGGGGGCGGCGAAACAGCAAAACGCAGACAGATAGTGAGGAAACGACATACCTTTGGATGAAGAGCTTTGTCTTGTCTGAAGAGATGACGGGAGTCAGCGGATGCTCAACGGGAGGGATTTGGAAAGGGATGATGATGATGATGATGATGGAAGCGTTTCGTTTCTCTTTTTTTTTTTCCTTGTGCGGGAGAAAACCAGAGAGAAGAGAAAAGAAGAGAAGAGGCGAAAAAAGATTTTCCGAGAGGAAAATAGGTTGTGTGCGTTGCTGGCCTGAGAAAACAGGTATCAAGACGCGTGTTGTTTGCGCTCTTCGGCAAACGTGACTATCTCCTATCTGCCTATCTATCTCTACGACGACGCCCCGACCGCCACCACACGTGCTGTACTTCCAGCACACCTACAGTGGGACATCTACAGCGGGCAGCGAAGACGCGCAGAAACAACCTCGTTCTTTTCCCTCACGCCTCCATGACGAGTGAAACAGGACCGTTGGTGGGAACCGTTCGCGCGCAACGGGGCATGGAAGGGAGGAGTATGGAAGGGATGGAAAGGGTCGAGGACGAGATAGACCTGAAGAGGAGACTCCGTCTGGTATGGGGAGATTGGAAATCGCATTGCCGTCTCGATGATACCTCGCTATGCATTTCTGGCCTATCTTCATTATCGATGACCATCGTATGGGAAGAGGAGTATAGGTGTATGTATGTAGTATGCGGTAGATTATAGATATATAATGTGAGACACGCCTCCCATAGGTATCCAGAGTCGAGGAGGGTCCAATTCATCTTCTTTCATTACTGCTTCTTGACGTCCCCATGCGTTTATCCGTCCTGTCACCATCATCCAATCGTCGAAGCAACCTACCCAGGTAGATAGGTAGGTATGTACAAACGTAAAGGGTGGGTGCAGGCTCCGTGGCCGTGCCATTCCGAGGCTTTTGTTGTGCTGTCTGTTTGGTCACTGACTAGATCTACCTACAAGGCGTGGCGTTTGGTGAGGATGTCATCGTGTAGGTATGGGAGCGCAGAGTTGTTCACATATAGAGTCAATTACTTGCAATTCCTTCAACGAAATCCAATGGGCGGATGGTTTAGTGGTATAATGCCTTCTTAGCATGATCATAACGACCATGATTGGAGGAGGTCCGGGGTTCGATTCCCCGTCTGTCCATTCTTTTTCATAACTGCGTCTCAAAGCCATTCCTCTGACGAAGTCAGTTGGTTATCTATCTGCTTGCTTGATGGTTGTTTGTACGCAGCTTTTTTTGTTTGTTCTCGGCACAAATATCAGATTCTTTCATCATAGACATACGTGATTGAATTCGTCTCGCGTCATCTCATGTCCCATGTCTACCGCCTTGACAATCGCAATCACACCACCCCTGCTACCGCCGCCATGGTGGCGCCGTACGCTCCCGCGCACAGAACCCAGTCCATGGCTCCCCTGTCCAGCTGCTGAACCAGGCCCGACTGCACCAACGCCTGGCCGATGCCAGCCCCCACGAGTCCCACCACCGTCATCCGCCCCGCGAAGCCCGGGATGATGGCAAAGGTGAAGACCGGTACCAGCACCGCCGCGAACACCGCCAGCGCCAGCTGCGACAGCGACGCCTTGAGCGAATCGCCCTCGGCAGCCTTGTCCTGCTGCTTGGACGTCCTGCGGCTGCTGGCCTCTGACTCTGATCCCCTCAGCATCGTGGCCGGCACCGCCGCC
The DNA here is from genome assembly GCA_001633055.2 of Ophiocordyceps polyrhachis-furcata BCC 54312. Lineage (NCBI taxonomy): Eukaryota > Fungi > Ascomycota > Sordariomycetes > Hypocreales > Ophiocordycipitaceae > Ophiocordyceps > Ophiocordyceps polyrhachis-furcata. Next base: position 150,100 of record LKCN02000007.1, read on the forward strand.
ATCGGCTCCGTCACCACGTCCTCGGGCTCCTCCCGGGCTGCCACGCCTTCGCCCGCCGCCGCCGCATCCGCCACCATCGGCTCCTCCCTCTCCAGACAGACGAGGTCGTCGGGCACGTCGAGGAAGCTCGTCTCCTCATCCGCCAATAACCGGTTGGCGGCCAGATACGTTTTGTATTCGTGCATCTCGTGCAGCGTGGGGACCGCCACGTCCTGTGTCTTGCGGACCGAGGTCATGACCTTGTCTGAAGGGAGCTATCAGCAGATGAAACACACAAAGAGAGTTTGAATTGGCCGTACTATACTGGCTCAGCTTGTAGCCGATCTGGCCGAGAATCTCCGTTCTCTGCTGCGCCAGGGGGTTGTTCGACCAGCGTTCTTGACGACGCGAGGCGGGCACGATGCCGTAGCCTCTCTCGATCGTGTCTCTCGAATCCAGCATCTGAAGCTCCTTCTCGAGCTCCATCAGGTCGGCCTGCATATACAGAAGGAGCCGGTGACTGAGAGCTTCGAAGCGCCTATACATGGGCGTGACAGGCCGACCGCCAAGGCCACCGACGAGCTTCGCTGCCAGGAGTTGGTACCCGCTCATCGGCGGCTTTTCCGCCGCGTACGTTGGCTGAGATATTCTCGAGGCAACCTGCGACAGGGTCGCTGGCAAGTGACTGGGAACGGCACGAGGCGACCCGACGACATTGCAAATGGCCTCCGAGCGCTGGTATTCCGGCCTGAATGGCACCTCGTTGGGGCCCGCACAGTAGCCCAAGCTTCTCATGGCATCAGCTCTCCCCGGCGTAGCATCGCCTTGATTGCCGTTGAGTACGGAGGTATTGGAAATGTTGTAAGAACTAAACGTAGCCCCTGCGGAAGAACTCGTTCCCATCGGAGATTCGACCAGGTAATCCAGAGCACTAGGTCGCCGTCGTGGACGCGGAGCATAATAAGTGCTTGGGTAGCCGTACAAAGGTTGGGTCGATATCTGACTTGTCGCTGGGCTGCATTCTCCCACCGGCAACGGCATCTGTAGGGCGACTGCCGCGGCCTTGAGAGACGATGGCGTGACGGTCTCTGGCATGGTCGGCGTTTTGAGATCGGCCGATGCCGAAAGAGTCGGTGGTGTGTAGGTGTCTGTAGCCGGCGCTACATTTTCTTGGTGAGCCGAGGAACTACCCTCACCAGGATCGGTTGAGGGCAAGCAAGAAACGCTTGGTAGAGGAGCATCAGGCGCGGATTTGTCGTCTGTCACCAGCGCCTGGACCATTTGCTCATCAGGAATTTCCTCTACCGTCACCATCGGGGCCACACGATCAGATGAGGCAGATGGCAACTCTTCCGAAGATCCGTTGATGCCTCCGGCGGCGGCATCGGGCGACTCCCTTCTGGCACAGTTCTGGGTGCCGTCGACGGGAGCCGGTTCATGGCACGACTGAGACTCGGCATTGCACTCCATGTCGCTTTGGCGTGAATGCTCCTGGCGTAGTCGAAGTTAAATAGCAGGTCGAGGTAAGCGGTAGGACGGTGATTATTGAGCAGACATTTTCGTAGTATCTGGGCGTATCTCAGCATCGCACAAGGAATAGAGGAGAAGAAAAAGAAAGGCGAGATGCGATGCAGGATATAGACGCACCGTCCCGACAGGACAGCCTCGGCTAAGGGTGACATGATTGGGCCGAGGTGCGATTGCTGTTTGGCAGTCACTTTGCACACGTCCCGGTTCCCATCTCCAAAGTCATTGAAGAGCCATTAGACCGTGGTGAGTGACGGGGACCGGGGGGGGGGGGGGGGGGGCAAGGAGGGTTGGCCAAATCAGCGCCGGTAGGTAGGAGCTGGGTTGCACAAAGAGGCCACTGGCTCAGCATGACGCCAGGAAAAGTCGTGGCCTTTTTTTTTTTTGGTGCCCGACGGAGGGGTCATAGCTGACGAGGGAGTTGGAGGTAGATGGTGGTGGTGGTGGCAGTGGTGAGGAGGAGGGCTGAGGTGGTGGTGGTGGTGATGATGATGGTGGTGGGATCCCTGGCACAGTGTACGGTGTGCGTGAGTCAAGAGCGGCTGAGGGGAACGAAGTTTGCTGCGGATTGACGGTGAGAGGGAGCTCCAATGCAGAAGAAGGAGAAGAAAAAGAGAAGTATCGACCTCAAGTCGGGTGTTGGGGGGTTGGTTGGGCAATCCTTCTGTGTTCTCCGAGATTACGTACATGTGTGCGCGGGCTTTCTCACGGGCCGAGATATTGCCTCGCACCGCTTTGAGGGTGAGATTGAGGATGGGCGGAAAGAAAAAACCCGTCGTCGTGTAAAGCGGCCGGAGTCGGACCACCACCACTATCGCATACGCTACGACTCTCGGACAGCGTCGTTCATACATGCTACATACAGACATACATCCATATGTACGACTCTACGGATACTTGCCGACGGATACCTACTAAATACTACATACGTATTCACCTACATGACCGAGTCTCTCAAGCCATAACATCTTCCCTCCATATTCTTCTTCTTCTTTCCCCTCTTCCTGGTTTATACGGATATATACAACTGATAAAATAATAAGCGTCACAATGCGCCGCACACCTGTTGCCCAGCTTAGGGCCTATTTGCTACGCGGCACTCTCCCACCGTACGGCTGCCTCGCACCCATGGTGTCGAGGCCTCACCTGGTTGGCCCGTTTAGCCCAGTCAGGGCTCTCCACGCTGCTCTCCCGGCCACGGCCGCACCGCCCACCGTCCCCTTCCGGAAGCAGTTGAGAGAAGAGGCCAGACGAGCCAAGAAGGAGGGCAGCAGGAAGCGCAAGACCGAATCCCAGGTCGTCGACGGCTGGGAGCTGACAGTCGGGATCGAGATTCATGCCCAGCTCAACACCGCCCGCAAGCTCTTCTCCCATTCCACCACCTCTTTCAACGACGAGCCCAATAGTCATGTCACCCTCTTCGACGCCGCCATACCAGGCACCCAACCACTGCTCAATACCGACGTGCTGCTTCCTGCCCTTCGAGCCGCCCTGGCCTTGAACTGCGACGTGCAGCGCGTCAGCCGCTTCGATCGAAAGCATTATTTCTGGTGGGATCAGCCGGCGGGCTATCAGATCACGCAATACTATGAGCCTCTGGCACGGAAAGGACATATAACACTGTTTGCGCGCGACGGCATTGCTCCGGAAGATGGGAACAGCGTTACCGTTGGCATCAAGCAGATCCAGCTGGAGCAGGATACGGCCAAGACGCTCGCCCAGGCACACAACGTGCATTGGCTCGACTTTAACCGGGTTGGCGTGCCTCTCATTGAGGTCATCACAGAGCCTGACCTTCACCACCCGCGAACCGCGGCCATCTTGGTTCGCAAGATACAGCTCATGCTCAGCTCTGTCGACGCCTGCGTCTCAGGCATGGAAGCCGGGGGTCTCCGAGCCGACGTCAACGTCTCGGTGAGGAAGCTCGATGACCCTTCCAAGAAACTCGGGGTGCGGACCGAAATCAAGAACCTAAGTACCATCAAGGCCGTTGAGGACGCCATCATCGCCGAACGAGACCGGCAGATTCGAGAGCTGGAAGCCGGGAGAGTCATTATCAGCGAGACCAGGGGTTGGACCCTAGGTGCCAAGGAGACACGACGGCTTCGAGGCAAAGGGGGGGAGGTGGATTATCGCTACATGCCAGATCCCGACATCGCGCCACTCATCATTGCCGACGACTTAGTAGATTACCTACAGGCGTCTCTCGCCATCCTGCCCGACGCCGAGCTCGACCAGCTCGTGGCCAAGTGGGGTCTCACGCCCAAGGATGCAATGTCGCTGCTGGCGTTGGATACGGGTTCCCGCGTCCAATACTTTTATCGTGTTGTAGAGTCGCTCGGGAAGAAGCTCGCCGCCGAGTTCGCCCCCTCGCCGCCGCCGGAACTGGCCAAGTACGCGACGCTGGCGGGAAACTGGATTCTGCACGAGCTCGGTCGCGTGGCGGCCTTTAAAGGCGAGTCGGTGGTCATGGAAGAGCCCGTCTTCACGCCCGAGGGCGAATGCGCCCGCGTGCCCATCTCGGAGCTGTCGCAGCTGCTACACCACGTCTATCTCAAGCACATTACCGGCAAGGTGGCCAAGGAGCTTCTGCTGGCCGTCTATCTAGGCGACCTCGAGAACGGGGTGTCGGCGGCGATCGAGGCCAACGATCTCTGGTTCAAGGAAATCTCCAAGGACGAGTACGCGGCGCTGGCGGATGAGGCCATGGAGGGGGAGGAAAGGGTGCTGAGGGAATTTGGCTGGAAAGAGGAGTTTCCGCAGGGGAAACTTATGTTTCTGGTCGGCAAGATGTTGCGGCTCGGGCCTACCGAGCGGATCGACCCCACTGCGGCAAAGGAGGTGATGATGGCGCAGATTCAGCGCCGCAAGGGAGCTACCGGCCGTTAGTTGGCGGTAGCGTCCTGTCAGCACTTGTCATGAAGAGGAGATTCTACTAAAGAGCCGATCTCGATGTGTGGTGCGGCATACGTCACGGACTGCAGCCAATGACATCATGATGAACGACGAACGATTCGGGCAACCAATAAATAGCAGCCGTGGTTTGCGAGGGCCATTGACACTTTGGACAGTGCAGTCTCACCTGACACCATCCGACAATAAAAATCATCAAACACATAAAATCATGTCTCTGGTCACCCATCGCTTTGTTCGCCTCGCGGCGCGTCGATGCATGGCAGTAGGCGTCTGCCCGCAACGCCGCAGTTTCGTGACGACGCCTGCGGTGTTTAAGTCGGCGACAGAGAAAGTCAAGGATGGACTGAAGTCAGTGGATCGGGCTGTGAGCGACAACATCTTGATACCAGCTGTCGACGCTACTGGTGGGTTTTCTTTCGTCCTCCCTCTTTGTCGGACTTTTACACGCAACTTTAGTATCATGTCTAATCCCTTTACTTCTCTTACAGCCAAGGTCAAAGAGACTGCCCAGTCAGTAACCATGGACGAGGCGAAACAAAAGATGAAGGAAATGACAGGACAAGCCAAGTCTAAGACGGAGCAAGCTAAAGGCGATGCCGCGGCCAAGGCAGAGGAGCTCAAAGGGGATGCAAAGGCGAAGACGGAGCATGTAAAGGGACAGGTTAAAGGAGCGGCTGCTAATGTTCAAAGTAAGCTGTGATAGTGGTAGGTGATGATAAGGTGTTGAACAAGTTGTAACACTGGTGAAGCCTGTGAGATGTGACGACGCATGACGGGGTTGGAAAGGACATGTATGTACGGGGTAATGGATGATGCCGTGTAAGAGTAAGTGATGATAGGTCCCTACCTACTAGTACTAACCTACCTCTATGTTGACAGTAACTACTAGATACTATGCTACGATGCACCGTCCATGTAGTAGTCGTACTACTAGACTACAACGCAGACGGTGGTTGAGTAGGCAGGTAGTACTAGTATGTGGTTTTTAGTAGGTGTAAGCATAAGCGGTATTCCGAAGTCGAGTATTTACTGCTACCCTACACGAATACAACCGTCACGCTGCAGAAACCTCAGGAGACGCGTCCATGCCAGACCGAGTCCGGCGAGAAAGGGGCAGAGAGAGACAGAGACAGAGTGTGTACATTTACACCGCCTCAGACGGCGAAAAGACACATGTATATTTACAAGCCATCAGACGCTGGCTTGCCGCCGCGGCCTGTACCTAAACTCGCCGAGCGGGAAGCGCACCCAAGTCGTGTCCTCGGTCATGAGACCAGAGCTTCCCGCGTAAAAGGCACCAAGGGCACAAAGGGCGCCGAAGATGCCGCCAGCGCGGATGAGACGTCTTGCCGCAACAGGGTGAGACGTCGTCAGGAACTGACCGAGGCTGAGAAAGAAGAAGGCGAAGGCGAGCGAGCCGAGGACAGAGACGATAGCGAGGTTGGTGCGAAGGGCAGCTAGGACGAACAAGAGGGTGAGGAAACACCAGAGAATGAGCATGATGCCCATGGCGACGGTGAAAGCTCGCTCGTCGCCGCGGTAGGCCTCCCTGATTCCGAGCGAAGGCACTTGGAACATGGCGAAGGCGAGCCAGAAAGCGCCGTAAGAGCAGTGGACGGTGGTGCCGAAGGTGTTGCCCACGCGGAACTCCATGATGCCGGCTATGAACTGGGCTGCGCCTCCGAAGAAGACGGCGAGGCCGAAGATGGCTTGATCGGGCCCGACGGTGCCGAGAGGGTTAGAGTCAGGAAGGCTTCCCACCTCACCCCCCCCTCCCTTGTGAGCGCTGTTTACGCGATATGTTGTGTTTACAGAAGCAAACTTACCCAGCGCCGCAGAGATATATGCTCAGACAAAACGTAGTCAAGGCGAAGCTGATGAGGCCCAAAGGCCCTGGGTTTGCGGCGCGGAAGGGCTTGGGATCCGGGACTTGCGAGACGGTTGATTGGTGAGGTTTTGGAGCGGTGTAGCCATGCTGTTCACCGGGGGAGAGAGTTCCAGTCGTTGAAGCCATCATCATCTAAATCTTTGCTTGTAGAGGGAAAATAGACTAGACCGTCTATGGAGTTGTTCAGAAGATTAGGGGGGGGGAAGAGGGAAGGCGGAAGGGGATGGATGGGCTATAAGAAAGACTGAACGAAAGAACCGTTTCTGCGGTTGGTGCAAGAACCTCGGAGGCCGATGCCATGATCCGAACCTGTCAAGGGTGTCGTCCCGAAGGACGTTGTCATCGTCCTCTCAGTGCCCGGGGAAAAGAGGGGGGGTGGGGGTGGTATTGGATGATGCCATGATGGAGAGCTACCCAAAGCAGATCAGTTCCGTCCCCTCCCCCCCCCCTCCATCTCATCATCAGACCCAGCAACAGCCTATAAAGAGCTGAAGAGGGTGGGGAGGACAGCGGCTGCTGGTCGTGTCTCGGTTCAACAAAGCCTTTCTATTTCCGAGAGGGCTTCATAGTCGAAGACGGACTGTTTCGACGATGGGGTCACGTTGTACGTTCGTGATGATGGATCATGGATCATGGTCCAATCTTTGCGTCTTAGAGGCTACGACAACGTGTACCTGCAGCCGTGCACACACATATACATACATACATACATATGCCCTGTGGCCGCTATTACATACCTATGTCATCGATGAGGAAGGCTTCAGCGCTCCACGGCGGGCGTAAAGATGGAAAGACTTGTTCCCACAGCATGCGGAGCTAAACCTTAGGTAAGGGACGGCATCTTTACTTATGGGCATGGCATCAGTTTCGAAGCCACTAAACGGGCCTTAGCCCTACCGGACCACCCCCCCCCCTTCCCCCGTCTTGTTCCAGGCTGACAGAAGATATACATATGTATCTATCACATGCGGCGCCGAGCCAGTTAGAATCTGTTATCTGCTTGGCAGGCATATTCATCCTGTACGGGGGAGAAGCAGGCTTACCTACCTTTGTTTATGGCATCGCTCCACGAGCTACATACATACATATGTACATACCTAGGCACCTACGGGGACAAGCAACTCCTCCCGCATAACTACACCTAGGTCCAGCGAGAAGACATCGAAGTATTGCCATTGGTAAAGATCATCAGTTTGTAGCTTTCCCTAAACACTGTCTTGCTCGATGCAAGGGGGAGGATGGAAGCTTTCCCCTCCATGCGGGGTCCGGGTACGAGTACGACAGAAGCCACAGGCTACCCTAGACCACTCTGTTGACCGTCTCCGACCTTCCCCCTCACGCCATCAACCACACCTTGACTTACCTTCCTGGAGAGAAAACCAAAAAAAACACACAACTACCTACATAATGTCCAATGTTATGCGCTCTGCTGCACTGTGGCTCGCCCTTGGATCGCGGTCACAGCTCCTCTTAACGCCTGTTCGACCCTCACTATCCGCCTCAAGACGGCGGCCCGTGACGTCCGCCTCGGCTTCGACGACCTCATCCGAAGCTTCGACCTGGCCACGGGGCCCCAATCCGTCCCCCTACGAGGTCCTCGGCGTCTCCCGCAGCGCGCCCTACTCCAAAGTGCGCTTCTACCAGCTGGTAAAGCTCTACCATCCGGATAGCAGCCAGCCGTCTTCTGCCCTGCCGCCCTCCGTCCGACTCGACCGTTACCGGCTCGTCATCGCTGCAAACGACCTCCTGAGCGACCCGGCTAAGCGCCGTCTCTACGACACCCACGGCATCGGCTGGGCTCCTTCGTCTCAGACACGCTCACAGCCTTCTGATTCGCCTCATGGCCGGGAACATAATTCGACCTGGCGTAATCGTCCTGGATCGGCCGCCAACAACGCCTCGTGGGAGGACTGGGAGGCATGGCATGAGGCTCGTCGTCGTCAAAAACAGCAATCTAGCAATCCGAATGCCACCATGGGGATAATTGGTACCGAGCTTGAGTTCGGCTTTGTCCTCCTCTCTCTGGTCTGCATTTTCGCCGTCTTTGATTTCTTCAGGACGGGCAAGTCGAGTGGCGCTCTTGCGGATCGCGCCCAGAAGCAGACCGCCGCCATCAAAGAGGACGTCCGTCGAAGCACAGAGGCTACGGCGGAAAGAACCATGGCCGAGAGCGTCGACCACTTCTTGAAATACAGGCAGAATGATTGGCATTTACGTTACAACCGCCTTGCCAACAGACATATATCCACAACAGACAACGTCGGTCGGCCGTCTAATAGACCTACAGAGTGAGAGCCTTCACAGTTTTTATTCCATCAAGGCTTCCGAGTGTGAGACATGCTACTTGACAAGATCCTGAAATGTGCCCCCGAGTCACGGCTCGGTCGATTGACTGGGCCCGGTACACTTGGGCCGCGTCGAGTAAGCGTCGTCTTGAGGGTTCTTGCCTAGCCTCTGGTTGATGACGTTGTCGATGCGCAGCCGGGGCGGACCTGAAGTCAGCGTCGATCCATTTTTGGGCGGGCCGGCTGCCTCAAGGGTGAGTCTCCTGGAACTAGTACGGATGCGGAGATGGTGCAACACACTCACATATAACGAGATCAAACAGTTTAACGATGACGGGCCCCCACACCGTCATGGCGATGATCTGCCCGTACGACCACTTGCTGGCGTCGAAGCTGTTGTGGTTGAAGACTTTGACGAGAGATATCATGTAGAGAATGTTGATGACAAAGTATGCCAGCTCTAGCAACCGCCACAGCCATTTCTTGAACCAGTCCCACATGGGTTTATATCTGCCGACGGGGCCATGACCGACGGGGTGGCCACAGACGCGAAGGTTCTTGGTGCGTCGGTTCGTGCGAAGCGTCCAGCTCAGCTGATCGGCTAGCAGGATGAGGATAGTGACGGTGTCGAGGACAAGGAAGACAATCTTGTAGACGTAGGGGCGAGGGAAGAAACTCAGGTGGAAGCCGTCGACAACGCGCATGGAAGAGCAGTAGCTCCGTGGGCTGGGGTTGCCGCCGCAGGCCCTGAGCTGCTTCTGCTTGCGGAACAGCTCGAAGGCGTCTTGGAAGTAGATGGTCTGGCTGGTGGCGACGATGGCCAACAGGTACTCTGCGAAGAAGCCGACAAAGGTGTGCCAATTGCGGATGCCCTCACTGTGGAGGCAAATCTGGATGAGGAACATGGACAGAATGCCGTTCTGGCTGACATGAAAGGCGACGGAGGCGTTGACGATGATTTCGGCCCAAAAGGTGCCGCCCTGGGAGCTGACGACGACGGTCAGGATAGAGGCGATCTGAATGGCGAAGACGAACCAGCACTGGGCTTCCTGGAACTCGACGAGGGTCGTTGCGAGGGCGATGCTGGTCCTTGACAGGGCTGACGAGTCGTGCCAGGTGAGACGGCGGGGGAGATTCATCCTCGAGACGGGGCCCTGCTTGGTCTTGGTCTTGGACTGCTGCACGTGGTGAACCCATATGACGAAGATTTTGACGAAGACGAAGAGGAGGCTGGCGAAGCAGACCTGCAGGACGTACGAGATGAGTACCTTTCTTGGGGAAAGGGGGGGGGGAGTCAGTTCCATCAGCACCGTTCAAGTTGAGATGAGACAGCAAGGACGAGAGGGAGGAGGAGGAGGAGGAGGAGGAGGAGGAGGTCACGGTCACACTCACGCCAGGACCAAAGATATCCGGATTGATGTCGACGGGCAGCTGAGGACAGAAGGAGCTCATAGCCTCAAGAACGACCAAGGGCTCCGACTTTGGCGTCAGAGTCATGACGGAGTGGCTGCAGGGCATACGAAGGTTATCGTTTTCACAAGCAGCCTCAGCGCAAGAAACGAAGCAAGAGAGCGTCGGCTTGGCGTCGAAATCAGCCAACGGCACACCGGCCATGAGAAGGCTAGCGTTACGCTCCGCCTCCTCAGGGACATAAAACACGTTGACAGAACTAGTCCAATACACCACGGCCGAAAGAGCAGCGCAGTTATAAAACGTCTCGAGAGAACCGAAGATGGTGGCTGGATCTTGACACGCCCTGTGACAATCCGTCTCTACTTGGCCCCCATTGTTCGCCTGTATGCGACACCCAGCCGGGAAGAGAGAGATGTGCAGATTCCCATTGATGGCAGGCGTGATGGGAAGTCTCTGGAATAAGCCGCGGTTCTGGATCGAGGCGATGTCATCGAGGTCGTTGAAGGGGAAGAAGCCCGTTACGCCCTCGACGTTGTTCTGAGGCACGAGCTGGATCGATAAGGGAATGGGGTGGTTGACGGCTGATGCCGATGTGGTTGAGGTTGAGGTTGGGGCCGAGGTGGAAGCTGAGGCGGCAGCGTCGACGAGCGAGACCGTCTCCTTCATCCTTTACGTCTTGTTGCTTGTCTTGAAGGTTGCATCTCGTTCCTTTGCTTCGAGAGAGAGAGAGAGAGAGAGAAAGAGAGAGAGAGAGAGAGAGAGAGAGA
>LKCN02000007.1:165048-191019 GCA_001633055.2 Ophiocordyceps polyrhachis-furcata BCC 54312
CCTGCAAGCTTGTGCCACCACAGCCTCGCCGCGATCCATCTGCATCTTGTTCCCGCCGAGTAGACGGGCCTTGATGACATCATCTGTCAAGTCCAGTCGTGAATCGTCATAATTCAAAACAATATCCCGGATCGGCTTGACGGTGAAGAGATACTGCAGCAGACTGTTCAGATAGCACGTGTTCCCGATGTTGTGAAGTCCTACGGGCATCTTCAGGTCGGCCGCTTGCGTATTGGCGATGGCCCTAGAGTCGCCGGCGCCACAAGCTCTGCTCTGGCGCAGTTCCAGCACCGCCTGCTTGAGCGCAGGCGAATTCGTGTGATCCGCCACGGCGTTCAAGGCGTCGAGCCATAGCTCTGACTCCTCTGGCCCTTTGCTGGACTCGAGCTTAAGGGAGATCAGTCACGGATCGCTGGCGACAAGGCGGTAGCGAAAAAAGAAAAGAAAAGAAAAGGGGGATACTCACTTTTCTTTTCGTAACGTCGACCGCCTTCTGCCAAGGCACGTCCGACGATGCCAGGCCTAGGGCGGCCTTGGCCGTAGGAAGAGTCATATTGCTGTCGGACTCCAGAAGCAGCGCGGTCTGGTAGGTATCATCGGTCGAGGCTTGAGCGATGACCATCAGCATGTTGCGCGCGGTCCCGGCTTCGGACGGGTCCTGCGCCAGCTTGCGCCGGAAGGCTTCGATGATGGAGTCGGCGCTGTATTTGTTGGGAGGCTGGAGGCCGAGGAAAGTCAGGGCCTGCGTCATGACGCCGTCATCGTCTCCGGAGCTTTGATGTTGCAGCTGGCTGTCGAAGACAGAAGACTGGGTAATGGCGTACTCTGAGAGTAACTCGTCACCGACGTCGTTGGCCACGGCCATGAGACTCTCGACCAGAAGTCTACGTTGGTTGGGGACGAGATCCCACTGGCGCTTGTAGGCGTTGACGACGACTTCACGGGGCTGCTTGGGCAGAATGCCGAGTATTTTATACCGCTGCAGGTTGACGAGGCTGCCGTGATCCATCCCGGATACCTCAAGGCAGCCGAGCATAGAATGCAGAAGTGGTGCGCAGAAGGTCGGGTTGTCAACAGCCTGCCCGCCACCTTTGTGAATCAAACACTGAACCTCGGCCCTGACATCTTCCAAGTAGGCGCGATATGTCATCAACTCGGTGGTAAGGTTCGGACCAGCAGCTGGAGCCGGCGACGACGGGACGAAACAGCCATCGTCGACGCCGGCGGCGTCCAGCTTGATTTCCTCCTTGAACTCGAGCTGGCGGAAGATCGGAAAGCAGGGCGGGCCGAAGAGAACGGCAAACCGCTTGTTACGCTTGGAAATGCTCCTAGCTTCGCCCGCATCTGCTTCGATCAAGTTCTTCAAGTACGTGTTGAGGTTCTGCGGAGCCTGTTCGACCCAGTCGTCCGTCGCAGTCTCGTACCGACTCGGCTCCAGCTCCCTGGCTACCTTCAGCCGTTCAGCGATGGCGTCACGGTCGAGTAGAAGCTGGACCCAGAAGGTCGGCATCCGAGGCTCGGAAACCTCTAGAGTGACCTGAAAGGTGCACGGCGGGGCGGAGCAGACGAAATTCTCCCGGGCCAGTAGAGGGTAGTATTTGGACTGGCGAGAGGTGAGCTCCTTGCCAGCTGTGGAATCGACCCAAACCAGGTGATGCCATGGAAACTGATCGTCTTTCGGGGGCCAGCGCGACTGCTTGGAATCGCAGAGGTCGTGAAAATGGGCTTCGCGCCAGGCAAAGTTGAAGACGAAGTGGAAATGACAGTCGAGGCAGATTGTGGATAGTGTAGACGACGAGTGAGACTGGAAGGTCTGATTGCCGTTTATTACGAGCCTGTGAGGTTGGTCCCAGGAGTAGGTGCTGTCGAGCTTGACGTTGCGTGCTCGATCAAACATGTCGCAAACGGAGAAGTCGTTGTTGATGAGCTCGTAGATCCACCTGCTCGGATGGCAACCTGCAGCGGAGGGATAAGGGTCAGTCGGGGAGGGGGGCAGATGAGGGTCAGACGCTCAAGAACGACGACTCACCGGGCACCTCACGAGATCCGGATGTGAGGTTCGTTTTCAAAGGTGTCATATTATGCGGCACAAAGGTGGCATTGTTCGTGCCGGGGAGACAGGCGTAGGAGCTCGCATCCTGGTCGTGAGACCTCAAGTTGTATGTGCCCGCCATGATGAAAAGCTGTGTAGCAGAAGAGAGGTGAGAGCGAGGTCGGGAGAGAGGAGGGGAGGAGGCGGATGAAATGACGCGCGGCAGACGCGCGGTAGTGCACGGATAAATATGTATGTATTTAAGATGCGATCCCAGGGCATCGAGCTTTGTCTGCTGTGGCCGTCTAGAGACGAGAGTCGGGGCCAAAGGGCAAGGCCACCTCGCTCAGCTGCGGCGCTACAGCGTCATCATGGCCTGGCCGAGACTGACGGTACAAGGTCCCAACGACAAGGGGCCGAAGGGCGCCGCAGCCGGAGAAGAAGCGTCGAAGCGGGAGCGGGAGAGGTCGAGCAGGGGGAAGCGGAGGAGTGGATATTGGCCTAGAGGTCGGGCGCGTTGCGGAAGGACGGAGATGGCCGAATATGACGGCCTCGGTGGCGATGGGTGACGATTTTTGGCTGACGCAGCCTCTCTGCTTCAATTCCGAAGCGCGCCACCGCTAAACCGCACCAGACGGATGGGGTAGCTTGGCTGTATCGACTGGGTGGGCCTAGCGCATTTAGTGACTTTCTAGCGACCTCTTCGGGGAACGGACCACTGCAGGGGTCCAACCTTGGCGGGGCTGACTCAGCCAGTCGACCTCCTATCCTCTAACTTGACGTTTACACGCCTCGTTTCCGTGGACGTCTTGGACAGTAGGTAGGTATTTACTACACTCGAGGCTGTAGGTGGAACGTCAAGATTCCGTCGTCGTCTGGCAGAGCCACAGGAGCTGCAGGTCAGATGACCGAGCACGGGGCAAGGCGAAAAGAGACGACGAGCCATCTTGATGATCGGGGGAGATTGACCCCTTCAAATTGTGAGGCATCCTTGGAGTCGACTTCCATTGACTTGGTCGCTGACGGTGAATTCGTCTCTTGCACACGAAGGTTGAGAAGCATCTCTGTGAGTATATCTTGGTATAATATACATATATCTCTTGCAGCAGGCAGACCGCGAGCAGAGCAAATAGTAGAGTCTCATGGAAACTGATGCCTTCGTGTCGATGGCGATGTATTATGCGACAAGCAACCTGCATATTCCCATGCTTAATACTTCCAACTAACCTATATGACTGTCTATCTGTTGTTCAGATCCATACTCTTGTATCCTCTCAACTCGAGAATAAATACGGCATCAAGTGCATCACAACCAGCCTCATGAATCATAGAAGAGAAGTTTACCCTCAAGATAAGAATCATTGAGACGCTTATCAGTTTCTTCAAGAAACTGACCATAGAAAATCCCCCAATGTCGTGTTGAACGTGTTGCTCCAACGCGTTCGCCCGTCGCTACGACAACCAAGAAGACCTACCAGCTGCCAGCTCTGTTTGGTGCAGCTCAGAGAATTTGCCACCTCTAGGCCTCTCTTCCTGTTGGCTGATATTTTTTTCCCCTTCCCCTCTTCCACATCTCCTTCGCAAAACACCAATCCTTTCTCCCCCGTTCACACAACCACCCACTCCTGATCATCCTTGGCTTAACTCTCGTCTCTTCGTCGCTTTTCCCTGAGAGCGGATAAGGCTGCTGCCATTTTTGGTCGCCTTTGCCGCTCTCGTAGCATCCATACTCCCCCCCCCATCAGACACTGTTTTTCGCAGGCCAAGTTGAACTCAAGTTTTGCCCCCCCCCCCCTCTCTCTCTTCGTTGGCGTCTTCAGCGGCTACGACAGATTCTCTGCAGACGTCTCTTGGCTTTCTCTCATCATGGAGCAGTCAAGGGTGTCTGATGACGACATCATGGCCCTCTCCTCGGGCAACGGTGCCAACGCTGGAAATTCAAACCCCCAGGTTATAGGTCCCCGAGAAATGATCAAACTGATGCCTGCCGAGCTTCGAAACATGATTATGCAGGATCTCGACGTTCGGGACTTGGCTAATCTCCGCTTGACCTGTAAAGCCTACGCCGACAGCGCCATGTCACCTATGTTCAGGAAAGACGGCTTACCTGATAAGAAGGACAAGAAGAAGGTCAACCACAAAGCTATCAAGTGGGCTTGCTTGAACCCCCGTTCTGAGATGGACGAACTCACTCTATTGCGGAGCTTCCATCACGGTGCAAGCATCAACATCGTCTTTCGCGGCCCAGGCAAGAAAGAGTTCGCAACGGCGCTCCATTTCGCCTGTGCCAGAGGCAAAACCCCCATCGTCAAACGGCTGCTCGACATGGGCGCCGATACTCGCGCCCCGGCGTCGGGCTTCAAATACTTCTTCTCGCTTGGCATTTGCACAAACTTTCGGGGGCACGACATCGATAGTTTCCGGGGTCATCTTTACGAAGACCTACGACACACCCTGTGGTACCCCCTCCTGTTGCCCCTGCTGCGAGGACAGGCGCCGATCATCCGGCTGCTGGAAGCGAGAAAAGAGCCGGCTTTGCTGGCGGAATTCAAGAGGCACGTTTGGCCGGCCGCCAGCTGTGGGTTGACCGTCTATCACGTCTTCGCCGTTATGGACCGGTGCGTCTATGAACATGCAGATACCAAGGACGTGCACGAAAGGCTTTTCCACAAAAATCGCGTCAAGTTGAACTACATCACGCCCAGGACGGGCCTCAGCGCCTTACACTTGACACTGAAATCGTCCAACGAATGGATGATGCTGAAGCTGCTGGATGCGAACGCCCCTGTTGACCTTACTTCGGGCGTAGGGAGAACGCCGCTCTTGCAGGCTGTCAAGGCTTACACCCGTTCCGAAGATGCCCAGTACCGCGACTTTCTGATCTCGGCCGTCCGAATACTCCTCGAAAGGGGTGCAGACGTCAACTATCGGGCCGGTCCGCCCCTGCACGAAACACCATTGATCTGCGCCGTCAACGTCCACGAGGTCAACTACTGGCGACGAAAAAAAATCACAGACATGGTCAAGCTGCTCCTGCGCCACGGGCTCCGTGTCAACGATGTATCGACCGACGGCCTCACCGCCCTTCACCATGTGGCTCTGAACATCTTGGAGCTGAAGGGCGATAAGAACCTGGAGGAAGTCATGGAATACCTCATCCGCCATCGAGGCGACATCAACCAGCCCATGACGACGCGCCGTCCTCATCGCAGCATCCTTGGAAAGTTCCTATCGAAATACCCTAAAGTCCCTGGCCGTATCTGGCGAAAGCTGACGCTATGGAAGGCCAAGATCCTGCCGCATGAAGCCGACGGCCTGCTTGACAACTGGACCCGATGCAGGCTGATGCGAGCTCCTGTTCGGGGCTACGACGTCTTCGAGTACTGGAAAGACATGACCGCAGAGGGCGTCGGGAGGGCCTTCCGCCTCAGCTTCGAGAGAAGCGACAGGCTTATCCTCGAGCAGCTACTCCAGTACTGGCCCCAGCCGCCCAACGGATCGGAGCTGCTGGCCATGGCGCTGGAGAAGAAAGGCCACTGGCTCATCGACGTAGCCAAGCACTTCGACTTTGTCCCGGACTACTGCACGCCCGAGGGGAATTCCTATCTGCACCTGATTGTCGATAAGCTGGTGAGGCAGCGCTCCTACACGGAACGCTATGCGCTTGAGGACGCTCAATTTTTCGTCGAGAGAGGAGTATCTATCCTGATATCTGACGACATCAACCAGACCGCCTTTGATAGGCTCACAGAAGTGGGTTTGAAATTCTGTCCCGTTCTCCAGGAATACTTCTACGACGTTTCGAACTTCGAAATGCATCCGTAAGCATCAGCATACTCCCCTTGTCCCTCCCCCCCCCCTCCCCCCCTTTCTCTCTCTTTGGTTTCCGCCGACTCTTCCCAAGACTTTCCGTCTTGATTAGGGGAACTATGACTCGTCCGGCTTTGCCTCCTCAAACAGGCCAAGTGCACATAATACACCACGGCTTTATGGGGTAGGTAGTACAGGTAGTCAGATAGACCCGTAGCAGTTATCAATAAAAGACCGATTTGCTATTAATATCTCTGATACTACATCTCCCATCTCGTCCACCGGGATACAGCAATCGGCCTTTGCGGGGGGAAATACGACGCTGACCCCAGTCCACCGCCGGCCAGCTGCCCCCTTGAGGCTCGTTATCGCAAGATTCCCCTTCGGGCCAAGGCGACGGTCCGCGTTCCAAGCCGATTCAGGCTGGTGGTGACGAGTGAACGGATGACCGGGAATTTTTTTTTTTTTTGCTCTATGAAAGCTCCGGCTGGAGGATTGGGGCTTGAAGGGGGTTTCTTGGGGGGGATATATAAGAATGGGGGAAGTGAGGAGGAGAGGAGAGGACGAGGACAAGGATAGCGCTCTATCCCCTTTTCCCCTTGGTCGAAAGTACAAGTCATGATGAAGCCGTTCACTATCCTTTCCATCTTCATCACCTTGGCGTTGACGACGCCCACGCCTCAGCCAACGCCAGTGAGTGACGTCCCCCTTCAAGTCTAGGTAGAGACGCCCCCTCAAGCCGATAACAGCCCGGCATCCCCTCCGCCCCGTCAGCTCGAAGGCTCCTATCCGGCCTCCAAGTGGCGCGTCACGGTTCCGGCTCAGGCTACAGCCGAGCCAAGTTCCCGCACTGGGAGACGGTCGACGACGGCTGCAATGCGCGGTAGGTGGGGAGGAAGGTAAGAAGAGTGGAAGAGGCGAGACTGACTCTCAGCTGCCGTCTTATCAGCATCGTCGTCCTCAAGCGTGATGGACGAGGCGTCGTCGTCGATGATGACTGTGTGGTGACTCGTGGTCGATGGACGAGCCCTTATGATGGGGAGAGTGTCGACGACGCATCGGATATCGATATCGATCATCTGGTGCCGTTGAAGAACGCATGGGTTGTGAGTCCTACTATTCCCCGGAGGCAACACACAATCTCCGCCTCCGCCTCCGCCTCCGTCTCCGTCTCCGTCTTAAACAACTAACGCCCGAAAGTCCGGCGCCTCGCGCTGGGACGTCGACCGCCGCAGGAGCTTCGCCAACGATGTCGCCAGCCCCCAGCTATGGGCCGTAACCAGCACCGTCAACCGGGAAAAGAGCGACTCCTCGCCCGACGAGTGGCTGCCGCCCGTCGAGTCCTTCCGCTGCGCCTATGTCGAGAGCTGGGTGCGGGTCAAGAGCGCCTATCGGCTGGCTGTGACGAGGGAGGAGAAGGAGACGTTGTCATCGGTGCTGGCGGCGTGCTGAGACGTGTAAACACACGAAGAAGTTTAGCCTTTGGTCTCCTTTCCCTCCATACATACATGTTTAGGGAGGTAGCTTTCTACGAACGGCTGATACATGTAGTTCTCTTTCCTTCTTAGAAGCATCGCAGGGCCAGCTTCTTAAGTGCCTCGTTGATATATTGATCGAGTCTCTCCCTTCCCTTCCCTTCTTGTCACAGGTAGTATGTACCAGAGAAATTTAGAACCTCAGTCTGTCTCTTCCGTCCTTGTTTTCCCCCTAATATCGTCGAGCCCCCTCCTGCCCTCTTCTCTTTCCATTGCACCATCTTCTGGTCGTTTATATCGTCTGTAAACTGGCCATACAATGTTGACGTCCCTCTACAAGTTAACTAACACCCTGAGTTCCGCTTTGCCCTCCCTCTCCCGTTTCCCTCAACCTCGTGATTCCTATGTGCATACCTCCTCGTTCTAACAAGTGATCCCCTTTCCTCTTGTGAAAGCCGTTTGTCTCACATGAGACAAATAAACTCCCTGCGTCGATCAAGTTGAAATCAAGCCGTGGCAGATATCTCTCTCCATCGGCTCGGGCCGGTATTGGCTTTCCAAATTGCCGTTGGAACCCCCTTTTTCCATGACTGAAACGTAAAACGGGCGACTTGTCTCTACGCGTCCAATACGAAACAAGGCCGGTAGTCCATTCTCCGCTGCGTATAAGCGTGAACGACCTCGCCGACTACCCTCCTCCACGCGCGAGCCGTCTTCCTTGAAATCGGCACCGGGGAAGCTTTCCGGGATGAATCTCAGGGCGGGAAACGATGTCTATGTACTGTACTTGGCAAGCTGCAATGCAACTTGAGTTCAGCCGCCCGCTAAAGCAACCAGTCTTGGGGCTAACAGCTGTCAGAAGGGCATATATGTACGTAGGTCAGAAGATATGGCATCCCGCTACATCTTACATCTTCTGGTGTAGCGGTCAGATGACAGTTACCCATTTTGACAGCAGCAGACGGCGCAAGGAAGCAAACTAACTCACCGCTATAACACAACACTGCCAGTAGTAAGTAGTCTATGCCGTCTACCTAGGTAGGCGGATAGACTGGATAGACTGGATGGGAGATACCGCGTCATCTCTACAGACGGATCGAGCAATAAGAGGACTTTGATTCGACCGCTATCTCATTCATCAATGGTAATGTCATCGAGCGAGGCACAGCCAGCTTCCTCGCCCCAAGGCTGGTCAACCTCAATGCTCCGAACAAGCGTCGCAGCCTTGGCACTCCTAGGCACCATCTTGTACGGAAAGTCTTTAACCTTGTTCGTGACGCCGGCTGTGGTCTCGAGCTTGGCCTCTAGTTCCCTCCCGCGGCCGTCAACAGCCTTGGAGATGGTGAAGGCGGCCAAGGTCTGGGCAATGGTCAAGAATAGAGTCCCATCAGCCAGGTATCGGCCGGGACATATCCTACGACCGAAGCCGAACGCCACGGACTTGGGGTCGGGTTCGAAGCGAGGCTTGCCATAGCGCTCGGGGTCGAAAGACTCGGGGTCTGGGTAAACATCCGGGTCATGGAGAAACCAGAAGATGGAGGGGATGATGGTAGCGCCTTTAGGGATCAAGTATCCGTTGTAGACCGTCGACTCCGTCGTCTTGTGGGCAAAGCCCAGAGGCCCGATGGGCGACCAGCGGAACGTCTCGCCGACCACGCCCTCGATGTAAGGCAGCTTGTCTCTATCGGAAAGACGCGGGAGACGGTCGCCGCCGATGACGCGGTCCAGCTCCTCCTGTGCCTTGCGCTGAACGTGCGGAAACAACACCATGGCCAGGACGAAGCTGCTCAATGAATACGCCGTCGTTTCAGACCCTGCGGCGTACAAGATTGCCGCAGTCCACTTGATCGTGTCCTCGTCGTCGCCACTCAGCTCCGGGTGACTGTATTGGTCGACCAGGTCGGACGTGTATGAGGCCGGATAGAGGCCGGTGACCATCTGTCGTCTCACGAAGGAGTAGGGGATCTCGACCACGGCCTCGGTGACCTTGGCGCAGTGCCGAGCTCTCTTCTGGAAGGCCATACCGGGTAGATGCCTGAGGAAGGGCATCGCATCAACCAGCCATGCCAGAGGGACCGACGCAAGCGACAGGCCGGTCGCCATCCGCTCGCTCAACTCGACCAAGGGGTCAGGCTGCTCGGGCTTGATGGAATAGCCGTACGTCATCTTCAAGATGATGGCCCCTGCCAAGCTGCAAGCCGTCAGCCAAGTCCAGGCTGAGACATCTCCATCTAGTGACGGAACCTACGTATGTAGATGGCGATGCACGTCGCCAGGCTGTTTCAGCACCCGCAGAAGAAAGCGGCGCACCTCGACTTCCTGGACATTATCGAAGCGTGCCACCCTCGCTCGGGTTCCCAGCTGATGGTCGACGAACCTGCGGGCGCGACGGAATTTCTCACCATAAGGTAGAAAAGCCAGAAGCTCGCTGTACCTGCACATCGAGGCAAAGACAAGCGCCGGCCTCCCAGCCGTCATGGTAGACTTCTTTTCCAAGAGATCAAAGGCCGCCTGCTTATCGTGGAGGAGGATGAGCGTCTCGCCCATGAAGGTGACGGAGCTGATGGGCCCGTACGCTTCCCTGTGCTTCAGCCAGTGAAGGTACTCGGGCCTATCGCCCGGCGGCATATCCATGAAGTTGCCGATGATGGGCAGCCGCCTTGGCGCCGGGGGCAGGCTGGGACCGGCGGCCTTTCTCGAGGAGAATTCATAGACGATCAAGGCAGCGATGATGATGATGATGATGATGATGATCAGCAAGAAAGGCATCTTGACTTACTCTGTCGATAGTGATGGGAAGGGATGGATTTAGGAGAGACTGAATGACGATGGATGGAGAGGGGAGAAGCCCAAAAGTCCATTGGCTACTACCTATAGTACGCGTATGTATGTAGATGCTGCAATATCTGGCATGGTTGATCAACTCGTCCTGCCCGCCTTTTCCGGACCAGGGTCACAGCGTGCAGCCGAACAAAGCAAAGCGAAGCGAAGCGAAGCAAAGCGCGCTGGCTCATCTCCAAACCGGTGGTGCCACTTCGAACGAAACTCCTTGACGCGGACCAGATCGAGACGGAACGTGTGCCGCTCTCCGGGCCATAGCGGATGCCATGCATGTATGTATGTATGTATGTATATACGTAGATGAAAGAAACAGCAACGCTCTCTGAGAATCGTGTATGTATGTATGTGTGAATGCTATCTATCTAGTCTCTGCAATGACCTCCTTGTACATATATCTGCCTCCGATATAGCACCTCCCCTTCTTCACTCCACTCCGCACGCCGTCTTCCTGAGCTTACTCTCCGCACGCCGAACATACGCATCCAAAGCCAGAAAGGTCCGTCCAGCAAAAGCAGAACAAGCAACCAGGATAAGATCCCGCTTCAGCGATTCGTGATAGGACCTGAGCCTGCGACCACCAGGCCCCCACGAGACGCTACGCCAGCCGAAGTAGATGGACGACGCCCTCTTAGCAACCACAGCATCATCAGGGCCGTTCTCTAGGCAATCCGCAAACAGAAGCAACAGCGCCCGGCCCAGCTCCGAAGAGCATAGGGCAGCCAGCTCGACCAGAGGCGTCGGGCTGCGCGAGATGCCGTCTGCACAAGCCCGGGATGCACCCGTCTCCAGCACGAGGGCTTGAACGTAGGGCCTGAAATGCCGAGGAAAGCTTTCGCCGCCGGACGAACCTGCCGTCATCCTTGCATGCCAGGCGAGAGTGCGCGCAAACCGGCACCGGGGAGTGATCATGTTGTACGTCATGGCCCCGACCCATAGGAGGAATAGGTCCGAGTGTATGCCATCGGCATCAGCCATGCCGCAGGAGCACTGCAGTATCAGCGGTCCCAGCCTGAGCCAGTGTTCCACCGGGGCCGGCAGCGGTGCCCCAGCCAAGAGGGGGCTACGATAAAGGTTCATGGGCTCGGCGTGGACGCAATCGCTGATGAAGTCGACCAGGTCGTTGGTGATCATATAAGTCTCGAGAACGGCGTGAGCCAAGGGGCAGCTGCAGTTCCACCGTCCCAGCTCGTCGCACGGCACGGCAGAGCATCCCATAGCCGTGAAGATGGCATTAAAGCCCATGGGAGCCCCGTCGACAATACGACCATGCATGAAGACGTCGGCATCGTACTGGCCGTCGTGGACTTCCAACTGGCGACCAAAGGCCGTCGTCGCCAACTGATCCAGCAGCAAATCTAGGCCAGCAGGGCCCGGGGCATCAGATGGCAAATAAGGAAGGAAGGCGAATATGCCGGCCGTATAGTCTTTCGCCTCCCCGACGCAGCCGTCGGCGGTGCCGACATGGTCATAAAAGGTGGTGATACTCACAGCAGCCGCTACGGGAAGCAGCGACATCTCCGGACTCGGCCGAGGGCAGAAGATCTCCATCAGCGAAAGGCTATAGTCGAGCGCGGCCCAAGCCGAAGGGCTAAGAACGCCAAACGAGTCAAAGATCCGGGGGTCGGGAGTGTCGCCCTCGTCATCATCCCCCTTGAGGGGCGGCTCGCCTGCCAGACATAGGCCTCGCAGCTCCGCCGCCTGAGGACCTCGGCCCGCCGTCACAGCGGCGTGAACCTGGCTTCGTAGCTCTGGTTCGAGCTTCGCACCGCGCCGTACGGCAAAGTCGATTAGCAAGGCCAAGTCGGCGTCACAGACTGGCGGTATGGCGCATCGAGGCCCCATCTCGCGAACAACCGGCTCGTCGACGATCCATTCGGTGTCCGGCGGCATCTTGGCTCTGTCCGGAGTCTGAGGTGCCGTGGGCGGGCCTTGGCAGGGCTTGCGTCCGGGGTTGTGTGTCACCAGAGTCTTCTTGTCCGTTGCTAGCTGCTCGTCCAGGATACGTTTTATAGGGTGGTCAGGCAACTGTAGCTGCCAGCGAGACTCGTTGAACAGACGCCATTCCTTCCACCAGAGGTTAGAATGGTTCGGCGCCATGGTGAGTTTGTCAAGGATGAGAGAGAGAGAGAGACCCGATAGAATGAGAACTGCTTCTTTCAACTCTCTATCTATAATAACATCCTATGACCATCGTCTCCTTACCAATGTGACCCTAACCCTAGGTACGTTGATATCCCATACTCTGGGCAGGGAAAAACATTACCACGTCTCTTTCGCAGCATCACGGAATAGCGGTATCAAAGTTGCCCTATGATCGATCAACACGACAACTGCTTGTCGATCGGCACACCGATGGCTAAGCCTGAAAGACAATTGCGTGCATAGATGCTGCATCACAAGCCTCATCTAATGAGAGGATCTACAACATCATACATAGACTTAGATTCGGCCACAATGCAGTAGCGCATCCAAAAACTCCTCACTTGCGGTGAGAAAGCAGACAGCATTCAAGGTCAGAAGAAGCCCATGTAAACCATCAGGGACCGTTGAGGACATCGCCGAGAGACTCGGTCTCGAAGAGCCTCTGGAGTTCGAAATGCTAAAGAGCACCCGCGTGTTTTAACATGAACGAATTCACGCCAAACCCCTTGTGATGGCATGGAACGTGGCCAGCTCGGCCTTAGCAAGGCCGAGCTTAGTGCCAGATAGATATGTATATAGCGATGAAATACGATGAACGAGACCAAACGCTTCATCATCTTCGGGGTCAACGACTGTAAAGCTTCCAGCCGCCCGAGTCTATGGCCCCGTAGCCCTGCTCCGTCCACGCTTATCCCTGGCCAGCTTCGAGCAGTAAGTAGCCTGACGATTTTCCCCTGGCCCTTCCTTTCTCCACCGCAATCCACAGCGTCGTTGGTTGTCAAGATCCGCTTCCAGCATTTAGCCTGCCGATGGCCGTATGTATGTCCCCTTTCTCGCAACAAGTCCGTTTCTTCCGGCCTCCAACTCGGCCATGTTCTCTGAAAGCGGATCGAGAACGTCGCCATTACCGGAATCGACAGCACGGATTCCCGCAGTCTCAACAGTCGACGCCGCATTTTCCCGTCCTTGCTCCTCGTCCTCCGACGTTCCAGCCTTGTCCGACGCCAAGATGACGGTGGCTATCTCGTTCAGCAGCTCCAGATTGGTTTCGATATAAAATTTAGCTTCAGAGGCCTCATCGTCAAGCGTGTCCGACGAGGTAGTCTGGCTCTCTTCGTCTGATGCTTCAGACTCGGACGAATCAATCGAATCGGTGTCGCTCTCGGCATGCTCTGAACATCGCTCTTCACCTGTGCCTGCCTACGATCAGCATCTCAGACCTCAAACTAATTTCGGCAGATTTATACTACGTACCAAATGTATATTGCATTTGCATCAGCAACGAGGCCAAGCAATCCAGCAGATGGGCAATAAATCTTCGAGTATCAGGCCTGTTTCTGAGCCGGAAATCAAGACAAGTCCTGTCTCTCTTCTCCGCGTTCAACTCATAAGACCACCACTTCATCTCCGCTGTGCGATCTCCGAGCCAGTCATTGTCCGCCAGCGTCTGCTGTGCCATGGCAGCTTTGAAAAGATAGACGCATCTCCTAGTCCGCCGGCGAAGCTCGTCTGGGAACCCCATGTTGATTACAGCCGACGAGGTATCGTGTCAAGGGTAGCGTGCTAAACGGTCAGCGTGGCGCCTCGCAAGAAGGGAGTTGTGTGTGAAGATGATGATTTGAAAGACGATGGTGGGCAGCCTTGTCAAGTTTATATCCGCTGCTGGCCCGTGAGGGTTTCGACCCTGTCACCTGAGTGCGTGTTAGTATGCACTATGTATGTAGCCTCGAAGGCTATAGTCTATACTTGACTCTTCAACCTTGAAACTCATGGATGAACAGGTACGGAAGCGGAATGACGGCATCTTCCATTCTATCAGCGAAGGAGAAGGAGACGATGACCGTGCTAGGTCTGAGTGGCTTCTGTTCTGTTTGGCCAGACCAGGCCGCTCCTTACAAGAGAACCAGCAGAGCTGACTCAAGTACGTCGTCTTGCCTTCTGAAGGCTTCTCACGGACGAGAAAGGAGTAGGTACCTATATATAATATACCTACCCACCTAAGACGGTTGTATGTAGACAGCTTCGGACGCGGCCCTGTGCAACGGTGATCGCGGCCACACCGTCGGCGCCGCCCCAAGTCAAAGCCAGACAAAGCAATGGGAGCCAGCGGGTGAAATCGAAAGCAAATACCCGTATAGAAGAAAACATCCCCGCCAAGGCAACGCCATGACAATCAAACGTTCAAGTCAATACTCCTCTCACAAGATCCTCTGTCTCTCGATCGTCAAACCCCCATCCAGGTGCTGAAGTACCCTCCCAGGCACGACACAGTCATCCTCAGCTCCCTTCTGCTGCAGGGCGCGAAGCCGAATGGCATGAGCATAGAGGCGAGATGGGTAGGAAGAAGAGACCGAAGCAAGAGGCGAGGAGAAAAGGGGGACAGAGGAAGAGGAAGAGGGGGCACCAGTCGAAGTCACGTGCGCAAAGGTCACGTGTGTCCCGACAACGTCCTCTTATCAAAGAAGATTGACTCGTTGAGGACATCGTGACATGACATCATACTCTCCTTTGTCCATCTCCCACTAATCATCCAGTCGGTGGAAGACTTGAAGTAGAACGCTCCTCTCAGCAGATCCAACCCCCCCCTTCCACCACCGCTAATCCCCGCAAGCCCACAACGATAAAACACCCCGTACAAAACACAACAACAAGCCTCGTCCCTTTCGTTTCCTTCGGACATCAACTTCAAGTGTATCCTGCAACCAACCCATACCGAGACCAAGCAAGACACAGCAGGGAAAATATGTACAAAAAAGAAAGTAGTAGAGAGGGTGTCAAGGGATGATGCTCACATCTCCCTCGAGATCTTTGCCTTGTCCCTTCTAAGAAGTAGGTAGGTATGTTAATGTAGTAGACATGAAAATAGTATCATTAAACTTTTGGTCCCTCCCGTAAGTTCCCCAGCCAAAGCCCCCCCAAAGGAAAAAGTGAAGAGAGACGAATCAAACAAAGAGTTACCAATGTCCTTCCATACGCCATCGAGAGGGGAGAAGGGGGTTTCATAAACAAAACCAAAACGAACCCCCCCAAAAGGCCAGCCGATAACCCATTCAGTCCATAACATCACAAGGGCCTCAACGTATCATCCCCCTCATCCGTTACCCCTCTATCCGACCTCTTCGCCGCCCTCCTCTCAGCATAGACCTCACCCCTCCTCTGAACCGCATGCTTTAGGCAGTCAACATACGTCTGGAACTTGACAATCTCCCGCAGCAGGTACGCGCTCTTGCGCTCCCAGTTGCCCAGCGCTTTACCCGCGTTGGCGCCTCGAGGCGTAAAGGCCAGTAGCATCGAGTTGCGAAGTTGCGTGTGCGTTGCGAGCTCGGCCTCCACGCTCTTGACATACGTCGCCAGCGTCTGCAGCTGGTCGTCCTCCGTCGCCCGGCACGGCCGCAAGCTCTGCGCCGGCGGCATCCACTCGGCGATGTACACGCGGTCGCCAATCAGCTTGCCGCCTCTCGTCGTGGCCGTCGTCGTCATGGTCGTCGGCGACCCGGACGAGACGTGATCCGTGCTCGACGGCCGGTAGCTACCGCTCGCAATGCTCGACATCCTCTTATGCCCGGATCCGGCCCGCGGCTTACCATCGTCATGCTGGTCGCCGCCGCCGCCGCTACCAACCGCCGACGGCTCGCTAGTCGACTCGTTGATGGCGCCTACCAGCGAGTTCTTGACCATGTCGTCCCCCCATCCGTACTCGACGTTACTTATGCCGCCGACGAGCGGGTGAGTGCTGAGTCGCGCGCTCCAGTAGTTGGCTGTGTTGATGAACTCGCGGATCGTCTCGGCCGAGCCAGCCTGGAACAGGTGGACTGCACCCGACGGTAGGCTCAGTGCCCACACGTGCGGCCGCGTCCTCGAATAGCCGGGCGGCGGCAACGCCGTGGCCAGCGTCTGCCGCAGATTAAAGGTGCCCAGGCTGACGGCGCTGTCCTGCCAGTTGCCGCCCCCGACGGGCCTGTCCGGGTTCCGAGCATGTGCCCTCTGGCGCGCCGACTTGCTGGCCGGGAAGGAGAAAAGGCCGAGTTGGCCCTTTTGGATGACGGCGAATACGTCGGTCCAGTTGCGGTCCCGCGCTCTCTTGCCCGCGCTGTCCAAGTGACGCTTGTGAGCCACCATGCCCTCCTTGATCCACGGCGGGCCGGCGAGCTCGAGCGTCTCGTCCTCCAGCAGCTGCGCCGCCGACGCGTCGGCGCTGCGGACCGACGTCGCGTTGTCGGCGCCGTCGGCCTCGTCCTGGCGCACGATGGCCTGGCTGAGAGCGTTGGCGAAGCCGATCGACTGCTTGTAGTCGAGGGGCGGCGGTAGATTGGACGAGAAGGAGTCCTGCGACATGGAGCCGTGAGTCCGACCCAGCGAGTATCGGCTCCAGGTGGCCGACGACATGGCCGGGCTCCACATCGAGTTGCCGTCGTCGAAGCTCGTCCGGCTGGAGGAGAATCCGTTGCGACCGACGCCCGGCCTCGAGCGGCTCTTGGACGTCCAACGGGAGCCACTGGTGCGGCTGCTCTCGGCGACACGCCCGCGCGACGAGAGCTGCGTCTCCGAAGGGGCCCGGCTCAGCACGCTCGGCGTCCTTCTCAGCATGCCCATGACGGACAGGCTGTGCTGCTGCGTCATCGTCGCGGCGCCTCCGACGTGCTTGTCCGGCTCGGCACCAAACAGAGGGAGGCGATGATCGCGAATTGACACATACATGCTCTTCAAGACCGTCTCGACCTGCTCCTGCCAAGCCCTCAGCGAACCGGTAAAGGGGTGCTTGACGAGGGGCCCGCAGTCATCGACGAAGCCGGCATCCGTATCGGAACGTGTGAGGAAAGAAGTCCGGCGGCTCACGCGTTCGTGTTCGGGCAAGGCGCATTCCCCGTTTGCCATGCCGAGGACGGAACCGTCCTTGTCGGGGAGGATGCTCGGGCGGCTGAAGACTCCCGGGGCAGACTCGGTGACAGCCTGCATGATGGTGGTCATGGTATTCTTCACGAACTGGCTCCGCGTCATCTTCTGATCAATGTCTGCGACGTGCAGGTCCGTGTTGAGCAGCATGATGGAGTAACAAATGGTGTGAACTACGTCTGTAGTTGGGGAGGTGGTATCCCAGCGTCAGTCGGCAATTCTTTACAAAAGAAAAGGGGAGGTTGAGCGCACCCGTCGCCTTGAACCCGTGGCGAGGGTTACAAGAGCACCATCGCTTGGAAAAGGCGACCAAAATCCGATCTACCTGCTGCGTCTCAGCGCGCAGAACCAGACGCCCGCAAACATCTCGTAGAGAAGTCAGGATGCCCTTGTCCTTAAAGTCGTGGAGCTCCATGTAGGCCTGTAGCGTCCGCTGACGCACGGGGCCCTCCTCGCCCATCCAGGCCGCAGCCTTGTTCTTTTGGATGAAGACGTGGCAGCCGTCGTAGATGTTCTGGGCCTTTTGTCGCTCGTCCTCGGTCGGCTCGCCCACGACGAACTCGGGCTCGTCCAGGGGCTCGAGGGGGCTGCCCACCTTGGTGGAGAAGGCTCTGAATCCGGGGTCGTGGAGGGTGGTGCTGTCCACACGGACGCTGGGCGGGGCACTGGGAGGCGTCTTGTATTCGGCGCCGGATGAGTCGGACGCGCCGCGGTTGCGACCCAGATTTCTCGGCGTCTTGTCGTGGGAGCGAGAGGTGGACACGGTCAACACGGGGCGATTCGCCTTCTTACTCGCCCGTATAGTGGCGTCGGGATCGGCGTCGGCGTCGTCGTGTCGAGCGGCCGCCTTACTTGCCGACTCCTTGCTCTTCTTCCGCCTATGCTCCCGCCTCTGCCTCCGTCTCTCCTTAAAAGAGGCGGTTCGGCTAGGAGACCCCGCCAACGCACGCTCGTGGTCGCTTCCGCCGTCGAGGTCGAGGAAGGGACCGTCTCCGGCTTCGGGCGCGTTCCTTGATCGTTGAGGCGTCTGTGCCGAGGGCGTGACGGGATCTTGCTGTGCAGTTCCGTTCCCGGCGTGGACTGTCCGTATCCGTGCCATCGGGCTCGGGTCATAGTCTGGCGAGAAGCCCCTCTTATGGCCGTCCCTGCCGGCGAGGGCCCGATGGTCCCCAGCGACGTTGGTGATATCAGCGAGAGGAGAGACCGTCTGGATATTTGAGAGGCCCAGGCCGGTGGCAGGCCCAGTCAGATAGGGATCCATGACGCCGCGCAGGCTGCTGGTCGGGCTCTTGTGCTTGTCATGAGACGACTGGCTCTTGGCGGTCGGGATGCGGATGGTGTCGAGAGCGGGGACGGGAGGAGGACTCTTGCTGGGTGGGACAGTCGTGTCGTCATCGTGGATCGACTTCTTCCGCCGACGGAAGAAGGAAGACTTCTTGTGCAGGTTAGGCTGGCGGGACGAGGAGGATGGGTGCCTCGGAGAGGCGGCCTTGTTGGGTTGTGGCGTCTGCGCTTGCCTGGCGCTGCTGCTCGGTGGACGGACAGACGAGACGGGAG
Organism: Ophiocordyceps polyrhachis-furcata BCC 54312; assembly: GCA_001633055.2. Lineage (NCBI taxonomy): Eukaryota > Fungi > Ascomycota > Sordariomycetes > Hypocreales > Ophiocordycipitaceae > Ophiocordyceps > Ophiocordyceps polyrhachis-furcata. The sequence continues at coordinate 183,799 of LKCN02000007.1, forward strand.
GACGGGAGCAACTCTGCTGGTCGCAAGCGGCCGACAGATTATTTCTGGACGAGCCGCCGCCAAAGACGCGGCGGAAGAAGCCAGGTCTCTCTCTCGGTGGCATCATGGCAGCAGCGACGGCAGCGTCCGTCTCACGCTCCCTGGGCTTCCGATAGCCGACGCTGGGTGCGGGTGCAGCATCGAGGTCGAAGTCGACAGGACCTGGTGACGGCCGTTGAACGCTGGCCCGTCTGCTGCGACCGTGCGAGCTCTTGACGACGCGAGAGCCCATCCTCCTGCGATCGGGCGAGAACGGCTCCGGCGGCGGGGCGGGGGAAGCGGCGGCTGGCGTGGGCAAGGGCGGGAGTCGCGACCCGAGGGGGATCATTGCCATCAACATCATGATTGGCATCGGCGGCACTGGCGCGGCGGGCGGAACCGTCGGAGGAGGAGGCATCGTGAGGGGGCTCGGCGGCGTCAGCCAGCTGGCGTAAGATTTGTTTAGAGGGCCAATGATCGAAGCTGGCGGACCGTCTCACAACGCGGGAGGGAATCGGGGGGACGAGGATGGCAGGAGGGGATGATGCGGAGGCTGCGAGAGAGCGCGAGGCGTCGGTGGCAACATGAGAGCGAGAAGGTTTTTTGGAAGAGCGGATATCGTCGGCATCGGCATCGGCATCTCCGTCTTCGTCATCATCATCGTCGTCGTCGCCGTCGTCGTCGTCGTCGTCGTCGTCGTCGTCGTCGTCGTCGTCATCGTCGTCAACGTCGTCGCGGACGTTTCGGGATCGGGTAGCGACGCAGAACCTGGTAGCAAAGTCGTCGTAAGGCGGCGACTCACGCGGATTGGTGCGGTCGAGCGAGAGCTGGTCAAGCGACAACAGCATGTTGGCGACAAGCGAGTCGCGGGTGACGGCACGAGGCGACAAGGAAAGGTCGTGCGAGTCCCGCGAAGACGAGGACGGCTGGTCGGCCATGGCGGCGGCGGAATATGCGGCAGCGGCGTCGGCGGCAGGCGGCGGCAAGCGGGCGGGCGGGCGAGTGGGCAGGCTAAAAAGAAAGCATCTGCAGGGAGCCAGAGCCAGGACTTTGTTACCAGTCGCCGGTGACCATCCGGCAGTCGAGGCCTGCGACTGGCCGTTTGGGGGGGGTGGAGAGCGAAGGATTGATTGGGCTGAGGGTTCAGGAAGAGGACGACGGGAGGGGGAGGCTGCAAGGGGAGGGGGGGGCGGAAGTAGATGATGTAGGTTTTATCGGTGCCGTATAATTTCTTCGTATGTATCCGTATGTATGAATATGTCTGTCAGTTATGAAGGCCTAGCAAAGGACGGGCTAGACGGATGGGATGGGTGAAGCACTGAAGGTGATAGGTCGAAGGCTGAAGGTTTCCAACTACTGCGTGAGAAAAGCCCCTAAAGACAACTCAACAAGGCCTGTGCCCCGTAAACTCGCCTCCTCACGGGCCCCTTCATGTTGGTTGCATAATAAAGGACTTGGCCGTCAGAAGAGGAGGAGATGGCGAAATTATGATGCTGTCTATTCTTGCACAATGAACAGCCTTACCCCTACCTAGTACGACCTACATACACACCTACACACATACAGAGGTACACATTAAGCATCCCAGACAAACAAAATTCTCTGTCGGTCTCAGAAGGGAGAGCCATTCACGAAGTGGCTTTTGAGTCTCTGTCTTGCCCATATGTAAGACAGTATAAAAGGCCAGGGGCGCGCACACATTTCCGAAGCATTCCTGAGGTCCCTTGCTCCGAGTGCTGCTGACAAAAAAGAAAGAAAACCCACATAAAAGTACATACATACATATGTACATACAACATACATATGTAATAAAATGAAGCCGAGCCCCTTGCATCGCCTCCGCCTCCTTGCTCTCTATCTTTCCGTCTCTCTCTCTCTCCTGTCTTTCGCCTCTTTCGCCTCTACAATACGTGCTGCCGCCGGCTCTACCTCTATAATCTTCGCCTCCCCAGCACTAAGAACAGCTCTCCTACTACCGATGCTTCTCTCCTGATCAAACACTCGCTAACGATGCCCCGTTGCTACCATTCACCACCGCCTCCGGACTGCGCCCATTCCGATAGCTCCACAACCGGCTCAGATGCTTGACCTTGACGTCACCGTCCCCATTATCGAGCACCTCCTCCATGAAGTCGTTATTCTCGTCGGCTCCAACAAACTGTCCCGACGACGGATCGCGCTTGAGCGGAAACATGCCGTCGAGGTAATGCTGATTGAGCAGATGACCGCCACGACCGGTCGACCGATTGAAGACGCGGCCGAAGAAGAGGGACGGCCGCTTGTGCACGGTGGCAAAGTGGATGACGCCGCAGAGGGCGACGAAGTCGGTGCTGTGAGCGTAGTGCTCTATGTGTCCGATGGCCCGGTCTGCTCGCCACGAGGCTCGTCGTCGAGGGTTGTTGAAGTGGTTGGCTGCGTTGCCGAAGGTGTAGACCTCGAGCTTGGAAAGGAGATCCTGCGGCATCTCTTGTAGCAGCCAGTCGAGGACGAGGCCGCCCTCGATACCGCCCTGCGAGTGCAGGATGAAGACGACCTTGGACTTTGTCGGGTCATAGAGCACATTGCGCAGTATCTTGTAGCAGAGCCGTACGTCGGCCGTGGCGTAGGTAAAGTTGCGCTGGACCAAGCACTCGACGATGTCGAACAAGATGCCGGATGTCCGGTTATGGATGCCCATGATGGGACGGCCAAAGGTGAGGGCCAGCCGGTTGAGGTTGCTCTTGGTCCAGTGGTCGCTACCATATGCGGAAGCCAAGTCAGATCCAAATGCAAGACATGTATGTATGTATGTATGTATGTAAGTGTTGCATGTATGTACGGATGGATATGTATGGACGTATTGTATGTATATAAATAGATGTAAAACATACCCAGCAGCCACGCCGTTGAGAAAGATCCATTGCTCGTGGGCGTGTTCAGGCCGGTCAACGGCATACTTTGGGTCCGAGTGGAAGCGAATACCAGGCCCATTCACCATCCGACAAAGCAACCAGTTCACGACCAAGAAGCTCGCAACGGCCAAGGCTGCAAGCCAGACGGGCAAGAGGACAGCAAGCGGCAAGACGAGGAAGAAGCCAAGCTGCATGAAGCCGAGGACGACCTGCAAGAGGAGAGACCACAGATTGGGTAAGGAAGGGTACAGTTCGGCAAAGGCTCCGGAATGGCCCCGCAGCGGAAGCAAGATGCGCGGCAAGGCCCACGAGTAGGCCAGTAGACAGTAGATGTCGGCGAGCATGAGCCGCAGCGGCATATCAGTGTAGGCATAGCTGGTGACGAAGCCGTCGTCGTCGTCGTCGTCGCCGCCGCCGTAGGTATGCGTCGTCGAAGAGCCCATGTCGTTGGTATAAGTCGAGAAGAAGGACGTCTTTGACTAGACGACTTCCTCTGGCTTCCTTTCTTATTTACGGCTTCTTCGTCTCCTTGCTTCTCTAGAAATCACATGCCGCCAGCAAGCAGCGTCATGCCCCGTCGTAGCCGACTTGAGTGCTGGCGCGTCAGCTGCGACCGGCCGACCGGCATGAACCGGCCGAGATGTTTATTTATTTATTTATTTTTCCACTTCATCCAGACATGCATCCATCTGTCGTGGTAAAAAGAGAGAGTGTGATGGACGGAAGGCCTCGTGCCGTCATTCTTGTTACCTTACTTAGTACTCTGACGAGGACCCTTGATGAACTTGGGGTCCCCGTCCCCGAATTGTCGTGGCGAATGGCCTCAACAACTTGGCGCGCCTTCTCCATTCGGGGTTAGAATAGCACCAGGCCAAGAGGCGCAGCTGCTCGGGGGTTGCCATGGGAAGAGGAGGAGAAGGCGAGTGTGCGAGGGGAGGAGGGGGGTCAGGCGGCAAGGAGCACTACTACCAATACTAGTAGTCCTAGTAAGTAACTGTGGTAGGTAAGCACCTAGTAGGGTAGAAGTAGAACTAAGAAGTATGTAACAGGGGACGGGGAGAGGGGACCGAGATGGGGGAAGGCTGTTCGACGATGACGACGAAGGATAATGAGTCTTCTTTTCTTCTTCCACTTGACTAATGTGCTTCGAAAACGCGGTATGTATCCGTAGTCGCAACCACATACCTGGGTTTTGGGGCGATGCAGCCGCATCAGCCTGCCGCCGATCCTACCCTGAGCGAAGGGAAAGACGAAGTCAAAGGAAAAAAGGAAAGAAGAGAAAAAGAAAGGCAGGCTGGGATGGGGAGAGTCAGCGTCGTGCATTGGATTAGGGGGGTGGCATACATACCTACATATGTGCATACATATATACATACATACATACATATATACATATATATGTATATACGCAAGGACATCTCAAAACACCGCTCTTCCACGGCACTCGTCACCACAGATTGCCGACGCACATGGCACTTCCATGCGGGCTGTGGTGTAACGCGCATGCAGGACTTGGGCCCTAAAAAAAAAACTCGTATGTATGTATCCGTATTTGCCTTATGATCTTATCCATAGGATAAGAGCACTAGCGGTCTGCACAGGATGGATCAGAGAAAAGCCCGACTAATCTTCCCCCCCCTGCCTCTTTATCCCCTCCAACCAACCCTTGCAAAAACGTCTGCAGCGGTCCAGATACCGTCCGTCCGTCCGTCGGCCCGGGGCAGGACGGGAAGCGGGTCCCAGGTTCCAGAGGCGAGGTCGGGCCGTATCCCGGCAATGAAGGGAATAAAATCGCGGATATTATTATATATGTACAATAAGTGCATACATACATACATACATATGTACATACATACGAGAATTCACACGCTCGTACATACATACATACATACATATGTATGTAGGTATGTATGTATGTGTGTATGCACGGTAATGGTCATTGGGAGTCCTCTCTCTGATAAATATAATAATCCCTTCCTTTCATCTCCCTCCCCATCTTGTTCCCTCCTCCTCAAACGTCGGGACTAAGAGGACTACGAGGATCACGCAAGGAGCCGTCATGATAGTATAAAACTGTACCTGTCCGTAGTTTACTTTCTTTTCCCCTCTTCGGTAGTAGATATTCAGCTTTCGCCTAGCAAACTACTACCACCAGTCCACCACTTATCCGCCCCCTCGTCTAGTAGTTTATGCAAGTATAAAGAAAAGAGGAAGAAGAAAAGGGTCCCGTCCGGATTCTATAATGGACCAAAAAACAACAACCTCTAGACACAGTCCGCTATTGGGCAGACCGGGGGAATATCAAGAAAATAAAAGGAAAAAAAAAACACATGAGGACGTTGAGAGCACAGGTATCTACCTTGTCGTCAGGGGATCCCGGACATCCCCCTCCCCCCCCCTCTTCCTCTATCCTCCCCCCCCCCCCCCAAGCCCCTTTTATTCGAAGGAGAAATAGGAAAAAGGAAAAAAAAAAAGAGGAAAAGAAAAGAAGAATGAAAATATTAAAAAAAAAAAAAAATCTCGTGGGAGCAGAGAGCGTTTTGCTGCGATTGCCACCTAGGACTGGTCGTGTGTCTCATAAGTCCCCCTAAACCTCTTCTTAGTCCTCAGACTTATGCATGCTGCCGGTGACATAGTTCTCGCAGCCGAGAGCATCAATCTTGGCAATATCCTCCTTGCTCATGTGAAAGTCCAGGCTCCGAAGGTTGCTCTGGATACGGCTCGTGGTCAAGCTCTTGGGAAGGACGACGTTTCCACGGGCGGCGCTCCAGTTGATGAGGACCTGAGCAGGCGTCTTGCCGTACTTTTTGGCTATGGCGCCGATGGTCGGGTCCTCGAGCTTGTTGCCCCGAGCGAGCGGGGAGTAAGCCTCGATCTTGATGTCGTGACGGCGGCAGAGTTCGACGAGGGCCTCGCGCTGGCAAAACGGGTGGACCTCTACCTGGTTGACGGCAGGGACGACGCTGGCCTTTTCCAACAGCTGCTCGAGGTGGGCGGCTCCGAAGTTGGAGACGCCGATGGACTTGACCTTGCCCAGCCTCTGAGCCGTCTCGAGAGCGCGCCAGGTCTGGAGACGCTTCTCCTCGTCGTCGGAGGGGGAGTGAATGAGGTAGAGATCCAGATAATCGAGACCGAACTTTTCCAGCGAGGAGCACAGAGCGTTGAAGGTAGCCTCGTAGCCGTGATCCAGATCCCAGAGCTTGGAGCAGACGTAGACCTCATGACGAGGGGTGCCGGTACGTTCAAGCCAGCGACGGATAGCCCGACCACATGCCTCCTCGTTGGCGTAACGGGCAGCCGAGTCGATGTGACGATAGCCGGCGTCGAGGGCGGCGATGACGGCATCCTCCGTCTCCTGGCCGTTGGGAGCCTTGTAGACGCCGAGAGCAACCTGGGGGATGGCACGTCCGTCGTTGAGCGTGATGGTGGCGACGTGCGGTTGTTGAGGACGGGGTTTGGTGTTGATGAACGCCTTTTTGGGGAAATATTGACGCTCGGGAGAGGTCTCGGGCGTGATGGCGGAGGGAGCCATTGCGAGAGGGGGGAGAAGATGTTTTTTAAGGAAAAGGAGTTTTTTTTTTTCAGAGCTTGACGTAGAGAAGAAGGATGAGGAAGACGGGAGAAGGAGTATGGAATTGCCAGAAGAGATGGAGAAGGGAGGAGAAGGGGTAGGTGTATATGTATATATAGACGGAGGAGGGGGGAGAGAGAAGTGGTGTAAGTCGCTTTATGACGATCAGATCAGGGGAAAAGAAGTGAATCATCTTGAAGAGCATCTTTGGGAGGAGGGGACCTTTTATATATACTTTGAAGCCGCCCAAAAACCCAGGATTCAAATTTTTTTTTTTTCTTTCTTTCCTCTTCTTCCCTTGTCCTGGATCGACGAAAAATTTCGCGCCCGGCCGGCCCAGCCGCGATCCACGGCAGATCCTGGCCCATCCATATCCCTTGAAGTGTCAACACCGCCTCGGGAGGCCGCTGAGTGGGACCGTACCATTTGCTCTCAGCCCAAGCGTCGAGCAGGGCTGCTACATACGTATGTATGTATGTATGTACGTAGGTAGGTAGTTACATACATATATATATACATACATACATACATGCCTGTGTACTGTATGTAGTAGTTACATATGTACAGAGAGAGAGGGTGAGAGAGAGAGAGAGGGAGGGAGAGAGGGAGAGGGAGAGCGGTGGCACAGGCATTGAAAGGGGAGAAAAACACGGACACTGTAACAGGATATGTGTGTGTGTGTGTGTGTGTGTGTGTGTGTGTGTGTGTGTGTGTGTGTGTGTGTGTGTGTGTGTGTGTGTG
>LKCN02000007.1:191222-203535 GCA_001633055.2 Ophiocordyceps polyrhachis-furcata BCC 54312
GAGAGAGAGAGAGAGGGAGGGAGAGAGGGAGAGGGAGAGCGGTGGCACAGGCATTGAAAGGGGAGAAAAACACGGACACTGTAACAGGATATGTGTGTGTGTGTGTGTGTGTGTGTGTGTATGTATATTGTATTGTATGTATGTATGTATATATATATTGTATGTATGTACGTGTGTATGTGTGTATGTATGTATGTATGTAGGTAGAGGTAAGGTATGTATGTATGGTGTGGTGGTGGGGACTGGCGATAACGCAGGCTGCTGCGGGCTTTCTCATCGAGCGATTGTCTTGTCCACTGTCGGTGGAGGAGGAAAGGACGTGAGCGTCGACGACGGAAAAACACAGGAGGGGGTGTCCGTACGAATGAATACACAGGTAAAGGAAAAGACTTACATACATACCTACAATACATACATACATACCTACAAACCTAGGTAGGTAGGTATGTATATCCAGGTAGCCGACAAGAAGAGGCTTCCGCAACAGCCAACATCTTCGTGTTTCTCTTTCCTTCTTTCCTTCGTCTTCTTCTTCTTTACATTCTTTTCTTCCTTTTTTCTTCCCTTCTTCCCTTGCTAGGACAGGGGAGAAAGGCAAGGCAAGGCGAGGGTAGGAGGAAAGGGAAAGGGAAAGGGAAAAGACCCTGTAAGGATTGAGAGACCGTCGGAACTGATGTCAAGAAAAGAAATTCTCCGAAATAAAATAAGACAGAGAGAGAGGCTTGACATGACGTCTGACGGTTGGAGTGGAGCGAGCAGGGGACGATGGAGCCGTAGAAAAAGCATACATACATACATACATACAGTAACCCCGTAGGACCGTACATATGTATGTGCATACACTATACTATACAGAGATATGTATGTACATACATATGTATGTATGTAGGTAGGTAGGTATGTATGTATGTATGTGGTACGAAAGGACAAGGTGACCGTCCCTCATCGTCAAGCCAAAACAACGGTAAAGAGAGGCAGAGCGAAGCAACAAACCGCCCTCTCGGCTGCAGTGCCGAACAACCCTGTTTCGAAAAGCGATAAAAGATTGCTCAACTAACATACATATATATGTATGTATGTATGTATGTATGTATGTATGATTGTATGTACATGTATATATATAAGGGGGGAAAGAAGGCTCAGTTCGAGACACTCACAAAAAGGGGCAAAACGCATGTCTCGTATCAGCCTTCTTCTCTTCTAGAAGACAATTTCGTCATGCAGTTGTTCCAAATTCCAAGCATTTGAAAGCATCGAGATGAACGACATGTAATCCTCCCCGGCTAAGCTGGCCCTTACGCCCGTCCACTTCAAGGAGATTTAGGAGGGAAAAAAAAAAAAAACATCGACCCTTGTCAAATATAAGCGTCATTCTCCATTTATTGTTTCCCCCTCAACGTTGCAGTCATCAAGAGTGGGAATGGAAAAGAGCAGGGGGGCGAGAAGGGAAACGTCACCGGCACCCGACGACTTCCGGTTCGCTCGCTTCCCGAGTCTAAGCCGTCGCCGTACGTATGTATCAGTATTGTGTATGTATGTTATGTGTGTATGAGAGAGAGAGAGAAATCTTTCTTCTTTTCTCGTTCTTCTGGCCGTAGTACGGAGCATCGTATATAATATACTACGTATATATGTATATGTATGGGTTGAGATTTGAGAAGGCTTCTATGTATTTTGCATCCTTGTTACCGATTGAACCCCAGATTAAGTTCTGAGAGCAAGAGACAACGTTTCTTTTACTAGAGAGACAAAAAAGGGGTGGTCAAGTGTTGAGACACTAACTAACACAGACATACATACATACTATCCGTACCTACTACACACCTACCTACGTCCTACATACATACATATGTCATGCTGTATGTATGTATGTATGTATGTGGCCTCTCTCTCTCACGCACGCACAAACTGCATACAACAGTAGCATCCCGTATGGGGTCCCAGCCTTCGCACACACGATGCCGCATGGCCCCGGCCAGGATCCCTAGCAATTCGGATGCCACCCGTAACCACCATGCACAGTCGACATCCGATGATGCCCTTCACCTACCCATCACCCATCTTTCCCCCAGCAGACCGCCATTATTCAATAGAGTCTCTCGCCACTCGACTACAGCTTCCTTCACCGACCATGACCGACAAAGCCAACTCATTTCCCCCCGAGTGTCAAGTTTCAGGGGTTCGTGGCTCTCTCTCCTCCCCCCCCCCCCCCCGGGGCCTTTTGCTTTTCGCAATTCGTCCTCCAGCGCCATCGCACGTGGTGTCTTTTTAACCGCCCATCAGCTCATGTCGGCAGTTAAGAAAAGAAGAGAAAAGCAAATAAAAAAAAAACAAGTTTTATTACTACTCCTGTCATCGTCATGTCGTCCGTCGAAACGGTCGGATACATGGATGTTTGCTCGCCTGTCCATACCTTCACCTTGTTCTTCAATTTTTTTCCTTATTAAAAACAAAATACTAGGTCAAGAATAATAAGCCACGAGGCACGGCAAACATCGTATTCGCCAGCCCCCCTGGTTCACACAACACAGGGAAAACAAACCATCACCATCGTCATCTGCTCTACCCTTAAAAAAAGAACGTATTATACTATACGTATGTGTGTACATACGCAGTCTGCAGAGCAACCACGTTTCACCCCCCCCCCCCCCTTTTCCTTTACCTTGTTTCCTCACCCACACAAAGAAAAACAAGTATCCGTTTAAACATACACGGACCGGGCAAATCTCTCTTCATCGCCGTCCCGCCGACCCGGAAACCGCTTAGACCCTCCCCCCTTTCTACACAGCGCTTGGATCGTTTTTTTCTTCTTTTAATTTTCGAAACGGCCCGCGGGACAGCCGCCCGACCCGCCCGGTTCTCCAGCCCCATAACGGAACACCGTGAAGACGGTGAGAGAGAGAGAGAGACCGACGTATATATTGTATTTGGTATGTACTTACATCACCAGTATGGCAGTAACTCAGGTACAGGTACTCCGTATAGACAGGGATGCATACATGCTAAAATTCACAACTCTGCTACAACTTACAAGTACTATACACAGAGACGTCGTAACCCAAAGAAGACGAAGATGAAGAAGAAGAATCCGGCTCTTCCCCGTAGCGTCCGTCCGTCAGCGGAAAACGGCATCGGCCGCCGGCTAGTCGAAACAACAGCAAAGAAGGAAGAATCAACTCTGTTCTTCATCCCGCACGTCTCTCTTTTGTTAACACACGTCATGCCCGGTCCGATGACGCACGCTCAGAAAGAACCGGTCAGATTAAGTAGAACTCGATAAACATATCCTTCACCTTTGCAGGTTTCGAAACTCTTTTGCCCCCTTTTTTTTTTTCTCCCTTCCTGATATTCCACCCCCTCCCCCCCCCCCCCCCCTCCTTTTTTTTTTTTGGCCCGAGCCAATACTTATCTTGTTCCCCCCCAATGTTTGCGAGTACGTGATATGCTAATACTCTCCATTAACCTCTTCTCAGCCCCGTCACGGACTGCTGCTCTCCGTGTCTCACCCCATGTTGTGTAGTTGTCGACATCAGCATCTCCAGTTCCGGAGTGAGTTGTTTGGAGCAAGACGTTATACGACCTCGTTCCAGCAGTAGCGAGTCACGCGCAGCGACGTCATGGGCCCACGATGACGCCGTTGGAAACATGCGTTCGTGCATCTCGTTGCGAACCCTCGCCGCTCGCTCCTGTTCTTCTGCCTCCCAGCGAACGGCGATGAGGGACGGTGCGTCCAGAACCCACTGTCGGATATCCGTTGATAGGGCCCGGTATCCAGGTGCGCTGGCGCTGCTGAACTTGCACATTTGTGCATGCGTCGTCTCGACGCCGTAGTATGTAATCCCTGGCAGCTGAGGGCTGGCCGAGTTGGCATCAACCACGATGATCCTGGCCAGTCATAAGAGCGTCAGTCAGTCAACCCGTCCTTTTTTATGGCAACACCCTTCTGAGAGAGAGAGAGAGGGAGAGAGAGGGAGAGAGAGGGGGAGAGGGAGAGAGAGGGAGAGAGGAGGGGGGGGGAGAGAGATCCTACTTGCTGCCTTTTATGTCCGTCTTGTGGTTCTCGTGAGCCATGTGGATGCGAAAGCGCTGATAAATGTCAAGAAAGTGATTGTTGATATTCGACAACGTCTCGCTATCCCTCTTCAACGTCTTGAGCAACACCGACTCCGACTCAAACAACTTCCTCGGCACGACCGCATCCGCCATCCCCTGCAGCACAAGACCCCAGGTAGCGACGTCAGAGCCAGTGTGCGGCGTGCCAAGGAAGAAGATACCAAAGGTAGAGACGTAGATGCTCCGATAGTCTTCATGATGCAAAGTCCGCACGTCGTTGGAGTAGAGCAGAGCCCGTTTGACGAGAATGCCGCCTAGGCTGTGACATACCCAGATGATGGCGTTGCGTGACGTTCCCTCGCCCTTGCGGAAGAGCGTCAGGCTGGTGACGAGCGTCTGCGCGTGCTGGTGGATGAAGTTGTCGCTGGCGCTGCCGCCGCCGTTGTGCCTCCTCGAGTACACGTCCGCGTTGAAGCCGTACGTCAGTACGTTGGCTGGCGCGCCTCTAAGTGAGGCCGGTAGGAGATCCAGCGGCCAAAACACGCCGTTGCTGGCCGTCCATGTCTTCTGAGGCGAGCCGTTGAGACCGTGGACCAGCACAATGTCCACCTTGGCTTCTGGGTGGCTGTATGCCGCTGTCGTCTCGTATCGGGCAATCATTCGATTCTCCATTGCACGCCTGCCTGCGCCACCTGGTAAGCTTCTTTCTACCTCCCCTCTTTCTTCCTGCAGTCATCGTGAGCTGAACGAGACCTTGCCTTACCAAGCTGAGGCGGAACACAAGAGAAGGATGGATGATGGTGGCACGAGAAGCCACCTGAGAGGAACGATTGACCGTCAATGACTAACTACCTCTGCCACATCGACAGGCCCGAGAAAACTGGCTCTTTATGCCTATCAATGGCTGCCATCTCTGCGTCATGTCGACTCGTAAAAGTGTCCCCCTCCTGATCCTCAATGACAAAGACACGGCTCGATGGATGGTTGCAACGGCAAAGACAAGAGTAGGATTCGCAACCACACCCCCCTCAAAGCACGGCAGTAGTATCGGTCCGTCCTTGTCGGCAAACTTGGTATTATTACACTCGGTTCTAGCATGTGCGCTTAGGTTGCTTTTGCTGGGAGGAAAGGCCTAGCCTAGACAGACGCGGATGATAACGGCTCAAGGAGCTGTTCCCTCCTTGACCTTTCCAATAGCCGGACGCGACGTGCAAGCCCACACAAGATCAAGACAGCTGACATCGGATGGTGTCTCGGCCAGCATCGCATCGCCGGCTAGTCAGTACAGGCTGTCGATTATGGTCATCACCTTGGGTGAGCAACGAGGCACCGTGACTGGCTAGCTGCCAACCACCCCCTTGCGGACACCTTGCCAGGGAACGAACGATTGTAGTCGTGGTGGGTTGCGGTTAAGCCTTCACAGTTGCATTGCCGTTACTCTGCCCATCCACAGCCTGCCCCCTCCCACCCTCTTCCCCGTATTGGAGATGGCGTCCTGGAAGCTGATTCGTTCACCGGCACGATACAGATCAGACGACCCCGCCGGTAACTTTGCAGCGTATGTTGTGATTCGTGACGACTAGAGAGATTCAAAAAGGTACTTAGAGTAATGAACATAAACGACAAGACGAAATGTCAAGCGGGGGAAGGGGATGGATGAAGCGGGAGAGAAAGCAAGAAAAGAAATCTGACGCTTGTTCCGCCATAGCCTCCTGCTTGTCTCGACGGCTCAGCCACAGCGGTACGCACAAATTCAGTCATGAGGAGCCAGCATCACAATATATTGTCTCGTGCTGTTTCCGAAAAGTATCATATCCTTGGGCCTCAGCTCGAGATAGCGACTGTGCGGTACAGCATAGTCATTGAGCATAGAACCGTTGATGCTCTCGAGGTCGAGCAGGTAGGGCTTCGTCCTGCCAACCTTGTCACCGTACTCGTTCCGCTTCTCCGTGTAGCGAAACTGGATGACGGCATGTTGCTTGCTGATGCTAGGGTGCTCCGCCAAAATGTCGACAACATTCGCATCCCTGCCGATGAGCCAGCAGCTCTTGAGGCTCAGGGGCACCTCGTCGACGATGTCGTTGCCCTTGAAGACGAAAAGCTTCCAATCATCGCGGGGCGGCGGCTTGCGTGACTCGACCGGCTCGTGATACTTGAGCGTCGTCGAGGAGCCGTCGGCCTGGACGACTGAGTTGGACGCCGCGGCCAAGGCGCCCGTGTTGGTCCAGTTAGGCTTTTCCTTCACCTTGGATGCGCCCTCGCCATTTTCGAGGGCGAAAGATTCTTCCTGAGAGGCGAGGGGCGCACGAGGCTCCTTTTGCCGCCGAGGCTCGGCATCGGCTGCGGCTTCGTCATCCGATTCTCGCTTGATCGATTCTCTCTTGACGATGGGTGAGCGATAATGTCCGCCGTCATCGCCATCGTTGCCATGTGTGGCTCGGCTCCGTCTGCTGTCGCCGTCGCGACTCCTGTGCTTGGGTCGGCAGATTTCGTCACCCTCATCGTCACCCTCATGGCGACTCTGGTGGTTGACTCGCTGTTTGACCTGATTGTATCTATCATCATCAGCTTGACTTTCGAGCTTGATAATGCCTTTCCCACGATCACCTGCATCTTTTTTCCTCTCATATCCATCACCTCCATGACTGCCATCACGCTCAAACTGTGTAGCTCGGTATCGTTCGCGCCGGTCTCCTTCGTAACGTTTTCGTTCGTGCCGGTCTCCTTCGTGCCGGTCTCGTTCTCGTTCGCGACGGTCTCGTGTCCTGTCGTCGTCGTGGTCTCGCTGCCGTCGATGCGAAGAGTCAGGACTGCGCGAACGCCGTCTCTCTCTCGACCTGTAGCGTCTTCCGCCGTCATGTTCGCGTCGTCCACGGTCGTCTAACCGTCGCTCACGTCTTTCGCCGCTGCGGTCATGGTCGCCCTCGTCGCGCCGTCTCCCGGAACTCGAATCCGCCATCTCGTTGCTCCAAATGGCTTTCTCTACGGAATAGATAGACGAGACGCCTCCCAGCCCCCTCGACTCAAAGACGCAGCTGTAGCTGAACTGCGTCCCGAAATCGGAAGCCCTAGAGAATGAATGCTTTCGATAACGCCAACAGCCTATGGGCTGACCCTAGAGCCGGACGGATTAACCCCGGCAATTTTCCGGGCCACTGCTTAACTCACTCTCTGACCCTCTTGATCCATATATAGAATTAGCTACCTATACGGATACTCAGCCTATACACACATACAATATTTGTGCGAATTTCATCATGAGGTGATTAATCCTTCGTTGGACTTCTGGCAAAGCCCTCGGTCTTTCAGTCTAGCACTTTACAGCTCGTCTCTGCATCAATTCAGTCGAGACGCCCGATACAAGTCCTCTCTCGGTGCAGGCTACTGTCACACTCAACAGTCGACAAGTGTGTCTTGGCCAGGCCGTGGCAATTTCCCGCAGGCCATACGATACGGCCCAACTGCTCAACTTCTACCGGCTTCCTGGGCACGGTGACCAAGGTTCATGGATACGGTCACGGCGGTCCGAATGTCGGGCGTCAAAGGCCAAGGGTCACACAAGACCAAAAATAAACACCAATGACTATTTCACGTATTCGAGAGCATTTGGATCAAAAGGACGCAGCGTGCTTCTTCTCTTAAGGCCACTTGAGACAAAAATTCCGAGACGGGGAGCTCTAAAAAAGGAACACGGGGCACCCATGTCGATCAGCGGTCGCACCAACAAGCATGTTAACGCCCATGGTAGTCGAGTGCAGGAAAGGGCCTCGGTCCATGCCCGTCGACGGCGGCAGAAAAGCAAATTCGCGGACCCAAAGGCACTCCTCGACATCCGACACTGGACGGGGGCCGCCGTCTATTGACGGTGAATGAGGGCTTTTCCGATGACGTTCCAACCGCCGTTGGGGGAGCGTCGTCGCACCAGGGTCGGCGACGAAGCGCACTCCTGCCAGAGTTCGTCGCCGGGCTTGGCCTCGGCCGGAACCAGACTCAGCGCGCCCGACTCGAGGCCGAGCGCGACTCTGCGGCTCGTGTCCTCGACGTAGGCATCGAGGAAGGACACGGCGGGGATGGGCGACCCTCCATGGCCGTCGCCGGCAACGACGTCGCGTATGAGATTCTGACCGTTGAGCGTCCAGAAGTCGCAAAAACCGTCCGGATTGGAGACCGCATCCACGGCGTCAGAGAAGTCTGATAAACCGGCGAGGCCGCCAAGGATTGGGCTGAGAAACTCGATGAAAGTCATGACCAGCTCCTGAGAGTGGGGCGGCGCCGAGGAAGACGACGACGACGACGACCCTGTCATAGTATGCATCAGTGATGCCAGCCGGTCCCCTTCCGGCCCAACCTGCTGGTGGTAGGCCAGGGCCAGTAACGAGACAAGAGGGTCGATGGACGACGTGCTGGCGAGGGGATCAGATAGACGGTCGATGGCGTCTATACTCACGCCCTGGAGCGGTTTCGCAGACGACGGCATGGCGACACAGACAAGCGCTGTCATCTCCGCACCTCCCCTTTTTGTCATCCCTACTTCGCAGGGCCTAATAATGGCGTGCTCCCGGGGGCCTTTTCCTGGACCAGAAGAACCTTGGGGAGTTGACACGGCGACACTCCTGAGGAGGCGTCGGCCTGACGTACATGCATACATACAGAGGCTGCGAGCCTGCCAAGGTCTCTGTCTTGTGAGAGAGAGAGAGGCTTACGTTAAGGGGGGTGTGCGAAGGCCAGACCTTGGCAAGGCGGGAAGCATGCTGCTGTGCAACCCAGATGAAGGGAAAGCGGGGGCCGGCGACGCCTTTATGACTTGACCGTCGACCATCGGCCAGGCAGAGTCAATGGCGACACGTCGCCCGCAGGACGCCAGCCGCAGGGCATTGGCAGAGAGGTAGACCGACTGACTTGGCTACAGCGGTGGGCGGGGGTCAGCAGTCAGCGCTTCGTCACCATGCAGCGGTCTCTGCTTCGAGTGAGGGATGGTCCAAACATCCAGAATGGCATCGTCGAAGCCGAGGCACGATCGGCAGGACTCGGTTTTACTGGCCGGATGTGTTCGGACGCAGGCCCGACCTTCTGTCGCATCTGACGACGATCGCAGGCGAGACAGCCGCGTGATGTGGGTGGCGTCCGCACGAGGTCTCGCCGCTACAGATTCGCGACTGACTGCCGGCGCCGTACTGGCGGGTCGCCTCGTGATTCCGCGCAGAGACGGGCCAGAAAGACAAAGGTTGTTTTTTTTTTTTGGGCCGTCACATCTCAGCTCAGCTTTTCGTCTGGTCTTGGGCCGCATGCGTCTCTGACCGACGAATGGCGTCGTCCAATCGCATCAAGCTAGCATACAGCCCTTCTGTTCGACCCCCGCAAAGTGAGCCGTGACGGAGACGAGTTTGGAGCAGCTGCGGTATCGGAGTCTATTCTCGGGCCCCGCCGAGCCCCCGGAGAGAAAAGGAAGAAGAACGCGGTTACACCGACGGCTTCCTCGGGCTGCTTTGTTTCTGACCGAAGAGTTATGGATCACGGGCGAGACAGGTCTTTGGGCTGCGTTGTATGTGGGTAGGCTTGAACAAGTCGACAGTCAGTGCCTGCCATACCTAACTAATATCAGTTGACGGAGGGGGGCCTTGGTTTTTTCGAACCACGGAGCGGCGGCCTGGTCTGTACGACTTTCCGGGTTTCAAGGTGGAGGGCATCGCCAGGAGGAGATGGATGAGGTGGCAGCAACGAGGGACGGCAGGACACGAGGCGATGCGTCTCTGGGCACCCTGCTGGCTGCAGGCAGGCAGGTGGTGGTGGTTGATGATGATGATGGGTGATGGGTGATGGGTGATGGGTGATGGGTGAGAGTGAATGTTGATACTAAACCGACAGAAGGTCTGCTGCGTCTCAGGCGTATTCCCGGCCACAGCAGCAGGCATTCTATGCCGGTCGACGGAGGTGTGTCACCGGGACGCTGGTTTGGCTCGCCAGTTTGGAATGACGCCGGCAGCGCACCCGGATGGAATATCATGACTGTGCCTGTGCATTGCATACGTACGATGGAGGGAGGACTCGAGCCAGTGCGTCCTATGTTTCATTCCCCTTGATTATCTGCCAGTTATTGCCCATCTATTCCCAGCTTCTGCTTCCTTTTTCCACTTCCTTTCCCCTCCGGTCTCCTTTTGGAGAGAACAGGAAAAAGGAAGGCGGCCAATCCAAAGAATCTCGTCTGCCGTCGGACAATGCACGTGTCTCTCTGGCAAGGACAAGGGATCGACGCGAGATAGCCCTGCATAGGCACACCAGGGCCCCCGGTCCCTTGTGTTACCCTATGTTATAAGATATGAGAGAGGGAGGGAGTGAGGGGAAGAATGAGAAGGAGAGACAGGCAAAGAGAGTAACGTGTGTATGTATGTATGTATGTATGTATGTATGTATGTAAGTGAGTGAGAGTAGGAAAGGGATACATATGCAGAGATATAGAAGGGGGCTCAGAGCAGTGAAGAAGATTGATCACGACGAACAGGCTGCCACGAACGGTATTAATTAGCAGAGCATCGTCCATGCTTTCTCTCTATCGGCAATGAGGCCATGGTCAAGTCTGAGCCCGACGCCGAGACGGCACCGCTGCCGCCGCGGCAGCGGAAATGGCATCCTCGCGTCTTTACAGGATGCGTCAACTGCCGGAGACGGCACGTCAAGTGCGATGAGCGCACACCATCGTGTACCAACTGCACGCGCCTGAGCCTGTCGTGCAATTTCGACCGCCGCTTTGTCTTTAAGGCTGTGCGGCCCAGCAGTCGTCCGGCGGCGGCGCGGCGGAGGAAGACGGCGTCTACGTCGAGCAATAACGAGGATGAGGACGACGAGGACGAGGCTGACGATGACGAGCACGCCGTCCAGCTCATCTCATCGACGAGTGCGGCTCCGGCGCCGTCGGCCGCTTTCGTCGCCTCGCCCCTTGCTCTCCCGACCTCGACGACGGCCGACTGCCGGGACGCGCTCTACTATCACCACTTCCTTCACACCGTCTCGTCCTACCTCATCATCTACGACACGCCGGCAAACGCCAACCCTTATCGCCGGCTCCTGCCACAGCTCGTCGGCGGCGGTGCCGGCCTCCTCCGCGACGCCATGAGAGCGCTCGGCGCCATGCACCTCTCCGGCCTGCCAGGGGTACCGGATCGGCGGGTCCACCGCAGCACGGCGGTGCGGACTTATGCCAGTGTCGTCAGCCGCCTCCGGGATGCCGTCTCGCCGCCTCAGGGGCAGGCTGACTTGGAGATGTTGGCCACCAGCCTGCTGCTGTGTATGCTCGAGCAGATGTCGTCGGCCGACGCCTCATGGAAGATCCACCTCGTCGGTGCGGGACAGATCTTTCACTCTCTATACAGCCCAAGGACCGGACCGAGCGCGGCGGCGGCAGCCGGAGCGGGAGCGGGAAGCTCGACGCCGTTGCTGCTACCGCTGCGGCGCTTCCTCGTCTCTACAATGTCCTACCTCGACGTCGCCGCCGCCTGCGCCACCGGAGGCGGTCCGCTCATCGCCGGCGATTACTGGGAGACGCTGGGCGGCGGATGGGAGTATAACCTGGGGGCTCCCAGCCTCGTCCGCGCCCGCTCTTCGGCCTCGCACCGGACCATGGCTCAGCTGCGCAGCTCGTGGTCGCGCGTCATGTCGATCCAGACGGACATAAGCCGGTTCGCCAAGCTGCTGCGGTCCGGACTGGACGGACGTCAGAGCGACATGTTCCGCAGCGACATTGCGCACCGGATCCGCAACTGGCACGATAGCGTGCCGGACGTGTTCTTGCGGCTGGATGACGAGCCTGTGACGATGACGACTAGGAGGAGGGATGAGGACGACGAGGACGTCGACGCCCTCACGGCCGCTGCCTGCATCTTGTCGTATGCCCTCGCCTGCACCATCTACCTCGAGCGGGTGTCGTCCCGTAGAGTGGGAAGCGCCGTCTTCGACCCTACCGTGAAGCATGCGGTTGATCGGATCCTGAGGCTGGTGGGGGGGTTTTCCAGCGGCGTTCATCGGCTGGCTATGCTTTGGGCGCTGCTTACGGGGGGGATCGCGACGGCGGACGCGGCTCAGCAGTCGTTGTTGCGGCAGTGGTTGACGGAGATGAAGAGTTTTGGCTTCAAGGTGAGAGAGGGAGCGAGGGAGAGAGAGAGAGAGAGAGAGAGAGAGAGAGAGAGAGATGCTGATGATTGTTCAGCACGTCTCACGCGTTCTCGACACGCTCGAATGCGCCTGGCAGCATGGCGACTACGACGAG
>LKCN02000007.1:204906-215314 GCA_001633055.2 Ophiocordyceps polyrhachis-furcata BCC 54312
GAAACGGGGCTAGGGTTAGGGGTTTGGGGTTTCCGTCTCGTCCGAAAGGGCCCTGCACTGAGCTTAGGTAGGTGTCCCTCTGTCTGTCTGTCTGTCTCTCTCTCTCTCTCTCTCTCTCTCTCTCTCTTTTTTACATACCTATGTACGTACATATGTACATATGAATGGATGGATGGATGGATGTAAAAAGGAATTGGTCTTGGCGATGCGTTGCGGAGTTTATTCCCACTTTACTGCTCCAATATCAATTCTATACATACATACATACATGCTACCTAGGTAGTATTACAGGTTTCCCTCCCTTCCCCCTTTTCCCGTCCCTTCTTCCCCCCGCCTGCGCTTCTAAGATTGTATATATGTATGTGTGTACATATGCACATATGTATGTATGTATGTACATACAAACTTCCCGGCGGGTGAGAGCGTCGATATATCATATCGGTTATCCTTAACCTGTTCCACCTACCTACCTACCTACATACCTACATACCTACATACCTACATACCTCCTACCTACCTACATACCTACCTACCTATACAGACATACATACATATGCATATATGTACATACATACATACCTCTAGGTACATATGTATGTATGTATGTATGTGTGTTTTATGGCTACCTACCCCTTATTAAAATAGGGGAATTCTCCCGTCTTTTCCCCAATCCTCCTTTTCACTCACACTATCGAGTTTTCAAACCCTCTTGGGTTTACGGCCGTTTTTACTACCCCCCCCCCCCCCCCGGGTTGATTGCCGCTACAAACGGGTAAGAGGGGAGACAGATACGGCGTCATGACGGTCAACGGCAAAGCTTCATGGCAGGGCGTCGCCGAGGTCCGCCATTCTCCTTCTCCTTCTCCTTGTCCTTCTCTCATGAAAACTCACGTTCAAGTCCAGCGAGTTCAAAAAGATAGGGCGGCGGCCATCCCTTCTAAATGGGTGATACCGCCGTCGAAACTGGACGAGATGAAGAGGTCGACCACGCGAATGGTAGATCTATTGCCGAGCCTGCTTCCTCACCATGAGCTGCAAATCACCGATCTCGACGCTACGACGCTCGGCCAGAAGCTCGGCCAGGGACAGCTTTCGTGCCTTCAGGTGGCGGAGGCATACTGTCATCAGGCTGCCGTCGCGCAGCAGCTTAGCAACTGTCTAAGCGACATCTTCTTCGTCGAGGCTCTCGAAAGGGCCAGAGAGCTGGATCGGATCCGGGAGGCGACGGGTGAGCCGGTTGGGCCTCTGCATGGAGTGCCCGTTTCCATCAAGGATCATATCGACGTCGAGGGGCGACGGTCCTTTGCAGGCTTCATCTGTAACGCCAGCCAGCCGGTCAGGGGAAGCGACGCGCTCGTCGTGGAGATCCTTCGCAAGGCCGGTGCCGTGCTCTACGCCAAGACGACGAATCCGCAGACGCTCATGGTGCTGGAGACGGTGAGCAACCTCCACGGTCGGACCGTCAACCCTTGGAACTCGTCTCTCGGCTGTGGCGGCTCCAGTGGCGGCGAGGGGGCCCTCTTGGCTCTTCACGGCTCGGCCTTGGGCGTCGGTTCCGACATTGGCGGCTCGGTTCGCGTTCCGGCCGCCTTCAACGGCGTGTACGGCTTTAAGCCTTCGTCTGGTCGCTTGCCGTCTTCCGGATTCGAGTGCAGCATGATGGGCTTCGAGTCTGTTGCCGGCACGTTTGGTCCCCTGGGTCGATCGGTTGAGGACCTTGACTTGTTTATGCGCCTTGTTCTCGCTGCCGAGCCGTGGTTGAGGGAACCTATGCTTGCTATGCCTTGGCGGTCGCAGACGGAGCTTTTGCGTCGCGAGAAGCTTCGGATAGGCCTTATGGCGTGGGATGGCGTCGTGATGCCTCATCCGTACATTACCAGGGTGCTAGCCGACGTGCGTGTCAAGTTGGAGCGCGCCGGCCACGAGGGTAAGAGATGTTCTTTCTTCTTCTTCTTCTTCTTCTTCTTCTTCTTCTTCTCGTTGATTAAGGGGGCTGACGGAGACACAGTCATCGATTTCGAACCCCATGACCACAAGAAAGCCTGGGACGAGATTCTACTTCCCTTGTACTTTTGCGACGGTGCTGCCGGTATCAAAAGGGCTTTGGCAGCGGGCAACGAGCCTATTCTTCCGTCGGCGAGGAGATTGGTAGAGGATCCGGCTGTGAGAGTACGGTCTGTGGAGGAGAATTGGGAGGTGAGTTTTTTTTCGTTCATCCATCCATCCATCCATCCCATCTTCTCTTTCTCTTATGAGAAAGAAGAGAGAGGGAGAGACGACGACGACGACGACGACGACGACGCTGACATAAATATGTCCATATATAATATATAGCTCAACGTCGCTCGCGACACCTACCGCGCAGAATATCTCGAGAAATGGACGGCAACGGCCAACCAGACAAAGTCGGGCAACATCATGGACGTGCTCATCTGCCCTCCTTGCCCCTTGCAGAGCACGCCTCACGACGTGAAGCCGTGGTGGGGATACACCGCCATCTGGAACCTGCTCGATTACCCTGCCGGCGTCATCCCGGCCGGCAAGGTCCTGGCCACGGACGCGTATCCGGAAGGCTATCAGCCGGTGAACGAGCTTGACAAGGAGAATATGGAGCTTTGTGAGTGTCTTTGTTCCTTTTTTTTTTCACAACTGGGCTGACGTTGAATATGTATGTATGTATGTATGTATGTATGCATATGTAGATGATAATGGCTTGTATCTTGGTATGCCTGTTGCTATTCAACTGGTGGGCAGGAGGCACGATGATGAGAGAGTCATGGGCGCGATGCAGATTGTTGACAATGTCTTGCGTGTCTGATTCGGGGGACTTTCGTTTTTTTGGTCCGGAGGAAGGGCATCTCTCTACGTTACTAGGTGTGTGTGTGTGTATGTATGTATGGATGTATGTACATATGTAAGGCGGGTTGGTTGAATCCGCTCGGCGAAGCAGGTGGGTTTTGGAGGAGGAGGAGTGAGGCCACACAGCTACATACGTATATATGATTGTATGTATGTATGTATGTACATACATTATATGGGGGATCGATCCTTGGCGAGCCACCTTGTCCGATCCTCGGGTTGCACAGAGAGGATTGGATTTCCTTGGCCTATATATGTATGTATGTACATACATATGTATGTATGTACTTTCACCCGGACAACTCAGAATATGATACGTTCGTGACACCGCCGATGACGATATGCGGATATGGCATGCGGAGACCCCTATCTTTTCACAAAAATCCCTCCTTCTAGAAGGAAAAGGAAGGAAAACCTTGAGTTTGACAGACGGCTTTGGTTGGTTTTCATCACGGCCGCCAAGCACGAAAAAGCTTAAATATACCGGGTTTATGACTCGTGCGATACGGGTAACCTACTGATAATCTACATATGTAGATACATATGACGGAAGCTCCGAGGACGGGCGTCTACCTACAGCTCTGAGCCTCTGACTACATATGTATGTATGTATGTACGTATGTATGACTGACTGGTGTTTGTTGTTCATGTATGTACATACATACATATGATGATGTACGTACATACTCTACATAGGCGGGCATGAGCCGTCATCAAGATGACGACGATGGCTTCCACACCGAGCTTCCACACCGAGAGCGTCTCTACCTCGCCTCTTTTAGCGTCTTCCCAGTTTAGTAGATTGCGGATCTCCCCCCACGTCAAAGGCCTGCTGCTGCTGCCCTGTGACAATGTTAAATTTTCTCCATTATTCTCTAAAAGAGTATCATCACCATGAAGGCCAACATCGCCATCATCATCGCTCTCCTCGCGGCAGGAGAAGCCCTCGGCGCGCCCAAGACCAGCATCGGAATACCAAAGTGGATGAATAAAAAGCTGAGCAAATACTGGCACTCAAAGACATCCGATGACGGCGACGACGTAAGCAGTATCGTCAGCTACGGGGGGAGCAGCGCCGGAAGCGACACCAGCGGAAGCGACGCCTCACTGGACTTGAGGGAGTTGCGGAAGAGCATGAGAAGCTACAGAGCTTCCATTCGCGGCAAGGGCCGCAGAAGCGACAGCGGGAGTGACGCCGATGGAAGCGATGGCGAAAGTGACGGCAGCGCGGACTTCCCCCGCTTCGGCGATTTAAGGAAGAGTGTGAGGAGTTTCAAGCCCTCGATTCCTGGCACGGGCCGCCGCTGGATGACGAGACAGGGTGGAAGCGAGTGCGGAAGCGACGACAGCTCGGTAGGCATATATATATGTATGTAGGACGTGCTTCTTCCGCAACGTTTCGTATCTCTTTCTGGCCGTCTACAGGAGGAGCAAGGCCATTGCAGGGCGAGTAGTATATCAGTGTGTAAGTAATATAGACGAAGCCGTCAACTTCCTTGTAAGAGAATGAATCACAAGTCCTCTTCAAACAGATCCAACGCCCCGAAAATGTATCCCATAAAATCACTAAAAGTATGGTCGCTAATCCTCGGCATCCGGGTATATATGTATAAATGTCTCTTTATACTCCCTCGCACTTGAAGCGATGTAAAAGAGCAAACCAGGAAAAAAAAAAAAACCTCCCGTTCAAGTCGCATCACTTGTACTGCTGTTCTGGCCAAGGAGAGCCTCTTGATGCAGCGGCTCCTCCTCCGGCACAGCGCCGAGGGCGAGGTCGGCCCCGACGCGGCGAACGCTCACGCCGCGCGATATTGCTGTCGTCGTCGTCGTCGTCGCCGCCGCCGGAGGCAGCTCCAGGTCGTCGAGCGGTAGGGTGACGAGACGCTGTGAGCTACGACGGGCGACGTAGTCGTCGAATTGGGTGTCGCGTCGATGGCTGTAGCTGACTGCTTGCTCGGAATCGATCTCGAACGGTCCGGACGGGAGGAGCTGTCGTGATGAGGCGAGGGACGACGCCGATGATGATACAGTTGATGCTCGTTTGTCGTACGAGATGGACGAGGCTCCGAGGCTGAAGCGGTGGGAGGAGGAGGCCTGTAGCTCGTCGCTAAAGCCGTACTCCTTGACGTTGAACGGACGGCTGTAGTCATCGTATGACCATGTACGACGATGAACGAGGCCAGAGTAGAGACCGAGCGCGACGATGCAGATTCTATTCCTTTTGTCAGTGACATCAGAAACCAAAGCCATAGATAGATAGATAGATAGACTGACGTCAAGGCAGAGTCCATGCCGAGGCCAACGAGAGAGTAAGGAGTCTCTCGTCGGACGATATACACGGCCAAGTCGAGGCCGAAGATGACGATGGCGCTCGCCAACTTGATCAGATGGGTCACCACCATAGTCCAAGGCGTAAGAGCCTCGCCGACGAACTTGGCCATCTCGAAAAAGGTACAGCCGGCCATGGCCGAGGCCAAGCCTATGTTGACGACCTGCCAGCTTCTTTCGCTGTCAGTTGAAGGAAGGAAGAGAGAGTTGTGATGCCAAGACGTACGCCAGCTCAAGCTCTTCCTCGCCGTGAGAATGTTTCGCCGCGTCCGCCAACCTCCAGGCAAACATGCCCGTCATGGCCATGGCCAGCATCAGCTGCAGTGCCCACAACGGCAGCACCAGGTCGGTACTCCATTTGGCGCGATCGAACCGGGCCCGAGCGTTGGCCATTGTTGTTCTTATTCGTCTTGTTATGTCGAAAACTAGGCAAGAAAATCCCACATGAGAGTTGGAAAGGGGGTAAAGCGGTGGTGGTGGTTGAGTAGAGATGAGGTTCTTCGGGGTCCGGACAGTTATATCCTTCCCCCCCCCCGCCCCCTGCCCCCTTCTCCTCCATGCCATCACCATCTACATTCCTCAGCGGCCTTCTTTTCCATTCCAGGCAATTCATCGGTAAGGGATGACGCGCAAGAGAACACCACCGCCTCTAAAAAAAAAGAAGAGAGAGAGAGAGAGAGGCGGCGCAGACACATACATACGTGCTTATGCCGTCTCCAGTCAGCCATCTTGCATGAAGACGAACAGAGTTTAAAAAAAGAATAGACGATTTTAAGCCTTATGAGTTATGACGAACAGCTAAGAAAGGCTCAGTAAGTGCCGACTACTAGAAAGCGTCGAAAGGGGAGGGGGGGGGGTGAAAGACACTCTGTCTCGTCGATAAAAAAAAGCGTCAAGAGTCTCAGAAGAAGAGATGGCAGTGAATGTAGCGGCCCGTCGCTCTGGCGCCGTTGATCGGCATTTTTCCCCTCGTTCATCTGCTTTGCCCTGTTGATGATGGACGGCGCGTGGCTGGGCGGATGCTATATTTGGGGCATCGCCTTTGTCGATTTCAGGCTTAGTTCGTTCTAGTCCTTCTTGCCCGCTTCAACTCTTCAGTATGCGCGTCATCAAGTCATCATTAACCTAGGTATGTGCAATGAAATGATTGTACAAAGAAAGGGGGTGATGGAAAAGATATGTATATCAAATTGGAGCACTCGGCGCTTCCCAACGGTGCTCGCCTTGCTGATCCTCCTCGCTGGCCTGGCTAGGCTGCCGCGCCCGGACCGGCAGCGTTGTAGGCCGTCACCTCGCCTCCTCCATCTGACATGGCAGCCTCCTCAACCGGGACGGCGTCGGCGATGTCTTCCGGGTTGACTTGTGGTTCCTGGCTGCCTTCGTCAAGCTCGTTGGCGTTCTGCTCTTGTTCCTGTCGGACCACGAGACCAGCTTTTTTTTTTTCCAATCTCTCAAGTCAGTCGGAGGCCTCTTATATAGGTAGGTAGAAAGGAGAAAAACAGGCAAAGGGGGGGGGGAAGAAACGGGTTGCAGCCACATACAGCCTGGAAGAGGGTTCGCCATGACCATGGCCACAAGGGCAAAGAGAGACACCAGGGTGAACTTCATGTTTGCCTCGTGAGGGAGAGTGAGAAGAGAAGATGGTGTGTTGAAAATGACAGTAGGGAGCGGTGGCAGACGAAGAGAAGGCTGCGGCTGCCGATAAGCTATTAACAAGAAAGGGATAGATATTAACCAGAAACGGGTTGGATTACAATGATGGAGAATGAGGGAATTAGAGAACGGGAGTCTTTGAACCTATAAGTAGGACCAAGTTGTTCTCGTCCTCTTTCCTCGCCACCTCGAAGCAGGAAGTAATCATCCGGAAGCATGACTATAATAGACAGGAAGCCGTTTCGAATCAAAAAGTCAAAGACGGGGTCCCTTCTCTACTAGTTTTCCTCAAGGAGGTCCAGTAGCATGGAGGGCGGAAACTAAATCTGAAACGCATCCGAGCGCTTCTCCAAGCTGATGTTCCCCATAGTCGGTATTTTACAATTCGTTCTAGTGGAGATCAGGCAGACATCAGCTCGGCTCCGGTCGCATATATATGCCCTTTCGGAGCCGAAGGAAGAGGGGAAATGAGACGAAAGGACGTTTAAGGAGTTTAAAAAAAGAAAGGTGAGGAAGAGCGGACGGGGGAGGTTTTCCGGGGACTATCTATGCCTTGGAGAAGAACATGTCGAGGGCATGGATGGGAAGGGGATGGAGGACGGTGTGTGGTGTGAGACGTGGATAGAAACGAGAGGGCGGTTTGGTTGTATGTATGTATGTATGTAGGCCTTTGACCGCTCGTGGCTGAGGCCGCCGGAGAGAGGCCACGTGACGATAGAGGACTGCTCTGGTCTGGCCGGTGCCTGTGGGTGTGGCTGTCTCCACGATGGCGTTCTATAGGGATATAGGCATATGTATATAGTTGATTTTAGTCCCCATTCCCATCATCTATTTGTTGGACTGTTTCCCCAACCTACACGAATCGAGTTTACCCTTTTCCGCGAGTCGAGTCGTCCAATACCTTACCTACCTGTGAAAGCTATAGATAAAGTAGTAAGTACGGATGGGATAGAACACGGAAACTATTTTTTTTTCTTCTTCTTCTAGCTTTACATCCGGCAACAGGCGTTTCAGCATGTGTCAATAGGTCAACTGTATCCGTAGGTGCTGTACGGATAATAGCCTTTACATACATACATACATACCTACCTACCTACCTAAAGGCTATACCACCTAGCCTAGATATAGCGTGTTGGATGACATACAAACAATGCATGTACAACCATAAGATGATAAGCCTGACCTTGTGCTGTTTTTGTGTCCCCCTAGCAGCAGCCAACCCAACCAACTAAACTCGCCTCCCCCCCCCCCCCTCCCTCTCTCTCTCCGCTTACCTATTCATACCTGAATCCGCTCTGACTCCCGCTCTCCCTCCCTCCCTCCCACGTCCTCAACCAACCCCCCCCCCCCCCAAGAAACTCTCTCTCCTTTCGCCCCAAAAAGTCACACCCTCCGCCATCCATCCATCCCATCATGGCCTCAGCCGAACACTGCCTCCTGTGCTTCGACGCCCTCGAGGCTTATCTCGATCATCGCAAACCCCTACCTCTGGACCGCATCCAGTCGTCCTGGGCCGCCTTTTCCGCCTCCGACCCACCGTCTTCCACCCCCGCAGTCTTGAAAGATCCCGCCCTCCGGCGTGTCGCCGCCTCGTCTTCATCGTCATCTTCATCTTCATCCTCCTCCTCGGCTTCTTCCTCGTCCGCCGCCTCCCCCGCCTTGGCCTCCACCCCCGCAACCTCAACGTCGTCTCTTCCCCTGATCCGTCCCCCGACGTCGACACCCCTGTTCGTCACGTGGAACACCGTTTCGGACGACGGTGACGTCTCCCTGCGCGGCTGCATCGGCACCTTTGAGTCTCAACCTCTCGCCATAGGCATCCCCGACTATGCCGTCACCTCGGCCGTCCAAGATTCCCGTTTCCCGCCCATCTCCAAGCACGAGTTCTCGTCTTTGCAGGCTGCCGTGACGCTGCTCACCGACTTTGAGGACGTCGACGACTTTTACGACTGGGAGGTCGGCACCCACGGCATCCGCCTCTCGTTCTATGATCGCGGCCGTAAGTACGGCTCGACCTATCTGCCTGACGTGGCCTCGGAACAGGGCTGGACCAAGGACGAGACGCTGTACAACCTCGTCCGGAAGGCGGGTTGGATGGGCAGTCGCTCCCGCTGGAAAGACCTCGACCTCAAAGTGACACGCTACCAGGGCAACAAGTTCGCCATGGACTTTTCGGAATATAAGAAGTGGCGGGACTGGATGACGGCGAGCAAGGAGTGAGCACACATCGTCGAGGTGCCCTCCGTTTTTTTTTTTTTTTTTTCCCATTTGCCCCCTCGTCCTTTACTCCTCCCCTCCCCCCCTTTTTCTTATCCACTTTCCGGTGCAACTTGGCATCTACTCAGGGGAGGGAGCGAGGCGTAGAACGAGACGACAGCCCACAGCGTTCCGCCACGCAGCGTCTCGATTGATATCTGTACGGGCACATCAATATATGGGACGCCTGGTCTGCTTTGCTTGACGCCGCCGACTGTGCCTTTTGTGAAGAGAGAAGAAGAAAAAAAAGGCCATTCGACTGCCAAGCATGCAGCCTGTGTCACACCCAGTGCCCTGGCCCACGCGTGTCCAATCACCGGGATCCCCATTCCGTCATGCTTGGGCGAAATGTCGTGAGGCGCTGTTTCGTTCACGTGCATGTCATGGTCGTAGCATGGCCGAGGATTCATAATTACATGTGTAAAAATAGGTAGACGACAAGAAATAAATGAAGAAAAAAAAGTGCCGCGACCGTGTGCGGTGCTTCCAAGATCAAAACATGATGAGGATGTTGGCAAGGCGGCCGAATGTCACCAACACTTCAAGCGCCTCCAAAAACTCAATTGAGTGTCGTGCAAGTGCTTCTCGCTGTCGGCGTCCGGCGGTAGGGGACTCAGCAGCTTAGCGGCGTGATGGGTGGTGGTGGTGTTGGTGGTGGTGGTGGTGGTAGTACCAGTAGTCTCGGCAAGCCGACGGCTCTCCATGACGCGACGGACGATGAGGGCAAAGGTCTCCTCGATGTTGACCTCGAGCCGGGCACTCGTCTCCATGAAGCCGCAGCGACGGCGACGAGCCCAATCCAGGCCCTGGGCGGCGGGCACCCTCCGGCTCTCCTGGAGGTCGCACTTGTTACCGGCGACGATCTTGACGGGTGCCACCGTCTTTGCGCCGCTGGCGCTGACGGCGTTTGCGCGAGCGAGACTCAGGCCCGCGCGACGGGCGCGCGCGGCGTTATCGAGGCGCGTCTCGGCTTCCATGTCGATCAGGTCGTCGAAGTACTGCAGCGCGTGGAGGGAGTCGGGCGAGGTGATGTCGTAGACGAGAAGGAAGGCGTCCGCTCCGAGATTCGAGGCCGCCCACATGCCGCGGTACTCCTCCTGGCCTGCGGTGTCGGTCAGGGCCAGGTGGTAGGTTATGCCGTCGATGCGGCGCGTCACGCTGTACGAGTCTTCGATTGTCGGGTCGTAGTCGGACGTCCATTGCGAGCGGACGAGGCGGAGCGTTATCGAGGACTTGCCGCAGCCGCCGTCGCCGCAGATGGTGATGGAGATGGGGACGGGGGCGGGGACGGGTGGAGGGGGGAGGAAGTGGA